>OZ022240.1:26864014-26991514 GCA_963978895.1 Erpobdella octoculata
CTTTTTTTTTCAGTTCGACTGCAGCTTATATTAGTCATCATTATTGAAGCAGGTGCGTCAACATCCGGTACTTCCGATTCTCAAAGCCATACTGTTTACTTTGAATGATGATTTTGTAGTTTTAAAACTTTTAAGAAACTTTGAAAAAATCAAAGTCATTCATCAAATTTTTTTTCATAAATTTTGAACTAAAAACATTAATTAATTTGATTAAACTAACAAACTTTTTGCAAAAAATATAATTTCATTTTTATTAGTTAACCAACCTTTAAACGTTGAATTATAATTAAATTTAATTTTATCGGCTAAAATTGCTTAAAAATTTTATATGACACAATCATTTTAACCCAAAAAATAAATAAGATTTTTATTAAATAATGAGATTTTTAGTCAAGACTGCAAATGTTAATTTGGTCATTAAATTTTTTTGTTGTTGATTAGCTTCATCATTTGCAGCAAATGTGGGAAAATGAGGTGCAAAGTATTTATTCGTGATAAACTATTTTGTCATAAAATATTGAAAAAGAGAGAATTTTCAGAAAGCGATAGAATGCAAGCTGTCAATATATTTTGTTTAATTAATTGAACAAATGAACTGTCTTTAAACTTTATAATAATTTAACATTATTAAAAAGTGACATAAAAAACAAATTTGTAGTCTAAAATCGTTAGTTTAAATCAAATGACGCCCATGGATTCGTGTATTGTTTTCAAGATTTTGTTTATGTGCAAAATTTTAAGTCAAAAGATAAATGGCAAATGGTCGAAAAATTGATTACATACTAACACAAAAACAAACACCAGGTGAAGCTAATGAAGCGTGGTGAAAAACAACTTTAAATTGTTTAAATCAGTTTAAAGTATTTTGTACTAAATTATTATCTGTAACCCATGGCAGATCTACACAGTTTTTTTAGGTAGGGTTAAAAGCTTAAAAGCAACATCGGTTACCCTTCTATTTTTGATTTTTCATGAAACACAATTAGATAAACTATTATATTGTATGCTCATTAAAAAAATAAAATCAATAGAAATAAATAAATTGTAGATAACATATGATTGTAGAGAATTTATAATTGTAGATAATTTATGATTGTAGATAATTTATGATTGTAGATATATTATGATTGTAGATAATTTATGATTGTAGATAATTTATGGTTGTCTAGTGTGATTTTTCAACAAGCCGTGATTTCAACTCTCAGATTCTTTCAATCAGTTAATAATATTTTACACCTGGTATTGTACAACTCAAATACTAGATTTCTCATCTGACGTTTTTTTTTCATTATTTTTCCCAGATTTGAAACTGGCTCTCATATAATAAAGTGTGGTTATCCAAATTTTCAATTTTATTATACTGTTTAGGCACATGTTTTGCATCTGGCATGAAGTCTACAAGATCTAAAACGTGTCAGAAACTGTTACTTTTTATGAAGAGACAGAAATAGGTAACAACAAAATAGTAGTTGGATCACCGATGAGAAATTATTTTGTATTTTCTACATACTGCCCTGAAAGTTCAGTTTTAAAACAATGTTTAGAGAAATATATATACTATTTTTAAATAATAATTTTTCCAGATTTTATTATGGATTTTTATTAGCGGGTTCTTATCGTTTTCCGTGTTCATGAACATAAACAGGCTCTTTTAAATATTTGTCTTCATCAAAACCATATGCCATAGTGCAGTGATTATTAACCTGTGAATTTTCAGATGTGCCGCAAGATTTTTTTTCGAAAATCATAGTGCTTTTAAACTTTTAATATAATTTTGGAAGTTTTTGATTGAACAATTCAAAATGTTTAAAGGTGTAACGTATCTGTATGTATTAAGTATCAGAATTTAAAACTGACGGGGCATATACCTATACTTTCTGAAAATTTCTGGGCTTTAAAAAGTTTGTTGTAAGTTTTTGTTAGAAGTATGGTATCAATAAATTTACAAGCTTAGTTTTTTCGTTTCCTCATTTTTATCTACCGATAGGTTTTTTTCTCTAAATTAGTAGCTAAAAAAGTCAACTAAACAAAAATAATCACCAAAATATTAGAAGTACAGTGAATTTAAGTTTGGTTTTGTTACATTCAGATCCCAAGATGTGATTTTTTTTGTTTGCTTTACAACTCAAAGTTGTCTAACAAATCACGACGTTAGAGCCCAAATTAAACATCATCTGTATAATTCTAAGCAAGCTCAGCCACAACATTAAAAAACATGTAAAAAATAAGAATTTTCTGCTATAAAAATTATTTTTCATTTAGGCGTGCTGAAAAACGTTTTAAAAATTTTCAGTGTGTCGATCTTCTCAAAAAGTTGCCAACCACTACAGAAGTTGTAATTTCTGTTTACTCAGTTTCTCAAGGATAACAAGTTGTTCATTTGCCTGTTACATAATTGTTTCATTTATTTAACTTAACGGAGGCTGCTAAGCAGCATTTAATGCACACGCTGATTAGCTGATGGCACACCCACAGCTCTAATTAAGCAAGGACAAAGTTTAGGCGCAGATATAGACAGACCTGACTTCTGCTGTCTAAATTATACTGTGTAAAATTCATTTAAGTTCAGACAGCCAATCGGAGTAGATTTCAGGAATGGCTTTCTTCTAATGTTATTTTATGCAGATATCGGAGCTACGGCCTGACTGCCTCCCACCACTAGATCCGCCAGTCCCGTTGTTATGCCAGCCAATGAATCAATTACACCCATTATTCTAATCAACCATTTATTTAGTTCTTTATAAGCATCTGAATAATGCAAGCATTACGTTTTTTACTGTTTACACTTTTTGACCTTGTAATTAAAAATACAAAATTTCAAATGCAGTTATTGGACCCGACCATGTTTGACCACTGCCTGACCAATAAAAAAGATAACTCACCGAGTTCCACAGCTTCCATAGCAACTTTTCAACTTGGTTTGCTTTGTGTTTTATAAAATTATTACTAACATGACTTGACAAAAAGAAGTAGTAATTTTTAAGGAATTATTTGTAAATGTAATTCTTGTTAACAAATATTTTTTCAACTTATTTATTATTTATTAATTAAATAAACAGAAAATGTTAATTATTAAAAACAAATTTAGAAAAATTTCTGAGGTAATTAATTTATCTTTTCAATTGAATTAATTAATCAAAAGTTCATAGTTTCATTATTTGCACAAAAAATAAAACCCAGCAACAACGTGTTACAACATTTGGAGATGGTGGAAGAAAGGTCGATGTATTCGGAGTGGAAGCCTCATCTTTTCCATACTATAGCATCTTTTGAAACACGCATGCATCTTTTCCATCACATCCTTTGATGAAACGGGCTTCGCTTGTGTGTCCGTGTGTCTGTACCTGTGATGCGATAGTAGTTTGTTTTGTGGTTTATTTGCTGATGATATACGATAAAGATACAATGTTTTCAGTTTCTATGAGATGATATAATAACAAACTATTTTTTAACAGTGACATTCAATTTTGATAAAATAAGTACTTTCAATTGAAATTTTTAAGAAAACTTGTGTACAAATACATTAAAAATTTACGTTAGATAAACATTTAAAGTATATTTTCATTGCAATAACAAAACAAACGCAGTTTACAGAAAATAATATAAAATATAAGAAATATTTAAAAAAAAAACGCTTGTATGCTAATGTACTAAAAGGTTAAAAATAACAATAAAGTGAACAAACTAACATTTTTAGAACAAAACGTTTTGTTTGGAAGATAAGAGTTTGGCGTTATCCATCCATCCATCCATCCATCCATCCATCCATCCATCCATCCATCCATCCATCCATCCATCCATCCATCCATCCATCCATCCATCCATCCATCCATCCATCCATCCATCCATCCATCCATCCATCCATCCATCCATCCATCCATCCATCCATCCATCCATCCATCCATCCATCCATCCATCCATCCATCCATCCATCCATCCATCCATCCATCCATCCATCCATCCATCCATCCATCCATCCATCCATCCATCCATCCATCCATCCATCCATCCATCCATCCATCCATCCATCCATCCATCCATCCATCCATCCATCCATCCATCCATCCATCCATCCATCCATCCATCCATCCATCCATCCATCCATCCATCCATCCATCCATCCATCCATCCATCCATCCATCCATCCATCCATCCATCCATCCATCCATCCATCCATCCATCCATCCATCCATCCATCCATCCATCCATCCATCCATCCATCCATCCATCCATCCATCCATCCATCCATCCATCCATCCATCCATCCATCCATCCATCCATCCATCCATCCATCCATCCATCCATCCATCCATCCATCCATCCATCCATCCATCCATCCATCCATCCATCCATCCATCCATCCATCCATCCATCCATCCATCCATCCATCCATCCATCCATCCATCCATCCATCCATCCATCCATCCATCCATCCATCCATCCATCCATCCATCCATCCATCCATCCATCCATCCATCCATCCATCCATCCATCCATCCATCCATCCATCCATCCATCCATCCATCCATCCATCCATCCATCCATCCATCCATCCATCCATCCATCCATCCATCCATCCATCCATCCATCCATCCATCCATCCATCCATCCATCCATCCATCCATCCATCCATCCATCCATCCATCCATCCATCCATCCATCCATCCATCCATCCATCCATCCATCCATCCATCCATCCATCCATCCATCCATCCATCCATCCATCCATCCATCCATCCATCCATCCATCCATCCATCCATCCATCCATCCATCAGCAGCGCGGGAGGAAAACAGAGCAGCATAGGAAGAATATAGAGCAGCCATGAATAGGATGATAAAGGAAAACCTAGCGACACAGCAGGAAATGAAGAAATTGTTTTTGGTGGTGAGGTCGATAGCAGCAGCCGGTCCGGCGTTGATGTCAGAAAATGACAACAAAGAAGAAGAAAATGGAAATGCTTCTGACATTGGTTTGCCTGGTTGTAGTCTGGACGGTACGACTGTTGAGAGTTTGGTCGCAGGGATGGCTGAAGCAGTGGTGGGCACGGTTCTGGACCAGCGTGTTGCTGGTGAAAAAAATTATGTGGGCTGCTGCGGCAAAACCCAGTTTGAACTAGAGTCCACCAGCTGTGTCTCAGAGCATGTGACAGATGATGGCCGTACAGACTGCTCAGGTCAGGTGGGTCGTGAGGAAAGAGACGTGGTCCAGTTTTGTGGCGGGGCGCCACAAGAGTTGGCCCTGTGGCTGAGTGTTGCCAGACTCTGACAGATTTTGAGGAGGGTTGGATCCGTCGGATAGGTCTTGGAAGATTGCTTGAGTGAGGTGTGTGGTGATAACTCTTGTGACGCAGCATCCGGACAGGGTATTTTACGGTTTTTGCATCACGGATCGGATTTGCTGGGTGGTCGTCTGTTCCGGGGCATTGGGGTCGGGTTATACTTTGAGAAAAATAATTTTGGAATAGATGGAGCGGAGCTCCAGGCGATGTCTGCTGATCGGAGCACCTTTGTGAGTGATGCCACCACGGATGAATCGGCTGAGAAGGTTGCTGCCCTTGATGTTGCAAAACAACATGAAAGTGTTTCTACGGAAGCTAGTGCCTCAGCTCAGAACGGTTTGGTTAATGATTTTGTGTTTTCGTGGTGGCTCGCGGGAGTGGAGCTGGAGCTTAGGACGGTCGAACAGTTTTGCATCGATGACAACCTTGTGTTTGGGGCTCGAGAAGCGGTGGAAGGTCAAAACCTGACGGTGGCGTGCAGTTGCGGCTTCGGTTGTGTGGAGCCGTCAGTGGTCTGGTAAGGACTTGCTGTGGTCCACAGTGGTGTGCGAGGAGATTGCAATGTAGCGATTTGACGAGGTGTTCAAACCCACAACGCCGAATCGGAAGATCACACAGGCTCCAGCGAGACTGGATGAAACTGCGTCAAACAGTCAAGAGATTTGACCATGTTGTTTGCGAATTGCGGTCAAAGCCACGAGTGAAGATGAAGATATTTTGTGTTCGTGGCCGAGTAGCATTTCTCAAAAGCGACTATGCTGTTCGGGACGAACAGAATTAAGAAGGGGGTAATATCCCTGATTTTACGATCAGTTTCCCATTGATAGACGTTTAAGGATTTAGAACAATTATTATAGACGATTATTATTATATTAGTAGGCATAAATAGACTTATCAAGGCTTTATTTATTATCATCCAATAAACTACAAAACCATTCTATTGAGCCCAGGATACGATTTGACGATATTACAACAATATATCTATTGTAGTTCCTTATGAAAATGTTTCTTTTTTTGTTTTCACCACTGCAATGCCGTTTCAGTTGAGGCTGTCGACCATGATGATTTGAGATAATTTTCAAATTCTGAATCATTTGGCGTCTACTGTGCCGCACTATCACTCAAGAGAAACATAACTGCATCGTGATTTGGTCAAGATCGTTTATTTTGCGGTTCCGAGCCAATTGCATCTCCAGACGCCGACAGCTGTTCGAGGCTTGCTGATAAAGTTTTGGCTTCTAGTGAAGGTGTTTTTGCCAATAGTCACTCATTAATTTTGGATTGAGATTCAATAAAAAATTAAATAAGTAAAGGAAAAAACGAGTTTTTAACACAAACTTTGATTTAAAATACACTCGATGTGTGTCTGTGTGTAGGTTTGTATGTATATGAAAAATGTTCAAATTACGTTTTTTTTAATTGAATCATGTATTGTCATCCAATACAAAGATATGCTGAAAGTTTCAGCTTCCTAGATAGTCAAAAAGCTGGTTAAATTTCACTTGCAAGCCACACACACACACAAACAGAGATTGTAACCTAAATACAAGTTTGTAAAAAAACGATAATCGTTTGCTAAAACAATAACCGGAATTTTGATTATTGTTTAACATCCCTTATTTTAATGCACTTGTTAGTTGAATTTTGAATTTGAATTTGTTTATTATCAGAACCAAAAATATAAAAAACGTCTATAGAATCTAGCAATAAAAAATTAATAAGTCTGAAAGTTATATTTTTGATGAAGAGGAGCTACATCAGGCTCCTCTATACTGACAGAAGCTGGAGGACTCGCGACTCCTAAGAGATGCGGTCCTTGAAAGCGTTTACTGTCGGGGCGTCAATTGCGTATTGCGTAAGCGCATTCCATGGAGCGACAATCCGGTTTGTGAAAAAGTTGTATCGCTCTTCGCAACCTCTGACATACTGGCGCTCTAATTTACAGTTGTGGCCACGCAGGTTGTATGCCGTGTGGCCGGCTGCTCGAGTTTGCGGAACGGAAAAGCTGACGTCGTCAATGTTGCGGGCGATTTTGAACTGCTCGATCAGGTCACCTCTCGAACGGAGAGGTAAAGTGTACGCCACAGTATGAGGCTGCGGCTGCGGAAAGCTTTTCTGAGTCGGCTGAGCATATGATCGGCTGATGACGCTGCTTTTTCGACCTGTGCTCGGATCTTTAGATCATCTGAGACGAGAACACCAAGATCTTGTTCGACTTTTGTGACTTCGAGTGGTCGCCACCTGCCGTCAATATGTCTCATAGAGTATTGGTGGGTTATTCTGTGTGAGCGACCGACATGCATGATTTTGCATTTCTCGACATTGAAGTGCATTAGCCAAGTGAATGACCACTCAACTGCACGGTCAATGTCAGCCTGGAGAGATGAAATGTCGGAAGCTGACTTGATGATGCCGATGATTTTGCTGTCGTCCGTGTACATTTTAATTTGGTGTGTGATAGTGTCCGGTAAGTCGTTAATATATAACACAAAAAGTAGTGGACCAAGAACAGAGCCTTGAGGAACGCCACTGGTCACATTCTTCCACTCGGACTCACAGCCTTCAATCAAAACGCGCTGCTTCCTATCTTTCAGCCACGCTTCGATCCATATGAGTAGCATATCACGGAAGCCGTAAGATTTTAGTTTATGCAGTAGGCGTTTGTGAGGTACTCTGTCGAATGCTTTGGCAAAATCTGTATATACTACGTCAGCCACATAGCGCAATGAACAGCCTCAGTGAGTATGTCGCGAGTTTCTGAAGACTTGTCTTTCTAACTTTTAAAGAACAACTACGCACTATGCAATAAAGTGTTAATTTAATTAAGAAGTGACATTGAATTAAAAATTTTCCTATGAATATTTGACCGATTGTTAGAGACATACATACATTGCCCTGTGTTGCTAATTGTTTAAGTAAAAAAGAAATAAATGTAGTTCATCATTCTTTTTTAATTTTTTTACTGAAACACATAAATTAATTTCAGTAAACTGTCAAGATTATTGAAAAAGTAAAAAATTAATCATCAATTAAATAAACATTTTAGCGTTGAATTTTAATTAAATAAATTTTCAACAGCTTATGTAGTTTAAAATTTAGAATAACAGTTTTTTAAATATAACAAAATGAATGAACCAAAACAGAGAATAAAACACTATGGAGAACATATAATAATTAGATTTTCAGCCCAGATAAATTTTTTCTCATTAAAAATGTTTTTGTCAAAATTAGTTGCAAGACCTGCAGCAAATATGAGAAAAAAAATTGCAAAGTAGTGGGGCGGCTAACTGATCAAAACCCCTTCATCGTGCAAACGCTATTGACAAGCAAATAAATTACATATTTTAATCAGAAAAACATGCTTGTAATTACCTGATATCGCCACATTCTGTAAAATTGAGAAAAAAATCACCTTTTTTGGAGCCGCTCATGTATGAATAGCGTATTATCGCAGGCGATCAAACTAGCGAAAAATTCAAATATTTTGTTTTTTTTGTTGGTTTGCATATGCTTAATATAAAAAAATAAAGAAAACAAGAAAAAATAGATGAATAATTAAATTTTGAGTGAGTAGACCTACGGAAAGAGACACGCACTTGAGGCACTTGTTTCCATAGGTCTACTCACTCAAAATTGAATTATTCATCTATTTTTCTTGTTTTCTTCATTTTCTTAATTAAACATATGCAAACCAACAAAAAAGAACAAATATTTTAATTTTTCGCCATTTTGATCGCCTGTGATAATACGCTATTCATACAGTAGCGGGTCCAAAAAAAGTAATTTTTTTAAATTTTACAGAACGTGGCGATATCAGGTAATTACAAGCATATTTTTCTAATTACAAATATGTAATTGTTTTGCTTGTTTTTGTTTGTCAATTGAGAAAAAAATCACCTTTTTTTGGTCCCGCTCTTGTATGAATAGCGTATTCATAGATATATCTATGAGCGTATTATCACAGGCGATCAAACTGGCAAAAAAATCAAATATTTTGTTTTTTTTGTTGGTTTGCATATGTTTAATATAAAAAATAAAGAAAACAAGAAAAAATATATGAATATTTAAATTTTGAGTGAGTAGACGAGACACGTACTTGAGGCAGAAGTCATGTCTCGTTTCCGTAGGTTTACTTACTCAAAATTTAATTATTCGTCTATTTTTTCTTGTTTTCTTTATTCTTTATATTAAACATATGCAAATCAACCAAAAAAAACAAAATATTTTATTTTTTTTGCCAGTTTGATCACCTGTGATAATATGCTATTCATACAGGAGCGGGACCAAGAAAGGTGATTTTTTCTCAATTTTACAGAATGTGGCGATATCAGGTAATTACAAGCATATTTTTCTGATTACAAATATGTAATTTTTTTGCTTGTCAATAGCGTTTGCACGATGTTGCAGTTAGCTGCCCCACTATTTGGTATTAACCACTTTTATTATAAAACATTAAAACACGTGAAGCAAAAACAAAGTTTTTTAAAAACACTTTTATATTTTTAATACATAAACAACAAACATATTAGCATAGACAAAAAATAGTTCGACGAAAATATCACAAATAATTGTTTGATTAAATTTTGTCCAATCGTCAGGCCCATAGCCTTCATTCACTAACGCGGCTAAGAGGCGTTCCATAAGTTCGTCCTTTTTACCTGTATCGCTCAGGCCACGTTTTTCCAGCTCGTCTTTCATTTCACTCGCCCAAAGCTCATCCAATGATTTCAAAACCATTCTTGTATTCCACTTCTGACACCAATGTTACGATATCACCAAACGATCCGAAAATTTGATAGAATGTATTGTTAATCAGTCCGGAGGTATGTTTAAATTTTTAAGTCTTTAGCTCATTGGGAAGTTAGTTTAAAATCGATTGAAAAATTTGACGACAGACAGATAGACAGACAGACAGAGAAGTCAAGTTAAGTAAAAGTGTAAAAGGTGAATCAAAAAACAAAGTTTTTAAAAACACACTTTTATATAATCGATTGTGTAGGCCACATTCTGTTACATACACAACGAGCATATTAGCATAGACAATAAATAGTTCGACGAAAATATTACAAATAATTATTTAAATAAATTTTGTCCAATCGATCCAAGAATTTGAGAGAATGGATTGTTAATCAGTTTGGATGTTTGTTTAAATTTTCAAGTCTCTAGCTCATCGGGAAGTTAGTTTAAAATCGATTGCACAATTTGACGACAGGCAGACAGACAGATAGACAGACAGACAAACTGACAGAAAAGTCAAGTTAAGTAAAAGTGTGTAAAAATAAATTTTTTTTAAAAGATAAAGTGCAGGTTGTCAGAATTAATTATTAGTTTGCTACAATAAATGAGCTGTCATGCGTTCAAAATTTTTAATGTTTCAACATTAAAATGGTAATAATAAAACATTTTACATACTTACACATCTTTTCCTACTTCTCTTTTTCAATCTATTTATCTCACTGTTTTCCGTCGTGGACTGTTTAATAAGTTCGTGTCCGAGCGCTATAGAACAATAAGGAAATAGCGCTATAAAAATTAATGGATTGATTGATTGATCTTATGTTTATCGATCTAATGTAATATTTAATAGAATATTTGGTGGTATTAACTTATATATAATTAGACAGGGCTGTATTTAGGGGGTTTACATATTAAACCACAAAATAAAATTGTACTCACTAAACCGCTAAATTTTTGTTTTGTTTTCATTTCACTTTTAAGATTACTAGCCTTATTGTCCAATACTATTATTACTTTTATTACTGGTAATTTTATTGTAATTAAAATTCCCTGTCGTATGTACTGTCTTTTAAAAATTGTTTCTATTAATTTTTCTATTTCTGTTTATGTTTTATTTATTAACAAGATAATTTGAAAAAATGTAATTGTTTAATTAATTTTATTCTATAATAGACTCAAATTTTGTCCAATAAATCTGAAAATTAAGAGTGTAAAGTCCGCAACGACAAATAAACCCACCAAATTCCATGTTGATGAGATACCGGGAAGTTGGTTTTTTAAGGGCTACAACTTGATACAAGATATTCAATTTTATAAAAAAAAATTTTACTAAACAAAGTTTAGTAAAAAACAGCTGGAAATAATAATGCTTATTTTACTTTAAACTCATTATAGCTGTAATTTTTGTATACTTTGATTCTTAAATAAATAAGATTCATCGTGCTTCTAGGTTCTATACGTTTAGCAGCAATAAAAGTTGAAGTACAGTGAAACAGAAGTATCAAAGATTGAATTCAAGAATACTAGGTCGTTCAAGATAAATTTTCGTGTCGCAGAATTTCTTAAAAATTTATACTTTTTCATTTTTGACTTATTCAAACTAATTTTTGTTAACACTACTAGAACATTTCTAATGCATTTATACGTGTGATATTCGATTCATATCCATTGAACACAAACTCAGATTGACTTGTTTTGTTCGCCTGTTTATTAATTGCGTTCTCTCGACTATTGCCCTACTACTAATAAACAACAAATATCGTTTACAGGAAAGATAATAGTCATGATGTGACGGCATTTTCAATATATTTTTAAAGAATTGTGCTACATCATTAGCTCAACCTCTTTTTCACGTTTTTGAGATGTCGTTTCGAGAGCGGAAGTTGCCACTGGAATGGAAAATTGCGATAGTTATTCCTATTCACAAAAACGGACCGACGTCAGTTTCTGAGAATTACAGACCAATCTCTATCATTTCTACGAGCTGCAATCAATCTCTTATGCAGTTTCTTTTGAAAAATGATCTAATTAATAGAAGTCAACACGGATTTACTCCTGGCTGCTCGACAATTACTAACATCCTTGAATGTGCTGACCGGTGGAGTGAGGTGATAGAAACAAGACAGTTGCTAGATGTCATATACTTGGATTTCAAAAAAGCATTTGATTCCGTATCACATCTCAAACTCCTGCAGAAAGTAAAGGCCTATGGAGTTATGGGGAACCTACTGAGCTGGCTTACTGACTTTTTGGATTCAAGATTTTAACAAGTTAAGGTGGGAAATTTCTAATCCGAAGATATTTAAGTGATTAGTAGTGTTCCTCAAGGGTGTGTGCTGGGCCCTACTTTATTTTTTTTATTCATCAATGACTTGCCAAAAATATTTACAAGTCCAGATATAACTTGCAAATTATTTGCTGATGATGTTAAAATATATTGTATGCCCTATCCATCTTTTGGGTCCTCAACTGTGAGACTTTAGAATTCTCTTAATCTTGTTTCTGGATGGAGTGTAAAATGGCAAATGGAACTGGCAGCTCAAAAATGTCTGGTATTCACAGTCAATGACAGAAGAATAGCACCATCCTCCAACATGTACACTATTAACAACCATACATTGGATTCTGCTCGAACAATTCGTGATCTTGGTGTTGAGGTAGATTCACGTCTTAGATACGAAGATCATGTTAATATTATTACCCATAAAGCTGCTGCAATATCTCGTCTCCTAAGAATTTCACTCGTTTCCACTGATTGGAAAATACTCAAAATGGCATTTTGTACTTTCGTCAGACCTATACTGGAATATGGATTTTAGGTTTGGAATCCTCATTGTAGATACCTAGTTGATAAAATTGAAAGGGTTCAGAAAACATTCACCAGGTTTATCCCTTCGGTCTCTGGTCTCTCCTATAAAAATCGTCTTCAATTTCTTGGTCTTCAATCTTTGGAAAACGCCGTTTAATTGCTGATCTAGTTTTCTGTTATAAATTATTAAACCATTTAGGTAATACTTTTATGTTATTATGATTTGCTCCTACCAATATAATATCAACGCGAAGTCATAGTTATAAATTAAGATTAAATAAATTTACATGTGATGCTTGTAAGATGAAGATGATTCATCTTACGTATTTTCATAATAGTTGTTTATTTTATTTTATTATGTGTGCATATTTTGGTTGTGTTGAAACAATAGTCATTTATGTATGAATGTATCTGTGTGTATATGTGTGTATATGTGTGTATATGTGTGTATATATATGTATATATGTATGTGTATGTATGTATATATGTATATTTGTGCTCCTGTGACATTGTGTGTGCGTATAATTTTTGTATCATTAATGTATATATATGTATATGTGTGCTCCTGTGACATTGTGTGTGCGTATAATTTTTGTATCATTAATGTATATATATGTATATGTGTGTTTGAGTGTATATATACATGGATGGATGTATGTATATGTATATATATATATGTATATATATATGTATATATATATATATATATATGTATATATATATATATGTATATATATATATATATATGTATATATATATATATATATGTATATATATATATGTATATATATATGTATATATATGTATATATATATATAATTGGTATTGGTCTTTTTCCTTTTTGTTGTCTTCAATAAGAAAATGAGTTGTCTTGGAAGAGAAATTGGAATTATCAAAAGATTTGTCAGAACCGGGCTAACTTCTGCAAAGTGAGATAATTCAGTTTAGAGTCAAGAAAAGGATTATATTCAAGGAAGAATAATAAAGTTAAAATAAATTCGAGAAATATTGTGTTATAAATAACTTCGACTTTAACGTTACGAATCGCTAGAAAGCATATTCCTCAACGTTTACAATGCTGTATAATATTTCTACACTAACAGCGGTTTGGAACTCCCTCCCCGCCAATGTTGTAAATTGTTCCAGCGTTTCTTCATTTAAATTATCATTGAAATCCGTTAAATTGGACACTTTCTTATACTATAGCTAGAGATATTTTTTTACTTTTCTGATATTCTGTAATATCTGGGTGTTTTTTTGTTGTTGTCACTTCTTGATGGTTTCTGTTTCCTTGTAGACTAAGGATGTCTGTGATTTTTTTTATTGTTTTTTCTCATGCTAGTATTAGTGGCTTATTAGCCGTTCTGGCATTTTTCAATAAATAAAATAAAAATAAATAAATCAAATAGATATTAATTAAATCAAATAGAACTCAAGTTTCAATAGAAGCTGTTGTCTTCCGACTTCGGAATGTGTGCAAAATTTCAGCTCGCTAGGATATCAGAAAGTTAGTGAAATTAACGATAGCAGATTTTGCCTCATACCGACAGTTGCGAGCTAATAAGGAAGTTTCTTCAAAAACGACGGCTCCCGTCATCAACACCGAAATGAAGGCAATTGTAAAGAAAAAATAAACAATCAGGGAATTAAGATATTAAAAAAAACTATTGATGTAGCAGAAAACGAACCTAATTCATGCCAAATTTCATGGGGGCTCATTTCGTTAATACGTCAGTACAGGTAAAATGGTTCACAGGTCCCTGGTGCAATGAAAAAATTCCTGCCGGTCCGCCATACTATAAAGTTTGAGAAGCACTGCTCTATATGATCCTGTAATTAAATATGACTATGTTTAAAAGTGGTAATGTAAAATTTCCGGAAACTTTCCAAAAACTTTCTGGAAATTTTCCGAAAATACCCCAGTATGAAAAAATTGGATTGCGAAGTAAATTGAGTTTGAATATGATTTTAAAAGATGCTTATAGCTTCAAATAATACGTTTTATTATTGTGGATCAACTTTACATAAATATTATGTTTATTTATAATTATTTAATTAGTTTTGCAAACCATACCAACTTTTCACAACACGTTTCACAAGTTCAATTCAAATATTGGTAGTGTGCATTTTTATTCCGAATTAAATATATATCCTCTACGCTAAATTAATCACCGGATTCCAGAAATACCTGCTCTACTTTACTACGAATGAACTTCAGTGCCTCTGGAGCAGCAGATATTAATTTTCGGTTCCTTATTTAAGATAATATAACGGATTTAAAAAAATGTTAAATTGCAAAAAAATTGTGAAACTCTTGTTTTACGGTTTACTTGTTGTTTGATATACAATGTCTAGTGGACAATTTGTAGATTTGTTGTCAACTTCCTATGGAATGATAAATGATTCTTTTAACATAATTTGTAAAATACGCATAAGTCAGTTACAAATTACCTAAAACTTGTAAAAAACAATAGGATATTCATGGTCTGGGATACTACTTTTTTATCCAGTGACATTACCACACTGGTTTAATTAAAGTACATATCAATTTTCGACAAAAATCACTGCTACAAAAACACCTGGTAATGTTTTGCAAAAGAAACCGCAACTAAGTAAAACCGTAACATATCCCGGTTTCACACAAAAGCCACAAAAAATTGATAAAATGTATTGTACACGCCCAAACAAACAGTTTGATTTACCCATTCACCCATGTTGACGTTGAGGTTGCGGGATTTTTCAACTTTCATTTTCGTGAGACCTTGCAATATTTAAATACTTGAAAAATAACTAATTTGCTGAAAGCTTAACAAAGTTTAACAGAAAACAGCTGGAACTAATGCTTATTTTAGTTTAAACTCATTATTGTGCATTTATAGCTGTAATTTTTTTTATTTAAAAAACGTGCCGTATATTTTGATTCTTAAATAAATAAGATACATCGTGCCTCTTGGTTCCATACGTTTAGCAGCATTAGAGGTTGACGCTAGTACATCATTTAATGTTTCTAATTTTCTGTTCGGAGTTTCAAACGGAGTTGCTTAATTGAGAATTCAAAATTATTATGGTTTCCCACCAAATTTCAATTATAAGTAAGTTGAATAATTTACTTCAAAATTCATAATATTTGAAAAGTGGAATACCTAATGAGACTTTTCTTTCAGTTCTCATTGGACTTTATTCTAATGCTTATTCCTTAAGTGAGTGTTTATTATTGTTTTTATGTCACTGAGATCTATGCATATGATAATCGCACTTCTAAAAATACTAATACTTTATTGCTTTAGTTTGACCTAAAAACTTAAATACATTATTTATTAGGTTGCAACATTTGCGTGATGTAACACCGATAACTTATATTAAAACTTTGTAACTTTGCTTTTATAAAAAAATATAATTTTAAGCAAAGAAAATTTAATATAATGAAAAAAAATACCGATTTGTTTTTCAATAAATTCGAAGTTGTTGACATTTGTGAAAAAAATTATAGTATAATAAATTTGGAGAAACGGTTTGGTGGACGAGGCTGAAAAACAGTGATATATTAGTCCCGAAACTAAAATTAATGCTTGCTCTCCCGTTGCCGTCGCTTGTCCGTTCTAGGGATGGACCGAGAAGCAAATTTGTCGCCGATGCCGAGCACCGAGTTTTTGGGGTTATTTTTCACTGAGTCTGAGTTTAAGTGAATAAATAATATATAATTTTAACTGGTTTTATTTTCTAACACGTTCGTTATTATAACAAATTTATTTACATTTAAAAATTAAAATAATAAAGAATATAATATAAAAACATGAAGCTGCCCTATACAATTCAAGTTAGTAGTTGAAGTTCAGTGCCTCC
The DNA here is from genome assembly GCA_963978895.1 of Erpobdella octoculata. Lineage (NCBI taxonomy): Eukaryota > Metazoa > Annelida > Clitellata > Hirudinida > Erpobdellidae > Erpobdella > Erpobdella octoculata. Next base: position 26,880,684 of record OZ022240.1, read on the forward strand.
AAGCCATTTTCATTGAAAAGCAACACTGCGGTTTTTGAAGCAGAAAGTCGCAGTCTTTTGTCAGTGCATATACCACCTGCAAGTGCTAAAGAGACGTTCACTGTCGACGCTTGATGGCGTTGGGCCACGGCGGCAAGATGCGGAAACACATTAGACTGATGTTCATGTGCTGTTGCTGCCAATAATCATGAAGTGCAGGTTTAATGGCAATATCTGTTGCCCGGGGTTCATTTATCTTTGCATCCTAGATTATCTCTGTCACTGCATCGGATGATGAAATCCGAGTCTGACATGCCAAGGCTTTTTCAAAAATCTATTTTTAGCATGCACTCGTGTGTCATCGCTGCTGAAAAAACACAGTTTTGTTGTTGGGTCAAGACTTTTTTATATTACACACAAACGACTGTTCCCTATATCAGCCAATCTTGCCTTCAAATCCATCGGCATCCGCAATCTCATCTTACCAGTTCCAAAATCATATATATATATATATAAATAAATATATATATATATATATATATATATATATATGATTTTGGAACTGGTAAGATATATATATATATATATATATATATATATATATATATATAAATATATATATATATATATATATATATATATATATAAATATATATATATATATATATATATATAAATATATATATATATATATATATATATATAAATATATAAATATATATATATATATATATATATATATATATATATATATATATATATATATATATATATATATATATATATATATATATATATATATATATATATATATATATATATATATATATACTAGCGGGGGCACCCGGCGTTTCCCGGGGTTTTTAGAGGTTTACCTAATGCGTTTCTTTTTCGCTCCCGTTTCCTTCCCGCTTGCGCTACCGCTCCCGGTCGTTATCCGTTCCCTGTCGCTTTCCGGCTCATTTTTTCGCTCTCAGTTCCCCTCCCCCCTATATCCGATTCTACATACATATATACATTCATATATACATACATACATACATACATACATACATACATACATACATACATACATACATACATACATACATACATACATACATATATACATACATACATACATACATACATACATACATACATACATACATACATACATACATACATACATACTTTGAATAAGCATTTAGTGCCGAAATATTGTAAAAAACACATACATACATACATACATACATAAACACACGCACAGACACACATACATGCACATACACATACATACATACACAAATACGTACATACAAATCGAAGATCGAGGAATTGCTGAAGTTAATCTCTTGTGATGATGTCGAGATTGTTAACTTAATTAGACTTGGGAAAAGAATCGAAGGAGAGAGTGAACCTGCTCGACCAAGACCGTTGAAACTGGTATTGAAAAACGAAAATCAACAGTCGAATCTTCTCAAGTTGGCAAAAAACTTGAGGGTGATGAAGGAAGGAGGTTGGTCAGCAGTTTTTATCCATCGGGATATGACTCCAAAAGAAAGAGAAGCACGAAAACTCCTAGTCGAAAGTATGAAGCAGAGAATACGAGCTGGAGAGACGAATCTGTTCATCGCGGGGGACAGGATAGTTACCAGAAGACTTCCCGTTGCGGGAAAAATCTGAAAAGCTCCAACACAGAATCATACGTTCGAAACAAGTACTTGACTATTGGATATTTGAACTGTCAGTCGATCGGAAATAAAAGTGCATCGCTGACAAATATCATCGCTGAACATGATCTTGATGCCTTCGCAGTTGCCGAGACTTTTCACGAATCATCAGAAGACATCACTCTCGCAAGAATCACACCGGATGGATACACGTGCGTGGATCAGGCACGAGAACGAAAACGTTTGGCGAGGTCTGCTACACATAAGATGCAATCTGGTCGTCTACTGGGGGGCGGGGTTGCATGGATTTGCAAAGAATCGTGCAAAGCCCGCCGAATGAATCTTACCAGCAAAGTTGAGACTTTTGAATTCGTTTCTGTGATGCTTATCTTAAGGAGTGTTAGAACAATTGCTGTGGTCATTTACCGGCCTGGAAGTGAACGAGTTTCTGACCAGTTCTTGGAGGATTTCAGCCAGATGCTTGAAGAATTAACTGTTCACAGCTGCCATATTCTTGTCGTTGGAGATATCAACATTCACTTGGACAAACCGGATGATGTATGGACAATGAAATTCAACACGATCGTGGATTGCTTCGGCCTTGTCCAGAATATTTCTTCACCAACCCACAAAGCCGGACATACCTTAGACGTTGTCATCACGAAGGACCCAGCTCAGTCATCTTCTGTTGCTTGTGAAGTGTATGTTCCATCTGTGTCCGATCATTCTCTCATCATTTCAAGACTGCCACTCATGAAACCAATTCCTGTATCACTAATGGTAACAGGCAGGGCATGGAAGACCTTTGATCGTGATCTTTTTTTACAGGATCTCAAATCAAGCAAACTCTGCACTGAGGACAGCAGCTGGAGCGGCCTTGGACCGGATGAAATGGCTACGATGTACAACAGAATACTGACCGATCTTGTTGAGAAGCATGCTCCACGTCGGTCAGCCTTGAGAAATTATCGTCCGATCACTCCATGGTTCAATACTGCTTGCGGCGAGCAGAAACGAAAAGCTCGTTCTCTTGAAAGAATTTACAGAAGAACCCGACTGATCTCTGACCGTGATAAATGGGTTGCGCAGTTACGTTTTTGCCAGGATTTTTATAGGAGAGCACAGGATGCGTACTGGCGGAATACGATTGCGGAGAGTGCAGGAAACGCAAGCAAGCTGTGGAGAAATTTGTCTGCCGTGATGGGAAAGAAACGATCTTTCATTCTTCAGGATGGTCTGACTGCAGAGCAATTCATGAGCTCTTTTGAGAAGAAGGTCACGGACGTCCGAGCGTCTACCCTTGATTCGGATACGCCTGAGTTCAACACCTTCTCTGGAGAACGTTTCAGCAATTTTGCGACTCTTACTAAGGATGACGTCAAGGACCTAATTAAGAACTCTCCAAACAAGTCATGTGGTCTAGACCCGGCGCCAACATGGCTCATCAAAGAATTTTCAGAAACCTTGGCCCCATTTGTTACAGATCTGTTTAATAAATCGTTGGACACTGGTCACTTTCCGGTCCCATTCAGAGTGGCCGAGGTCACGCCAATCTTGAAAAAATCTACGCTGGATGTTTCTCTGCCTGCCAGTTATCGCCCAGTTTCGAATCTTCAGTTCATCTCTAAGGTTTTGGAACGGGCGGTTAACAAACAAATTCAACATCACCTGGATGGACACAACCTTCTACCGGAGCATCAGTCTGCCTATCGGAGGTGCCGTTCGACGGAAACTGCATTGCTCAAGGTTACTTCGGATGTTCTCTTGGCAACCGATCGAGGGATGGTAACACTGCTCGCTATGCTCGATCTCAGCGCTGCATTCGATTGCGTTGATCATGGAATCCTCGTGACCAGATTGGAGCGTACATTTGGCATTGATTCTGTTGCTCTTCGGTGGATCGGTTCGTATCTTTGCGATCGGAGGCAGTGTGTTCGTTATGGAGGTATCCTTTCTGGTTGGTCCTCGATTGTGTGTGGTGTTCCACAAGGTTCAATTCTAGGACCGCTATTCTTCATTGCATACACTTCAGATGTTTTTGCCCTGGTTGCCCAACGTGGTTTCAATATTCATGGTTATGCTGATGATCTACAAATCTACGATCATTGCGGCACTGAGAGTATCGGTGTGCTCGCGGACAGATTGGACGGCTGCGTTTCGGAGATAATGGAATGGATGAAATGCAATCGACTAAAGTTAAATGCCTCTAAGACAGAGGTCATTCTACTGGGATCCTCTAGACGTCGGTTGCACTGCACCTTTGACGAGATCAATATAGCTGGAAACATCATTCGTCTCGCCGATAGGGTTCGCAATCTTGGGGTCATCATAGATTCTCAACTGACTTTCAGCGAACACGTTGCAAAATTGGTCAACACCAGTTACTACCATCTACGACAGATGAGGTCAGTTCGCAAATCCCTCACGGTCGATTCTTCGCATGCACTTGCCCGCGCTTTGATCTTGTCTAGACTTGATTATTGTAATTGTCTACTCAGTGGAATACCGGATCTGTTAATGAGGCGGCTTGATGGTGTCATGCGTGCCACGGCTAGGCTGATTCTCCGATTGCCTCGATACGGTCATGTCACTAAAGCGATTCACGACCGACTACACTGGCTGAACATGCAGGCGCGTATCGACTTCAAGCTATCTCTCACTGCGTACCGATGCCTCCATGGTTCTGCGCCGTCATACCTCTCCGGTCTGTGCATTCCGGTGACTCAGTTTCCTGGCCGATCTCACCTTCGCTCGGCTTCTTCCGGTCAGCTTCTTGTTCCTTCCTGCGCAACCAGGACGTTTGGACCGAGGGCTTTCGCAGTTTCTTGTCCAACTACCTGGAACAATCTACCGATTGAACTTACCGATCCGGCGTGTGTCGATAGCGTTTATGTTTTTAGGAAACGACTTAAAACTCATTTTTTTCTTCGTATGACGAACGGATATTGACCCTTTTTGTTTCTGATGTGTGATTCTGTTCGTTCGTTTATTTTGGCACTGCCGCCTCGTGCTCTGAGAAATTTTTCTTTTTAGAGAGCACGTTAAATAAAAATAATAATAATACATATATATATATATATATATATATATATATATATATATATATATATATATATATATATATATATATATATATATATATATATATATATATACTAGCGGAGGTACCCGGCGTTGCCCGGGGTTTTAAAGGTTTTTCTAATGCTTGTCTCTCTCGCTCCCGTTTCCTTCCCCGCTTGTTTTCCCGCTCCCGGTCGCTTTCCCGTTCCTGCTTGCTTTCCCGTTCCCGGTCGGTTTTTTGCTCCAGGCCGTTTTTCCGCTCCCAGACGCTTTCCCGTTTCCGGTTTTTTTCCCGCTTTCGGTCGATTTCCCGCTCCCCGTCACTTTTCCTCTCTCGGTCGCTTTTCCGCTCCCGGTTGCTTTCCCGTTCCCGGTCGCTTTCTCGGTCTCGTTTCCTTTCCCGCTCGATCTTTCGCTCTCAGTTGGCTTCCCGTTTCCTCTCATTTATGTTTGTATATATATTTATAGCCCCGCTCGCTCACCCGCTCCACTCCGCTCATTTTGATACGGATTTCAAATTTTTTTCTCTATATTTGATTATCCTTGACTCTCAAAGTTGTGTGAAAATTTAATTACGATCGGATGAATGGTGTAGCAATGCATAAAGGACATATTGCCCGGGGTTTTTAGAGGTTTACCTAATGCGTTTCTTTTTCGCTCCCGTTTCCTTCCCGCTTGCGCTCCCGCTCCAAATCGTTATCCATTCCCTGTCGCTTTCCCGCTCATTTTTTCGCTCCCTAAATCCGATTCTACATACATACATACATACATATATACATACATACATACATACATACATACATACATACATACATACATACATACATACATACTTTGAATAAGCATTTAGTGCCGAAATATTGTAAAAAACACATACATACATACATACATACATAAACACACGCACAGACACACATACATGCACATACACATACATACATACACAAATACGTACATACATATATATATATATATATATATATATATATATATATATATATATATATATATATATATATATATATATATATATATATATATACTAGCGGACAGTGATGGGTTTTAACTACTTTAAAAGTAGTTAACTACTTTATTTAACTACTCATAAAAAAAGTAGTTAGTAACTATTTCCTAACTACTTTTAACAGCAGTAGTTATTAACTACCTCTTTACTACTGTCTAGTAGTTAACTAGTAGTTAACTACTTTTTGACATTAACCAAAAAACCTTTAAACATTTGCAATTAAATACAAGTTAAATAAATCTTATTTTTAAAACTTTTGGTTCATTTCATTTATGTATGTCAACAAATTTTCTTTGATCAAATATTTTTTTGTTCATTATTCAAAAAATTTAATTTAAATTGGGGAATTGTTGCTGTTGCTAAAAGATTCTTCATTTTCCAAAACAGGACCAAATCGTTTTTTTATACCTTGAGATAGTGCTTGTAAAAGAGCATTGATGGTTTTATCTGAATATGATGTTATTTTTTTAAATCCTATAATGGTTTGAATAATGTGACCAATGTATGACTTTTCACTTTAGAAAATATCCATTGCGGTGACTATTGGTTTTATAATCTGAATGAACGATTTCAAAAAAGCAAACTTAATTTCTTTAAATGCAACTTGCCCTAACTTCTTCTGACAATCACAAACATTATTGAAAGCTATATTAACAATCTTTTCAGCCGAATAGAATTTTGAGCACCGCCGTGTAACATTTGGCTTTATAAATGTTGAACCACTAATATCCTGTACAACCTCAGCATTTTTTACATTGCGATGAATGGAGTTTGATAATGATACAACTTTTGCCATTGATCTATCATAAAGTTGTTTGTATTTCAAATTATCCCTTACTGTCAATGCACCAACACTTGCCACAAAATTTAAGGTATAACTAGAAGTAGCCCGTCAAAAATGACCGTTTTTGTGATTTTTATCGAACTATCAGATATTAAATAAAGAACGTTTTCTACTCTACCATTATTAAATGTGGATGGCCAGCAATATTAAAAAAATGTTCAATGCTTTGGATCGAACCAGGTTTAAGCAGATTAAAATCACTGAATTTCATGCGTACCTTCGTAAGACAGTTTCAAATCTAGCGATGTTTTATTTTAAACTTTAAATCCAGCATCATGTTTGATGCAATCGGATAAAACTCTTGCATTATAAGCCTAGGAAAAACGTTTTTGATCTTTACCTACTGACAGTGTACAACTTTTATTAAAACTTTTATTACATGCAATCGGATAACCTCTTGCATAAAAGCTTAGGAAAAACGTTTTGGATATTTGGAACTGATGGTGTGCAATTGCGTAATAACTTTAATTACACGCCTGCGCGCACTAATTTTACCAATTGCTGACCACCACGGCCTCTGCGTTATGCAAAATTGCTAACATACATACATACAGACATAGGAAATTATGTATGTAGATTACCACAGTGCTTATGAGGAGGTAAAAAAAGCACATCGTCAGAATTATCAATATTATCTTGCTCACTTTCTATCAAATCTGATATACTTTCACCACTAGATCTTCATTATTAACATACATGTCATATACTGGCTCATCCACTTCAGTTTCATGATCTATAGAGTTTTTTCAGCCACCAAAAAAATAAAGTAGTTAAAAAAATAGTTAACTACTGTAGTTATTAACTATTTAAAAAAGTAGTTAACTACTAGTTGTTAACTAGTTTAACAAAAAGTAGTTATTAACTATTTCTTAACTACTGTAGAGTAGTTAATAACTAGTAGTTAACTATTTATAGTTAGTAACTACCCATCACTGCTAGCGGAGGTACCCGGCGTTGCCCGGGGTTTTTAAAGGTTTTTCTAATGCTTGTCTCTCTCGCTCCCGTTTCCTTCCCCGCTTGTTTTCCCGTTCCTGCTTGCTTTCCCGTTCCCGGTCGGTTTTTTGCTCCAGGCCGTTTTTCCGCTCCCAGACGCTTTCCCGTTTCCGGTTTTTTTCCCGCTTTCGGTCGATTTCCCGCTCCCCGTCACTTTTCCTCTCTCGGTCGCTTTTCCGCTCCCGGTTGCTTTCCCGTTCGCGGTCGCTTTCTCGGTCTCGTTTCCTTTCCCGCTCGATCTTTCGCTCTCAGTTGGCTTCCCGTTTCCTCTCATTTATGTTTGTACTAGCTGGGTTACCCGGCGTTGCCCGGGGAATTTAAAGGTTTTTTTATCGTTTTTCTCTCTGGCTCCCGTTTCCTTAACCGCTCGTTTGCCCGGGCATCTTTGCATCTATTGAAACATTTATGCAGATACTTTTGATTTTTAATTAAAAGAAATACAACAAACACATACAGTCATTTTATTGCAAAGCTTTCTGATACACAATGTTTTTTGTTTTTCCATAAGGTGCATTAATAGTTATACTATTATACTTAAAATACATTAATAGTTATATTGATATACTCACTCACAATAAATTTTTCAATTTTCTTGTCTGTAAGCACAAAATAATATCTGTTAGACTAAAAGTAGCACAAAATAATATCTGTTAGAGGTTAGAGTGGTTAGATTGGTTAGAGTGGTTAGACTGGTAGAGCGATAATGATAGCCTGACACACAACGACCGAAACAATTTACAATTTAATATATACACAACAATAATTAACAATTAAATAATATAAAAATAGTAGCCTAAGTAAATAATATAAGAATAGTAGCCAAAGTTTTTAAATTACTTTGATTTCGAGAAACCGAGACGATAAACAGCGAATGTAAACAAAACATAGCTCTGATACAATAGCGAAAATATTTAAAAAAATTAATTTTCTAAAACATTCAAAAACATTTGAACGATATACAGTAATTAAAAAAATAATAGTATAGTATATAGTATATTATATATTACTTTTGATATATTGATATATTGATATAATTGATATAAGTAAAATAATACTCACTTTTGATTTTGAGAAATCGCGACAACCAACAACGACGGAACAGAAGTCGAAAGCAACCCTAAGCTCGTTAAGCCGCGATATAATTGCATAGATAAAATATTTCTAAAAATTAATTTTCTAAAATTGCATAGATAAAATATTTCTAAAAATTAATTTTCTAAAAACATTCAAAACAATTTTTTTAAATAAATGAGATTGTTTGTTAGGTGGTAAATGTTTATTATGTAAAATTTCGTGCAAATCCCTTCATTGGTTTTGGCGTTATGAATGAACATACGTTGCCTTTTATATATATAGATATATATTTATAGCCCCGCTCGCTCACCCGCTCCACTCCGCTCATTTTGATACGGATTTCAAATTTTTTTCTCTATATTTGATTATCCTTGACTCTCAAAGTTGTGTGAAAATTTAATTACGATCGGATGAATGGTGTAGCAATGCATAAAGGACATATTGCCCGGGGTTTTTAGAGGTTTACCTAATGCGTTTCTTTTTCGCTCCCGTTTCCTTCCCGCTTGCGCTCCCGCTCCAAATCGTTATCCATTCCCTGTCGCTTTCCCGCTCATTTTTTCGCTCCCTAGATCCGATTCTACATACATATATACATTCATATATACATACATACATACATACATACATACATACATACATACATACATACATACATACATACATACATACATACATACATACATACATACATACATACATACATACATACATACATACATACATACATACATACATACATACATACATACATACATACATACATACATACATACATACATACATACATATATACAAACATTCATTTTTATATATATAGATGGGGTTGGGTTTGCATTACCACTTTTGAATTTTATTTTCATAAAAATTCATCAGAGCAAATCCAGTGACTTAATAATAGAAGTAATTTATCATCCTCCTAGAGGAAACCTAACTTTTTTTAATGAAGAATTTAGCAATCTCTTAACACTAAATACTAAATCTCTTGGTAATCATATTTTTCTTTTGGGATACTTTAATATTTATTTTCTTAATGCTTCAAGTCATACCATGTCATCAAATTTTGTTGATACTCTTGCATCCCATTATCTACTGCCTGGTCAATAATAGAAGTAATTTATCGTCCTCCTAGGGGAAACCTAACTTTTTTTAATGAAGACTTTAGCAATCTCTTAATACTAAATACTAAATCTCTTAGTAATCATATTTTTCTTTTGGGATACTTCAATATTTATTTACTTAATGCTTCAAGTCATACCATGTCATCAAATTTTGTTGATACTCTTGCATCCCATTATCTACTGCCTGGTTTTTTAAAACCAATTAGAATTTTACCAAGTAGCACCTCCCTTATTGATAACATTTTCACTAATTTTCCCATTGAAAACAGCACTGCCAAAATTGTAATTGATGATCTTTCTGATCACCTGCCAATTTTCTTATCTTTAAATCTTTACTTTAAAAGGAACAAGCCTGATTACCATTTGTTTAGGCTTAAGAATGAGAAATGCAAGTTAAAATTTCTTGAAGAATTAAACCAAACTGACTGGTCTATCATATATGCAACATGCAACAAAGGTAATGCTTCTTATGCATATACTGTTTTTACCATAAGTACTTAGCTATTTATAACAGTTGCTTGCTATTTATAAAATCAAATTTTAAGTCTAAAAATATTTATAAAGAATGGATAACACCATGCTTGCTTAAGGTTTGTAAAAATAAAGCCCTATTATATAAGAAATATCTAGCTAATCCTACTCTTGAAAATAAATTAAAATTCACTGCATATAGAAACAAATTCAAAAGTATCAAATTGGCAGCAATAAAACAGTATCATTTTTCTAAATTTCAATTCTTTCAAAGTAACATCAGAAAAACTTGGGCATTGATTAAGTCTTTAATTAGCAATAATAGTCCCTGTGATTCTGTAAACTCATTTTATTCAAAAGATGGACACTGCATCTTATCTCCCAATAATATTGCTGACTCATACAATGAGTTCTTTTCTACAAAAGGGTCTGATTTAGCAAGTAAAATAAATCATGTAAACAAGACATTTGACTCTTTTATGAGTAACCCAGTTCTTCAATCAATGGACGTTGCTCCGATAAACCCATCTGAGATAATTAAATTGGCAAGTGATTTAAAAGCATCACATAGTTGTGGATATGATGATATAGACCCGTTGATAGCAAAATCGTCCATTAACAGCATAGTACCACTGCTTTCATCAATCTTAAATTGTTCATTGGAAACTGGTGTTTTCCCTACTGACTTAAAAATGGCTAAGGTTGTACCCCTCTTTAAATCCGGAAATTTTTTTTTTATAAATTACAGACCTATTTCTATTCTTCCTTATTTTTTAAAGTTTTTTGAAAAAGTTATGTACAATAGACTTTATAGTCATTTCAATACATTATCTTTATATAACAGTGGTCATTTTGGTTTTCGTAAAGGGCACTCAACTTATATGGCCTAATGCTTTTTTATGCCAAAATCACTGAGGCGATTGACAAAGGTATATTTGTCATTGGTATAGTTCTGGATCTTGCTAAAGCTTTTGACACGGTTAATTATACTATCTTAATACACAAACTCCAACATTATGGAATTAAAAATAATCTTCTAAATTGGTTCATCAGTTATTTGAAAGACAGAAATCAAGTAGTTCACTTTATGGGAACAAAATCGAATACAAAAGAAATTACCTGTGATGTACCTCAGGGATCTGTTCTTGTACCCTTACTTTTTCATATTTATACTAGCGGGTAGCCCGGCTTTGCCCGGGTTTTTAGAGGTTTTTCTATCGTTTTTCTCTCACGCTCCCGTTTTCTTCCCCACATGCTCTCACGCTCCCGGTCGCTTTCACACTTATATATATATATATATATATATATATATATATATATATATATATATATATATATATATATATTAGGGATGTCACGGGTAGTACTTTTGGAGTTTTCGGGTTCGGGTTCGGGTTTGTGAAACTAGAGTTTTCGGGTTCGGGTTCGGGTTTGTGAAACTAGAGTTTTCGGGTTCGGGTTCAGGTTTGTGAAACTCAGGTTTTCGGGTTCGGGTTTGTAGTTTTCTAAAAACCGGGTTCGGGTTCGGGTACTGGCTTATGATTTCAAATTCCTGGATTGATTTTAAATTTACCTAGTGTATATACATATACAAACGAGAGCGATCAATTCATCCATTGGACATTACACGTATTGAATAAACTCTAACAAGTTATTTTTTTAGCTTTCCAAATATTTTTGGCCGAAGGAGGCTTAATTATTTTAGTTCGTTCGTGGCTCGGTCCGGCCAGATAATCAGGCGGATTAGTGGTCTAGCTTACACACTCACCAATAAAATGACCTATTTGTGTTATTTGTTACGCAAAGGTGATAATACAAAACTTGCAGGGCTTGCGATTAGCATAATACGTTACCTCTTAAATTATTGTATTTTATTAATTTTTTTCGCGGCTCGGTCCGGTTGGGCACTCAGGCGGATTGGTGTCCTAGCTTACACATTTGCCAATAAAATAACTGTGGCGCACAGATCATTTATAGAGTTTGCCAGTTAAAGTTTAGGATTATGCAAGATTATCTTTATAACAAAGGGTCTTTGTTATATCAGAAAAACTTTGAGTATATGAATGAATAAATATAAGGTTATATAACTGAAGTAAAAAGTTTAGAGTCATGGCTATCCGCGATTTCTTCGACCGAAGGAGGCTTAATTATTTTAGTTCGTTCGCGGCTCGGTCCGGCCTGATTATAATCAAACGGATTAGTGGTTTAGTTTACACAATCCCTAATAAAATGACGTCTTTGTGCATGGACGTCTGTATAATAGCACCTGGACGGTCAACCTCGTTTGCGTGCGTACGGTAGTTGTCCGACCGTGCGCTGTACACAGCAGCGCTTATCGTTGATTATGCACGGTTAAAAATAACTTTATTTCCGTCGAAAATAGTCAACACAATTAAAACACAACAGTGGTGATTAAATCAAATATTTTATTGATTATAATGAAACATTAATATGTAATAAAAATTGACACTAAAGCAATAAAAATGTAAAGTATATTAATAATCAGTTCTAGCAGATACTTTAGCTATTTTTCGTTTCTTAGATTGTCTAGACTGTGAGTTGGTGTTTAAATCTTTAAGAAAGTTTTTGGCAACACAATTGAAAAATCGATTAGTGATTAGAGAATTGAGTTCATGCCAATTCACACACATATTCACATCAATAGGCAGGTGACCAAAAGCTTGAATGCAGCCGACCCTGTCCATAACTTTTCCAAACAGCTTTCTCTGGCATGTGCTGTTGAGAAGCTGCTCCATTAATGAAGAGGTTGATTTTATTTCCTAAAACACTCTCCAGCAGTCGATCATCAGTCTAAAGGTGAAGTCTGTTGGTCTGGATTAACCGCCACGATTAATAGACTCCATCAAAGTTGCTGCAGAGTAGTTTAGTATGTTGTCGATACCAATTGGTTCGAGTTTATTTTCTGTCACAAGGGATTCTTTGCAATGATCACATTTTGTGGTTCTTATGATAGATTTTGCAACATAACCACTGATATAAAACAAACATGTCGTTTAGCAGCAGTCAACTTTGACATTGGATAGATTCCAACAAGGTCTTTATACTTTCCGACGACTGACTTGATCATAAAACAGAGCAAGGTTGATGCCTCAGATCCATCTAATGTTAGACCCTGAATTACACCACCAGTGTATTTTACCCGCTTGGCTATTGCTATTATACAGATGTCCATGCTTTGTGTCATTTGTTACGCAAAGGTGATAATACAAAACTTCTACGCTCGCGATTAGTATAATATGTTACGTCAACAAAACTTGTAATTTATTAATCTCTAAGACACAGCTTTTATAAAGATTTATTTGTTCACAACTCCGAGTTCGGTTCCTAGGCTTATAAATTTTCGGGTTCGAGTTCGGGTTCGGGTATCAAGTTTTCTCATTTTCGGGTTCGGGTATCAAGTTTTCACATTTTCGGGTTCGGGTTCGGGTTCGGGTACCAAATTTTCACACTTTCGGGTTCAAGTTCGGGTATCAGAAAAAGACCGGGTAGTACCGAACTCGGGTTCGGGTTCGGGTACCCGTGACATCCCTAATATATATATATAATGCAAAAGTTGAAGATCTTCTACAATCTCAGATTGTGCAGAAAGAACGAGAACTTAAAGAATTACAGGCAAGGTACGCAGAAGAAATGTCTACAACCACAGAAGACAACTTTGGTACAGACGTCCATAAATTCCTCCAACTTGTCAACGAACACTTTACGAAATCCGAACGTGTGAAGGAAGTTAAAATTGTTAAAAAACTTTCTTCAGCCAAGTGCGCCACTTTTTTCAATCGAGTTTGCCTAAAAGAATATATATATATATATATATATATATATATATATATATATATATATATATATATATATATATATATATATATATATATATATATATATATATATATATATATATATATATATATATATATATATATATATATATATATATATATATATATATATATATATATATATATATATATATATATATATATATATATTTATATATATATATTTGTGTGTGTGTCTATTTGTTGCATTTTCCTAAAAAAAGGACATAATTGCACCTCATTGTTTTTCCAAAATAACTTTTTTAAATAATTTTAAATAAATATTCTAAATAGCCTAGGACCTACCCTCAGACCTACTAAAAGTACACAAAACATTTCATAAAAATCGGTTCTGCCGTTTCGGAGGAGTTCAATTTCAAACACTATGACACAAGATTTTTATATATATAGATTAATGACCTATGCCAAGTTTCTACTTTTTTTCATTTTATTTTCTTTGCCAATGACACAAATGCCTTTGCCTCAGGCACCAACCTCAATCCACTATCTTCTGAATTAATTCTTGTTTCTGAATGGTTTGCCTCTAATAAATTATCACTGAATCTTAGCAAGACTAACTATATTATATTTCACTCCAATAGAAAAATAATAATAGATAACTTCTCATTACATTTTAATAATAATTCCATAGATCGTGCTTCTTCTTGCAAATTTCTGGGAGTAGTGATTGATGAGCATTTAACATGGTCACTTCATATAACTAATATCAAAAATAAAATATCAGAAAATATTGGTATAATATCTCGAATAAGACATTTTATTGATATCAAAACTGCTTTGATGTTCTATCATTTAATGGTATAGCCATTTCTAACATATGATAACCTTGTATGGGCTTCAAACTATTCTTCACGACTGATTGGTCTCATATGAATTCAAAAACGGACAGTTCGTATGATGTTTCATCTTCCTCCAAGCACATCAACAAAGGCAAAATTCATTGAACATAGTCTATTAAATGTCAATCAAATACTTTTTTTTAACTTGTCAATTTATGTTTAAATACTCCAATGCTTTACATCTTTCATCCTTTATTAATTTTTTTCTTGAAACCAGCAGTATACACAATTAAAACCTACGTTCAAGTAGTGTATATTGTTCGGATTTTGCTAGGACAAATATGAAACTGTTTTCTATCAAATGTGTTGGTCCTCGTGTCTGGTCTGGTATTCCTAAGTCAATTTCAACTCTATCCTGTTTGGCATCATTCAAAAAACTATTTAAATTATACTGTCTCACTAAATGATCTTACATTTCATTTCATTTGTTTCTTATCATCATTTGCATCTACTATCTATTTATTTAATTTTTTTATATTATTATTACACTATATTTTTTTTATTTGTCTGTCCTGTTTTCACTTGGTGTTATTTTTTAATTTTATTATTCGATTGTTTTTTTCTTTTCGAACAATGTTATTATTTTAATATTTAGGGTGATCCTCGAGTGGGATAATTTTCCCTTTTGGATTTATCTTACTCTTAGTTGATTTACTCAAATGTTGAACCTCTTTTTTATGTCCAAATAAAAATTGATTGATTGATTGATATGTATATATATAGTAGAGTCTTATAAATATTTGCGTTACTTGTGGTGACAGTTAGTCATCCTATTTGTAGGCTCTTGAAACATTTCAACGCAGTGTTTCACTTCGCAAAAAATTACCTATCTGGCAGCAGACTAGCTGTCGAGTCGAGCCGAAGTAGGAGTTCTGAGCCTATCATAGTCGTAGTCTAATGTTAAGTAGCTCCGAAAGACTGAGACTTCTAGCCATCATTTTTGGTGATGGTCGGTGGCTCAGTTGGTAAGAGCGCTTGCATTTAGGCGAGGCGGTGTTGCCGTAGACACGTGGGTTCGATTCCTAGTAGAGTCTTATAAATATTTGCGTTACTTGTGGTGACAGTTAGTCATCCTATTTGTAGGCTCTTGAAACATTTCAACGCAGTGTTTCACTTCGCAAAATATATATATATACATGTGCATGCTAAATATATATATATATATATATATATATATATATATATATATATATATATATATATATATATATATATATTTAGCATGCACTCGTGTGTCATCGCTGCTGTAAAAACACAGTTTTGTTGTTTCGTCAAGACTTTTTTATATTATATCTTGCCTTCAAATCCATCAGCATCCGCAATCTCATCTTACCAGTTCCAAAATTATATATACGATATATGAGATTATGTGTGTAAGTATATATGTATGTAAGTATGTAAGTCCTTTATGCATTGTTTCACCATTCATCTGATCGCAATGTAATTTTCACAGAAGCTTGCGAGGCAATCGGAGGTTTTTGTGAAAACAATTTCAAATTGGTCACAAAATGAGCGGAGCGGGAGAGCAAACGGAAACGGTAACTGCAGAATGGGCAGGAACTAAAAGGCAAGCGGGAACGGAAAAGCAAACAAAAACGAAAGAACGACTGGGAAAGGAAAAGCGATCGGGAACGGGAGGGCAAGCGGGAGTGGGAAGGCGACCGGGAGCGGGGAAACGACCGAGAGCATTGCTACACCATTCATCAGATGGTATGCAATTTTCACACAACATTGATAGTCATTCGAGGACAGTTTTTGTGGGAAAAAAATAAACTCTGTCACGAAATGAGTGGGTGGGAGCTGAAACAGAAAAGCGAAAGAGCGAGCATGAAAGGGAAAGCGACCGGGAGTGATAAAGCCAACGGGATGAGAGAAATACCCCGAGCAATGCCTGGGACCCCACTAATATATATATATAAACAAATAAATTAATTAATTAACAAACAAATACACAAACAAATTAATTAATTAAATAATTAATACATAAATAAATAATAAACAAAATAATTATTAATCTTATATTAATCCAAAAAGTGTATCCAATGTTCATCGTAATTTTAAAAAATCAGTCCATGGAACGGGCAAAAGAAATAATATATATATATATATATATATATATATATATATATATATATATTTATATATATATATATATATATATATATATATATATATATATATCTATATATATATAAATGAATGTTTGTATGTATGTATGTATGTATGTATGTATGTATGTATGTATGTATGTATGTATGTATGTATGTATGTATGTATGTATGTATGTATGTAAGTATGTATGTATGTATATAGGTATGGTATTCATGCATTGCTACACCATTCATCCGATCGTAATGAAATTTTCACACAACCTTGAGAGTCAAAAAGAATCAAATATAGAGAAAAATTTTTTGAAATCCGTCACAAAATGAGCGGGTGAGCGAGCGGGAACTATATATATATATGTATGTGCGTATGTATGTGTGTATGTATGTATGTGTATGTGCATGTATGTGTCTGTGTGTTTATGTATGTACTAGCGGAGATACCCGGCGTTGCCCGGGTTTTTTTTAGAGGTTTTTCTAATGTTTGTCTCTTTCTCTTCCGTTTCCTTTCCCACCTGCTTTCCCACTCCTGTTCGCTTTCCCGTTTTCGGTCGTTTTCCCGCTGCCGGTCGCTTTACCGCTACCGGTCGCTTTCCCGCTCCCGGTCGTTTTCCCGTTCCCGGTCGCTGTCCCGTTCCCGCTCACGTTTGCTCTCCCATTCCCGCTCACGCTTGCTTTTCAGTTCCCGCTCGCTGTCTGTTCCGGGTCGCTTTCCCGTTTCTATAATAGACAAACTAACCCACAAACATTCATATATATATATAGTCTTAGCAAATCTATTTTACGTTTTATAGGCTAACAGAAGTTATGAAAGAACGGAAAAGAGAAAATAAGTGTGAACGGGAACGGGAACGGAAGAGCAACCGTGACCGGGAATGGGAGAGCAAGCATGACCGGGAATGGAAAAGCAAGCATGACCGGGAACGGGAGAGCAAGCGTGAGCGGGAACGGGAAAGCGACCGGGAACGGGAAAGCGACGGGGAACGGAAAAGCGACCGGGAACGGAAAAGTGACCGGGAACGGGAAAGCGACCGGGAACGGGAAAGCGACCGGGAACGCGGAAAGCGACCGGAAACGCGGAAAGCGACCGGGAACGCGGAAAGCGATTGGAATCAGGAGAGCAAGCTTAGAAGGAAACGCGAACAAGAGAGAAAACCGATAACAAAACTTGTGAGCGGGAATGCGATCGGGAGCTGGAAAACGACCGAGAGCGGAAAAGCGACCGGGAACGCGACGAAAACGGGAAAGTGGAGAAGGAAACGGGAGCGAGAGAGACAAACATTAGAAAAACCTCTAAAAACCCCGGGCAACGCCGGGTAACCCCGCTAGTATATATATAAATGAATGTTTGTATGTATATATGTATGTATGTATGTATGTATGTATGTTTTTATGTATGTATGTATGTATGTATGTATGTATGTATGTATGTATGTATGTATGTATGTATATATGTATATATGTATGTTCTTTATGCATTGCTACACCATCCATCCGATCGTAATGAAATTTTCACACAACCTTGACAGTCAAGGGGAATCAAATATAAAGAAAAATAATTTGAAATCCGTCACAAAATGAGCGGAGCGGAGCTGGTGAGTGTGCGGGAACTATATACATATATATATATATATATATATACATACATACATACATATACATACATAAATGAGCGAAAACGGGAAGGGGAAGCCTACTGAGAGCGAAAGATAAAGCGGGAATGGGATAGCGACCGAGAACGGGAAAGCAACCGGGAGCGGGAAATCGACCGGGAGCGAGAAAGCGACCGGGAGCTGGAAAACGACCGAAAGCGGGAAAGCGACCGGGAGCGGAAAAGCGACCGGGAGCGGAAAAGCGACCGGGAACGCGACGGAAACGGGAAAGCGGAGAAGGAAACAGGAGCGAGAGAGACAAAAATTAGAGAAACCTCTAAAAACCCCGGGCAACGCCGGGTGCCCGCTAGTATATATATAAATCTCGTGTCATAGTGTTTGATTTTAAACTTCTCCGAAACGGCTGAACCGATTTTTATGAAATTTTTGCTATCCTTTGCAAATCAATTTATATAAATAAATAAATAGATAAATAAATAAATAAATAAATAAATTAATAAACAAATACACAAAAAATTTATTAATTAAATAATTATTGCATGAATAAATAAATAAATAACAAAATAATTAATAATCTTATATTAACCTAAAAGTGTATCCAAAGTTCATCGTAATTTAAAAAAATTTGGACGGGCAAAACCACTAATATATATATATATATATATATATATATATATATATATATATATATATATATATATATATATATATATATATATATATATATATATATATATATATATATATATATATATATATATATATATATATATATATATATATATATATATATATATATATATATATATATATATATATATATATCCTAATAAATATAAAAATAAGATTTTCGACAATTTTTGAGCTTCTTTGAAAGGAAACAGTCATATTAAATCAAAGATAAAAATAATATATATATATATATTATATATATGTATTTATATATATATATACATCTATATATATAAAAGAACATGTCTTGACTGACTGACTGACTGACTGACTGATAATCAACGCCGAGCTCAAACGCCTCATCCTAGGAGCGTGAAATTTGGAACTTATATTACTTTTATTGTGTAAACATCCATTAAAAAAGAATTTTTGAAACTTTTGCTCCTGAGGGGGAAAAACTGGAAAACAAACTTTTTTCCTAAACAATGTATATCTCGAAAACCAAAAATGAGAAGATTTTGCAATTTGGTATATGGATTCTACTTAAAAAATAAAAAGAGACGTGTTTCACCATTTTTTGAAAATTCGGTTTCCAGGACCTCAAATGTGGGTTGGAAAATTGGGTTATTTGGTTTTTAAAGTAGCTGCTTCTCAAAAACTGTGAATGCTACAGGAGTAAAAATTAGTATTTAGTTTCTACTCCAAAAATAATGAAATACGTGTTTTCGCATTTTTGAAAATTTGGTTTCCAAGACTTCAAATGTGGGGTGAAAAATAGGGTTATTTGTTTTTTAAAGTAACTGCTACTCAAAAACTGTAGATGCTACATGATTAAAAATTAGTGTTTGGTTTCTACTCTAAAAATAGGGTTATTGGTTTTTTAAAGTAACTGCTACTCAAAAACTGTAAATACCACAAATGTAAAAACTAGTATTTAGTTTCTATTCTAAAAATAAAGATATACGTGTTTCACCATTTTTTTAAAATTTGGTTTCCAGGACCTCAAATGTGAAGTGGAAAAATGGTTATTTGATTTTAAAATAACTGCTACTCAAAAACTGTAAGTGCTACAGATGAGAAAATTAGTATTTTGAGGTTTTGTGCCGGTTAAAAGTAGATGAGTTCAGTTTATCACCGGACGGACGGGCCAAGCCGTTATTTTAGGGTCTTCATACGGCCCTGCCCAAACCTTAAATCAAGGTGGGACGGGCCAAGATTATTAACCAAGTATATAGACATTTTAGTGATTTGAGGGTGTTCAGACGGGCCGGGATAAACCTGAAGTCAAGGTGGGACATCCGAAGTTTTTCATCAAGTATATATAACTTCTAGGCCTGAAAAAAAAAACCGGGCCCATATTAGACGGGCCAGGAATTTCGGTTTTTGAAACGGGCTGAGCCAAGTTGTCGACGGGCCGAGCCGAGACCTAAAAAATTGATCCGTGTAGTACTCTACTATGTATGCACGGTTCAAATTCTCTAATTTCATGCGAGCGAAGCCGCTACGGGCACTGCTAGTAAATACATATATCTATTTATATAAAAATGAATGTTTGTATATATTAATGTAAAATCGCTGTTTTTACAATAGGTTTTCCCATTGATAGACGTTAAAGGACTTCGAATAACTATTATGGACATTATTATTAAACCAGAAGGTATAACTAGCCGTAACAAAGCTTCATTTATTATTTTCCAATAAAACATCAAAACCATTCTATTGAGCCCGGTATACGATTTGGTGATATCGTAACATTGGTGTCAGAATTGGGATACAAGAATGGTTTTGAAATCATTGGATGAGCTTTGGGCGAGTGAAATGAAAGACGAGCTGGAGAAACGTGGCCTGAGCGATACAGGTAAAAAGGACGAACTTATGGAACGCCTCTTAGCCGCGTTAGTGAATGAGGGCTATGGGCCTGACGACGACGAATATCTATTCGACATTGACGAGGAAGCTGTGGTCAAGCGAAGGAAATTAAAAAACAAATTGCTTGAGGAAGAAAGACAACGAGCGAAAGAAAACATGGCAGCACAGAAGAAGACAGGAGAAGGAATGATTCTTGGCCACGGAAACAAAGTAGCAGCAGCCGGTACAACTGTTGAGAGTTTGGTCGCAGGGTTGGCTGAGGCAGTGGTGAACACGGTTCTGGACCAGCGGGCTGCTGGTGATGTGGGTTGCTGCGGCGAAACCCAATTTGAACTGGAGTCTACCAGCTGTGTCTCAGAGCATGTGACGGATGACGGCCGTACAGACTGCACAAGTCAGGTGGGTCATGATGATGAGCCTGTCAAAGACGGTCATGATAAGGAACCTTGCAAAGATGCTCAAGATGAACCATGCAAAGATGGTGACAGTGACACAGTCGGTTTGGACGTCAAAAACCAAACTAAAGAAGATGAGAAGAATGTTGAAAACGAAATGCAAAACAATGAGGATGAAAGTGACGATGATGATTATAATAATGGCAATAACAACTATGGCTTTCACCCATACAGCGACGGTTCTGAAACGGAAGCCTCCATAACAGACGACGGCACCGAATATTCAGGGTCAGATTTTAGTGAAGAATCTGACTCGGATGAAGCAACCGAGGATTTAGAAACGGACGAAACTCCAATGGAAAAATACGTCAAAGTTAACTTGACAAGAAAAGAAGACACTGATTTGAGAGACGATGGCGATAATTTGAGGAAAGATCCGCTGGACGATACGAAAGTTGACACCGACGAAAGAGCCGAGTTGGAATGTGAAAAGAAAACGTTCGATTGTAGCTTGGAAGAAAACAAACATGACGGCGATGAACTTCTCCAAAACAACAATAGCAATGCAGCAAGCAAAAACTCTGGAAAAAATGAGACAAGAACAGAGAACGGTACCGAGGGTTTTAAATCAGATGAATCCACAGAAGATTCTAGATCAGATAGACTAAGAGTCATTGTAAAATCAAATAACAGTTTGATGAAGGGATTTATTGGATTTATGGAACGACGTGTTTTCGAAAAACCTTTTGAAGAGTTTCTTGAGAAAGATCTAAAGGATGTGAAGGAAGAAGAAAAAGCAGACAATTCCGATAAACCGTGCAAAGATGTTCAGGACAAGGCATGCAAAAAAGGCTGTAATGAACCGTGCAAAAATGGCGACGATGAGCCAAAGAAAGACCCTGTTGATGAGCCAAAGAAGGACTGGAAGAAACTGTGTCAAACGGTCAAGAGACTTGACCATGTTGTTTGCGAATTT
This sequence comes from Erpobdella octoculata, assembly GCA_963978895.1. NCBI lineage: Eukaryota > Metazoa > Annelida > Clitellata > Hirudinida > Erpobdellidae > Erpobdella > Erpobdella octoculata. The sequence goes on from OZ022240.1 coordinate 26,903,225, forward strand.
CGGTCAAAGCCACGAGTAAAGATCAAGGTATTTTGGTGTTCGTGGCCGAGTCGCATTTCTTAAAAGCGATATGCTGTTCGGGACGAACAGAATTAAGAAGGGGGTAATAATGTAAAATCGCTGTTTTTACAATAGGTTTTCCCATTGATAGACGTTAAAGGACTTCGAATAACTATTATGGACATTATTATTAAACCAGAAGGTATAACTAGCCGTAACAAAGCTTCATTTATTATTTTCCAATAAAACATCAAAACCATTCTATTGAGCCCGGTATACGATTTGGTGATATCGTAACAATATGTATATATTCATGTTCTTTATGCATTGCTACACCATTCATCCGATCGTAATGAAATTTCCACACAACCTTGAGAGTCAAGGGGAATGAAATATAGACATTTTTTTTTCGAAATCCGTCACAAAATGAGCGGAGCGGAGCGGGTGAGCGAGCGGGAACTATATATATATATGTTTGTGCGTATGTATGTGTGTATGTATGTATGTGTATGTGCATGTATGTGTGTCTGTGTGTGTGTTTATGTATGTACTAGCGGAGATACCCGGCGTTGCCCGGGTTTTTTAGAGGTTTTTCTAATGTTTGTCTCTTTCTCTCCCGTTTTCTTTCCCACCTGCTTTCCCACTCCTGTTCGCTTTTTCGTTTTTGGTCGTTTTCCCGCTGCCGGTCGCTTTCCCGCTCCCGGTCGCTTTCCCGCTCCCGGTCGCTTTCCCGCTCCCGGTCGCTTTCCCGCTCCCGGTCGCTTTCCCGCTCCCGGTCGCTTTCCCGCTCCCGGTCGCTTTCTTGCTCCCGGTCGCTTTCCCGCTCCCGGTCGTTTTCCCGTTCCCAGTCGCTGTTCCGTTCCCGCTCACGTTTGCTCTCCCATTCCCGTTCACGCTTGCTTTTCCGTTCCCGCTCGCTGTCCGTTCCAAGTCCTTTTCCCGTTTCTATAATAGACAAACTAACCCACAAACATTCATCTATATATATAAAAGAACATGTCCTGACTGACAGATGACTGACTCATAATCAACGCCGAGCTCAAACGCCTCATCCTAGGAACGTGAAATTTGGAACTTATATTACTTTTATAGCGTAAACATCCGCTAAGAAAGGATTTTTGAAAATTTTGCTCCTGAGGGGAAAAAACTGGAAAACAAACTTTTTTCTAAAACTTTTTTCTAAAATTTTTTTCTGAAATTTGGTATATAGATTCTTTTTGAAAAATAAAAAGATACGTGTTTCACCATTTTTTGAAAATTCAGTTTCCCGGACCTCAAATGTGGGTTGGAAAATTGGGTTATTTGGTTTTTAAAGTAGCTTCTACTCAAAAACTGTTAATGCTACAGGAGTAAAAATTAGTATTTAGTTTCTACTCCAAAAATAATGAAATACGTGTTTTAGCATTTTTTGAAAATTTGGTTTCCAGGACTTCAAATTTGGGGTGGAAAATAGGGCTAATTGTCTTTTATAGTAACTGCTACTCAAAATCAGTAAATACCACAGATGTAAAAATTATTATTTAGTTTCTTTTCTAAAAATAAAGATATACGTGTTTCACCATTTTTTACAAATTTGGTTTCCCGGACCTCAAATGGGGGGTGGAAAATAGGGTTACTTGGTTTTTAAAGTAACTGCTACTCAAAAACTGTAAAAGCTACAAAAGTAAAATTAGTATTTAGTTTCTACTCTAAAAATAATGATATACGTGTTTCACCATTTTTTGAAAATTTGGTTTCCAGGACCTCAAATGTGAAGTGGAAAAAGGGTTATTTGATTTTAAAATAACTGCTACTCAAAAACTGTAAGTGCTACGGATGTGAAAATTAGTATTTTGAGGTTTTGTGCCGGTTAAAAGTTGATGAGTTCACCGGACGGACGGGCCAAGCCGTTATTTTAGGGTCTTCATAAGGCCCTGCCCAAACCTTTAATCAAGGTTGGACGGGCCGAGATTTTTAACCAAGTATATAGACATTTTAGTGATTTTAGGGTGTTCAGACGGGCCGGGCTAAACCTGAAGTCAAGGTGGGACGGGCCGAAGTTTTTCATCAAGTATATAGAACTTCTAGGCCTGTAAAAACGGGCCGGGCCCATATTAGACGGGCCGTGCCGGGCCAGGAATTTCGGTTTTTGAAACGGGCTGGGCCAAGTTGTCGACGGGCCGAGCCGAGACCTAAAAAATTGATCCGTGCAGTACTCTACTATATGTGCACGGTTCAAATTCTCTAATTTCATGCGAGCGAAGCCGCTACGGGCACTGCTAGTATATATATATATAGTCTTATGAAATCTATTTTACGTTTTATAGGTTAACAGAAGTTATGAAAGAATGTAAAAGAGAAAATGAGCGTGAACGGGAACGGGAACGGGAGAGCAACCGTGACCGGGAATGGGAGAGCAAGCATGACCGGGAACGGGAGAGCAAGCGTGAGCGGGAACGAAAAAGCGACCGGGAACGGGAAAGCGACCGGGAACGGGAAATCGACCGGGAACGGGAAAGTGACCGGGAACGGGAAAGCGACCGGGAACGGGAAAGTGACCGGGAACGGGAAAGCGACCGGGAACGCGGAAAGCGACCGGGAACGCGGAACAAAACTTCTGAGCGGGAAAGCGACCGGGAGCTGGAAAACGACCGAAAGCGGAAAAGCGACCGGGAACGCGACAAAAACGGGAAAGTGGAGAAGGAAACGGGAGCGAGAGAGACAAACATTAGTAAAACCTCTAAAAACCCCGGGCAACGCCGGGTAACCCCGCTAGTATATATATATATATATATATATATATATATATATATATATATATATATATATATATATATATATATATATATATATATATATATATATATATATATATATATATATATATATATATATATATATATATATATATATATATATATATATATATATATATATATATATATATATATATATATATATATATATATATATATATATATATATATATATATATATATATATATATATATATATATATATATATATAAATGAATGTTTGTATATATGTATATATGTATGTTAATGTCCTTTATGCATTGCTACACCATTCATACGATCGTAATGAAATTTTCACACAACCTTGAGAGTCAAGGGGAGTCAAATAAAAAAAAAAATTTGTGAATCCGTCACAAAATGAGCGGAGCGGAGCGGGTGAGCGAGCGGGAACTATATATATATGTATGTGCGTATGTATGTGTGTATGTATGTATGTGTATGTGCATGTATGTGTGTCTGTGTGTGTGTTTATGTATGTACTAGCGGAGATACCCGGCGTTGCCCGGGTTTTTTAGAGGTTTTTCTAATGTTTGTCTCTTTCTCTCCCGTTTCCTTTCCCACCTGCTTTCCCACTCCCGTTCGCTTTCCCGTTTTCGGTCGTTTTCCCGCTCCCGGTCGCTTTCCCGCTCCCGGTCGCTTTCCCGCTCCCGGTCGCTTTCCCGCTCCCGGTCGCTTTCCCGCTCCCGGTCGCTTTACCACTCCCGGTCGCTTTCCCGCTCACGTTTGCTCTCCCATTCCCGCTCACGCTTGCTTTTCCGTTCCCGCTCGCTGTCCGTTCCGGGTCGCTTTCCCGTTTCTATAATAGACAAACTAACCCACAAACATTCATATATATATATATATATATATATATATATAGTTTTAGCAAATCTATTTTACGTTTTATAGGCTAACAGAAGTTATGAAAGAATGAGCGTGAACGGGAGAGCAACCGTGACCGGGAATGGGAGAGCAAGCATGACCGGGAACGGGAGAGCAAGCGTGAGCGGGAACGGGAAAGCGACCGGGAACGGGAAAGCGACCGGGAACGGGAAAGCGACCGGGAACGGAAAAGCCACCGGGAACGGGAAAGCGACCGGGAACGGGAAAGCGACCGGGAACGCGGAAAGCGACCGGGAACGCGGAAAGCGACTGGAATCGGGAGAGCAAGCTTGGAAGGAAACGCGAGCAAAAGAGAAAATCGATAACAAAACTTCTGAGCGAGAAAGCGAACGGGAGCTGGAAAACGACCGAGAGCGGAAAAGTGACCGGGAACGCGACGAAAACGGGTAAGTGGAGAAGGAAACGGGAGCGAGAGAGACAAACATTAGAAAAACCTCTAAAAAACCCCGGGCAACGCCGGGTAACCCCGCTAGTATATATATATATATATATATATATATATATATATATATATATATATATATATATATATATATATATATATATATATATATATATATAATATATATATATATATAATTTGGGCTTAATAGTTAAGAAAATTATACGACTGAACTTGTTATAAAAATCTCTATCTGACGGTATACTTTTTTGTCTGTTTAAGTGAATATTTCTAGCGATATTAGTAAATAATACAAATTCAATTTTGTTGTTGTGAGCCACTTCTTCGAGTCGATTTGGCGATATTAGTGAAGAACACAAATTCAGTATTGTTGTTGTGAGTCACTCTTTCGAGTCGAATTAGCTCAGATAATGTCTCGCAAGCCGCCAAAGCATGAGGAAATCATGGATTTGTTAACAGAAAATAAAACCATCGAGTCATTGGCAGATAAAATTAAAGGGAAGATACTACCTGATCTGGAGTCGAGCATCAGAGAGATGTTGAAGGAATCAATGATGGAGCTGGTAACAAAGACCCTTCAGAATGAGATCAAACCTATTGTTGACAGGCTCAAATTCCTAACAGAGGAGAATTGTACCCTACAACTCAAAGTCGATCAATTGGAGACCCAGATGAGGAGCGGCAATCTTGTGTTCCACGGTGTACTCGAGTCATCTTACGCAGAAGCAGGCTTTGTTGCCAGTAAGGATGGGGGAGGTCAAAGGCCATCTTCACGGCAAGATACGGTGAAGGCTGTGATAGAATGTTGTCAGAAAAAGTTGGACCTTGAAATTTCAGAGCGTGACATCACTGCTGGATTTCGCGTACCGGGTCCAAAAAACGCACCTCGCCCAATTGTGGTTACATTAGCCTCCAGGCTTGTCAGAGATAGGATCTATGAATTAAGGAGATTACTACGAAAACAAGACAATGCGCAAAAAGTTTATATAAACGAACACCTAACAAAAAAAATGCCGACATCTTTTCAGAGGGTAGAAAACTTCTTAAAGAAAAGAGAATTGCTTCCATCTGGACCTGGAATGGTGCGGTCTTTGTCAGGCGGGCTGAGTCTGACAGGCCCACCCGAGTTCTAAGTCTGGAGGAGGTTGAAAACTTTTAATTTCATCTAATGGATTCTGTCGTTAAAGAAGAAATTTGTTTTGGTTTTGAGAGGTTTGAAGATAATTCTTCTTTATTTGATTCTGGTATTGATCCGGATGACAACTTATTTCGTTCAATGTATGAAGACACCAGCATTTATGTTTCTCCAAAAGATTTAAATGACCTGACCAATCAACTGCCTCGTGAATTTTTTTCTTTCCTTCACTTTAATTGCAGGAGTATGAAAAATAAATTAGACGATTTAACGATACTACTTAGCCAAAGTCGAGCTCGAATTCTGGCGGTCACAGAAACTTGGTTGGATGAAAATTCGTCTAAAGGCATAGAAATACCGGGTTTCCACTTCGTGTTCCAAAATCGAGACATGAAAAGAGGTGGTGGAGTTGGATTTTTTTTGATGAGCGGTTCAAGTATTCAACAGTTGATGCTTCACTCTGGAATACCAGTGTTACTTCATTCGAGCTTCTTCTAATCTCAATGGATTGTCAAAAAACTGGAAATTTCTTAGTGGGTGTTATTTATCGTCCCCCGGACACAAATTTACACAGTTTCAACATAGAATTCAGCAATATGTTAAATTGTCTTGTCAAAAGAAATATGAATATTCTTTTAATGGGCGACTTCAATATTGATTTTCTCAATAGAGAACAGAGCTCGTCTATGGCTGATTTTTTCAATTTACTGGCTTCTTACAGCCTTCTTTCGGCATTTACGACGACTACCAGGATAAGTTCTAAAACTGCCTCTGCAATTGACAACATGTTTACAAACTACCCCTTACAACATTCTATTGCTAGGATTGTGATTGATGATATGTATCTCTGATCATCTTCCGATTTTTCTGTCAACTGATCTCGCACCAATACTGAAAGAGATCAGGTTTCATTTAGAAGGCTGACCAGCCTGAGACAGAAAGAGATGTTTAAACAGATGTTGGGTGAGATGGACTGGTCTGGGGTGATTGGGATGGCCGATGGTGGTGATGCGTCCTCTGCTTACTCATTATTCATTAATAAGTATCTCGAAATATATAACAAGTGTTTTCCACTGGTTAAATACACTCGTGGTCCTGCTAGATTTGATAAGGATTGGATGACGCCAAATCTCATGAAGTGCTGCAAAAAGAAAATGCCTTATATAAAAAATACCTCAAGAGCCCGACAGTGGCCAATAAAGAGAAATTCACTGTGTACCGTAATCGCTTCAAATCAATAAAAATTGCGACAATCAAAGAATTCTATTCAAAAAAATTCAATTTATGTCAAAACAATGCTAAAGAAACATGGAAAATCATTGGGAGCCTAATGGAAAGCGATCTTCTGTGGAGCAGTGCAGGACTTTTGATGCGGGTCACGGGAGTTATTTGACCTCTCCTACAGAAATTGTTGACTCATTTAATAACCATTTCTCTAGCATTCGCACAGATCTCGCAAAAAATATATTAATTCCTAATGCAACATTTGATGAATATCTTGGTAATCCCGTGGTCCATTCTTTCGATGCTGTACCTACAACACCGGGCGAGATCATTGAAATATCGACACGATTAAAAATCTCACACAGCAGTGGAATCGGCGGAATTGACCCGTGTATTGCAAGATGCTCTGCTCGACGGATAGCCCATATTCTTTCCTGCTTAATAAACTGCTCTTTTTTCAGGGGTTTTTCCTGATCAGTTAAAGTCGGCAAAAATAATTCCCCTTCACAAATCTGGCAAAAAGATATCATTTCCAATTATCGGCCAATATCTATTTTATGTTTCTTCTCAAAGTTTTTTGAAAAAGCTATGCACTCCAGGTTCTATGGATTTCTTGCCAGATTTTCCATCATTGCCAGGAGTCAGTTTGGCTTTAGAAAAAATCACTCAACCTACATGCCGCTCGTTCTGTTGCACTCGAGGGTTGCGGAGGCTATGGATCGAGGAGACTACATCATCGGCGTGTTTCTGGATCTGGCCAAGGCTTTTGATACAGTGAATCACAAAGTCTTGGTAAAAAAACATGAACACTATGGGGTCCGAGGGATTCCATTAATGTGGTTTGGAGATTATTTGAGCGGTAGAACTCAACAGGTCCACTACAACGAAGTCACTTCATCAACGTGGCGGGTAATTTGTGGCGTGCCTCAGGGGTGGGTGCTAGGCCCTCTCTTATTTCTTGTCTACATTAATGATTTGTGCACGGTTTCGCGTCGTCTCGAATTTGTCTTGTTCGCCGATGATACCAACCTTTTTGTTTCTGGTGAAAACCTAAAAGATTTATATGATGTTACTAATCATGAACTACTTTCCGTTTATAAATGGTTTTGTGCTAATAAACTTTCTTTAAATATAAGTAAAACCAACTATATTCTATTCCACCATAGAAATAAATTAATTTGTTCTGATTATCAACTTCTTATTGACGATAAACCTATTGCGCGAGTTTCCTCGTGTAAATTTCTTGGAATGTTGCTTGATGAGCACCTCTCACTGATTAACCATATTAGTTACGTCACCTCTAAAGTTGCAAAAAATTGTGAAATTCTATCTCGCGTGAGTCGATTTGTGGATAAAATTATTTCTATGATGTTGTATTACGCTCTCGTTTACCCTTACTTGTCCTATTGTAATATTGTTTGGGCTTCAAACGTCTAAAGTCTCTCCACATCTTACAGAAAAGAATCATCCGAATATTATTTAACTTGCCGTTTACATCATCTTGTAAAATGAAAATGATCGAGAATAACCTACTGAATGTATATCAAATTAATTCTCTTCTTGTTAGTATTTTCATGTACAAATATGACAACCATATGTTACCGTCGTCATTTAATAACCTTTTCACAAAATCGTCTCATGTACATTCTAATGATGTGCGTTCTTTGCATTGCTTTCGGTCTGATTTTGCTCGAACAACTCTCAAAACGTTCTCCATAAAGTGTTTTGGTCCGCGGTTGTATTCAAGTATTCCGATAACAATTTCCTCATTGAAAAGCATTTCGCTATTTAAAAAATCGTAAAAGTCTTACATATTACAGATAGATTCATAATTTCAATATCGATATACTTATGTTAACTTCGATACAAATATGTTAACTTATATATACTTATGTTTACTCCTATACACTTATGTTAACTTTTATTTCTTTGTTACGGTTCGTATTTAAATCTGAATTTTCGTTTATAGGCCGTCCAATTAGCGGGAAGTAATTCCCTTTGGATGAACCTTTTGAGCACTTGATTTTTTTTCCTTATCTATAACTTCACTGTTGTACTTAATTGTTTTGTTTCGTGCTCAATAAATGTTCAAAAAGAAATATGTATATATATATATATATATATATATATATATATATATATATATATATATATATATATATATATATATATATATCTATATATATATCTGTTTACTATAAAAGAGTATCATAAACTGTCTGATTAAATTGATTTGATTAATTTTAATTGATTTAAGGCCTAATTCATGTCGGAAACATTTAATTCATGTATTGTCATCCACAGAAAAGCTTTCCTGAAAATTTTAGAGCTCAAGGTGGTCGAAAAGAGGGAAAGCGACCGGGAGCGTGAGAGCAAGCAAAAAGGAAACGGGAATGTGAGAGAAAAACGATAGAAAAACATCTAAAAATACATATATATATATATATATAGTTTTTGTCGATTTTGAGCTTTCTAAAACATGTTTTTTCCAACTTCGAAAACTTAGAACCATACGAAGGTTTCTGACTAGTGAAGCAGCACGTCTCATGCTGCATTCGTTTGTTGTAAGTCGACTTGACTATTGCAACTCTCTATTCACAGGCTTAGCTTTTGGTGCTGTTGGAAAGATTCAGCGTATTCAAAATGCGGCTGCTCGTCTTTTGGTTGGATTAATGAATCATGATCATTTTACTGCAATAATGAAAACGTAACTACGGTGGCTGCGTATCTCTAAACGCATTACTTTCAAAATTGGGACTTTCGTCTACATGGCGCTCCATGGCGAAGCCCCATCATATGTACAAGAGTTGTGTGTTACTGTGTCTTATAACAATTCTTGCTTATCTCGACACAGCCGTGGTGACCTAGTTGTCCCCATAACTCGGACAAAAACTTACGGCAGTCGAGCCTTCAGTATAGCTGGACCGGCAAAATGGAACATGTTACCTGCCAGCATCAGAGAAGCCTCTTCATTGAGTTTATTCAAGGCCGAGCTAAAGACATTTCTATTTGCGAAGTCCTACCCAAGTAAATCAGAGTGGAATTATTTCTTTACTTTTTTTCCTGACATGCTGATCTGTGTGTGTGTTTTATTTATTTATATTATTCTTTTGCTTTATTTTTAATTTTTTTGTTGTAATTTGTTTTTATTGTAAAAAGAACCCTGAGGTGTTACACAAAAAGGCGCTTTAAAACCAAATAAACTTAAACTTAAACTATATATATTATACATCAATGATATTACCGATAGATTTAACAACCTTCCAATCTCTCACAAACTATTTGAGGATGACATTAAACTCTACTCCAAAGGTAACAACAGTCGGGAACTTCAAGAATCTGTCAATCGACTAGTTGCCAGGGCCGGAGAGTGGCAGTTGCAATTGGCCGAGGATAAGTGTTTTGTTTGCACAATCAGGAACTCTTCTGATAATGGTCCATCGACATCCTCTTCTCTTAAATCACTTCAGTTAAAATCAACTACTTCTGGCATTACAGGTAAGATCTTCGACCCACCCAACTATACCATCGGTTCTCACAAACTAAAAAACACTGACAGCACCAGGGATTTGGGAGTAGTCATCGACACCAACCTCAAATTTAGACTTTATATTGCCAATATTATTCGTGTTGCGTCCCTGAGACCGCGACTTATCACGAAATCATTTCTATCTAAAGATCCTGCTCTGCTCAAACAGGTCTTCTGTACATACATCCGACCCCTTCTGGTATACTGCTCTCAAGTATGGAGCCCCCATCACCAATACCTCATCGACAACATCGAAATGGTTCAAAAAAGGTTCACCAAAGCGGTCCCAACTATCAGGAATCTTCCGTACATGGCAAGACTAAAAGCTCTTAGTCTCCAATCACTCGAGCATAGACGAATCATCGGTAACAGGACGTTTCGCCCCCTGGACGATTCGCACCCTGGACGATTCGCCCCCTCCCTAGACGATTCGCCCCCTGGTCGATTCGCACTCTGGACGGTTCGCCCTCTGGTCGATTCGCACCCTGGACGATTCGCCCCCTGGTCGATTCGCACTCTGGACGTTTCGCCCCCTGGTCGATTCGCCCTCTGGACGATTCGCCCCCTGGTCAATTCGCCCCTGGACCATTCGCCCCCTGGTTGACTGTCTATTAGATTTAAATTTTTTTTTATTATTTCTACCACGTTTTTCTTGACTTGCTTTCTTGTCTGTCTGTTTGTTTGTCTAAGGCTATATAGATATATGCATATAATGGCAGATGGTTAGTTTGAGTAAACGGTTCCTCACGTTTTAAATTTTAACAAATTATGGCTTGTTTGTTATACGAATGTCCATAATTAATGCATGACTCCATCAAGACATTTCTCACATAGCCCAGAGAAAAATTATTTTCTTTTTTTTGTTAACAAAAATGTGCTATTTTAAAGAGTTTTGTTTATTTATATTTGTATATACGTTATTTTAAAGTTTCAAAAATAAATTATGGAACATATTTGCATTAAATTTTTTCTGTGTATTTTGTTTGAATGATTAATTATTGTAAACTATGGAAATTACGAGGAAGTGAACTGATGAGAAAGTGCTTAAATTGATCAGTCTTTTCAAAGAAAATCCGAATCCTTATGGCATAATAAAAAGTTCATTATATTATAAGCCAGTAAAAAGCGGCTTGCAGTTAAAACAATTGCATTAAGCCTCGGAAGTGCTGCTAGTGTGCTACGAAGTATTTTATGCTAATTATAAATGGTAAATTAGACTACCTGCCGCTGTTTTGTTTCATTATAATACGTTTGAAGTTTTGGACTTTTGTTCACGTAACCGCCACTTTTTGGATTTATTGCTTATGAAAATTTTCAATTCTTTTTTTATTCAACAACCAGGGTATATATTATAAGTCAATCTTTCGGCATGCTATATTTAACTCCGTCTCGCTAATTGCGAACCAGTCCCAAGCCTGGAAGTACTTATGTGCTTCCTACATACAGCCAATTCAGTCTTAAAACACTTAGTGTAAAGGACTATAAACTATTATAAAAAAAGAAATGCTATATTTGAGTTTGCTTTATTTAAGTCTACTCTGCTTTTACTTTAAGAGCAATTTTAACTTGTATTATGATGTCAGCTGTTTATGATTGCGCTGTTTGTGCAAAAAGGTCACGAAGAGACAATATGCAGTTGCTTGCGATATTTGTGAAAAATGGTGCCATCTAAGCTGTCAAAAAGGTATTTTAAGACTTATAACTATTATACAAATATTTAAAAAAAACAAATAATGCAGTTGATAAAATCTATAACGCGCCAACGGTAAAAAGAAAAGTTTCGGTTGAAAGTGATCAAAGAATAAATGACTTTGTTGACTATTTTGAAAAAACATGGATCAACAGTCAGATCTGGCCACCTCACGCCTGGTCGATTTACATGGAAACCGTCAGGACAAACAACGATGTTGAGGGTGAATATTATGTAAATCAGTTGATTTATATTACATTGCTGCTAAGAGTAGCATATTAATTATGTTTTTATGTTATTAATTATCCTAAAACAATTGTTTTTAGGATGGCACACGCGCTTAAATAGCCGTGCCAGGCGTGGTAAGTTGGATTTGTACCAACTGGCGCCGCTACTCTTCAACGAAGCGGAATATGTTACCCTGCAAGTCAACCTGATATCCGAGAAAAGACTTCGCAGGTACCAAAGGACGACCTATGCCAGACTGCAGGGAAAATTATCCGACGTGTGGGAGAAGTATGCGGAACATGAAATAACCACTTCTAAACTTCTGCGTGCCTGTGCGCACATATATGGGCCATGCGGAGAATGATCAATAAAATTTACAACAAAAATGCAGTGTCTATCATTTGTTAATCTGTTTTAAAACATCATTATATACTTATTATAAAGTGAGATAAGGATTCGTGGCTTAGTCATTACTAACGCTACGTTAAACAATGTCGAACCTCTTAAAATTGAGTTCCACTTAAAAGATTTGTAAATTAAAAAAAAACATTTAAACCATAGGCGTAGAGTTCGGGAAGGGGTCATCAAAAAATAGCAAACGAAATTGAAATTGATATTAACATTTTGAAAAAGAACATTAATAGCACTTTGAAGAAGTACCTTCTTAACTTTGTTCCCTGTTTGAGAACTACCTCCATTGTAAAAATTAAAAAAAAAAAATATTTAAGCAAGTTAAGAAAACGTGGTAAAAATAATAAAAAAATTATATTTAACTCTAATAAACCGTCAACCATGCAGGGAGCGAATTGTCCAGAATGAGAATCGACCAGGGGGCGAATCGTCCAGGGTGCGAATTGACCAGGGGGCGAACCGTCCAGAGTGCGAATCGACCAGGGGGCGAACCGTCCAGAGTGCGAATCGACCAGGGGGCGAATCGTCCAGGGTGCGAATCGACCAGAGGGCGAACCGTCCAGAGTGCGAATCGACCAGGGGGCGAAACGTCTAGGGAGGGGGCGAACCGTCCAGGGGGCGAACCGTCCAGAGGGCGAATCGTCTGGAAACCGAATCATCAATGACCTTTGTTTATGCTATAAACTTTTGCATGGTCTTACCGATTCTGATTTAAGGCATCAACTCAAATTGTTTGCATACTCCTCAACTAGAGGCCATCAACTTAAGTTAAGTTCGGTTTTGAATAGAGTCGATATTACGAAGTTTTTCTACTCTAATCGTATTATTGTTATATGAAACCACCTGCCTAATGATATTGTTAGCTCAAATACGTACAGTAGGTTCAAGAGCATAATTGTGACGGTTGACCTCATGAAATTTCTCGTTTATAAATAGTCATAATGTTTGACACATTATTTTTATCTGAAATTTTAATGTTGTTTGCTTTTTGTGACTCATGGATTAGGCTAAATTTAGTGCTAATATCAAGTTTTCTTCGGATATTTTTTTTATGACACGTTGTCCCACCGAACTGGTTATTTTGATTGCATTTTCTTTCAACTGTATGACTTGACGTTTTCTTTTTTCATTTTTTTTTTCTGATTACGTTTCACTTAACTGTATTCTGTCCGAACAGTTTCAGTGGCCCGTTGGGCCCCTCTCTTCGAGTTGCAATAAATAAATAAATAATATATATACATATATATATATGTATGTATATATATATATATATATATATATATATAAATATATATATATATATATATATATATATATATATATATATATATATATATATATATATATATCTATATATTCATATAAATAATATATATATATATATATATATATATATATCTGTTTCCTGTAAAAGAGTAGCTTGATACATTTGGTAGGTCTGAGGATAGGTTGTAGGCTATTAAGAATATTTTTTTAAATATATTTTAAAAAGTTATAATGGAAAAACAAAGAGGTGCAATTATGTCCTTTTAATAGGAAAATGCAAAAGATAGAAATGCATATATATATATATATATATATATATATATATATATATATATATATATATATATATATATATATATATATATATATATATATATATATATATATATATATATATATATATATATATATATATATATATATATATAAACATATATATATATACTAGAGGTTTACCCGTTCTAAGACGGGGCAGTTTTATTTTTAAAAATTTGAACCAGTTGGATAAAAATTTCTTTGTTCTGAGTGTTTGTTGGCCTTGATATGAAATCTGAGATGTTGAGGATTCCTACATCTTGTTAGAGCGACAAACAAATGGCCATGTGAAAAGACTGGATCTTTGAAGTGAATTCCTACGTAATAAAGGTTTTGACCCTGAGATTTGTTGATCGTCATTGCGTACATCTGATGGAAATAGATCTGGACGGCCATATTTTCGAACATATGACATTGCATGTTGTGCGTACACGTGCATGTGGCGTAGACTTCCAATGTATGTGGCTGGCAAAATTGTCATCCTTCCCACGTTGTTTGCATTGCCATTGGCGTTAAAAGCATTGCGAAAATGAATGTATTCTTCAGATCGGAGGTGCTGTTGGTTTAAATGGATGTATGTTAATCGTTCAGTCTCAATTTCGACATAAAAACTCCGCCTTGCATTTGCAAGCCAGTCTTAAGCCTGGAGAAAGGAGGAGGGAAAAGTTAAAAAGAACAAATTTTGATCCACGACAGGAAGCACTGAGGTGCTTCCTACATACAGCCATTTCAGTCTTAAAACACCTGGTGTAAAGGACTATAAACTATTATAAAAAAAAAAAAAAAAAAAAAAAAATTGACATACACACCAACCGCAAACTGATGGAAAAGACGATGACACATCAAGATGTGATTTATTTCACCTTCACAAATCAGGAGTCTGTACTTATTATTGCTATTTGCTATTTAAATATCTCATAAGTAGTTACCTTGGGAGATTGTTTTAACAAACTTTTATTTAGGTTACAATCTCTGTTTGTGTAGCTTTCTCTGTACACAAATCTTGCAAGTAAAACATAACCAGCTTTTTGACTAGCTAGGAAGCTGAAACTTTCAGCATAGTTTTATATTGGGTGACAATACATGAATCAATTATAAAAAAATAAATTGAACATTTTTCGTATTTCTAAATCGAGTGTGCTAAAAAACTCGTTTTTTCCTTTTTTTTTGTTTTACTAGTCTTTTATTAGCTGACTTCGTGAGGTTAATGGACCCATGAATCGGACTATTTTTAATTTCCAAAATTTTAAACCCTTCCCGTTATCCAATCATTTTGAAATTTTGCAAACTTGTTCAATTTTTTTTCTAAAACAATGTAGATCTCGAAAAGGAAAAATGAGGAGATTTTGAAATTTGGTATATGGATTCTTCTTGAAAAATAAGTCGGTGGAAAATAGGGTTATTTGTTTTTTTAAGTAACTGATACTCAAAAACTCTAAATACCACAGATGTAAAAGTTAGTATTTAGTTTCTATTCTAAAAATAAAGATATACGTGTTTTACCATCTTTTTAAAATTTGGTTTCCAGGACCTCAAATGTGGAGTGGAAAATAAGGTTATTTGGTATTAAATGTAACTGCTACTTGAAAACTGTAGATGCTACAGGAGTAAAAATTAGTATTTGGTTTCTACTCCAGAAATAATGATACACGTGTTTTACCATTTTTTGAAAATTTGGTTTCCAGGACTTCAGATATGGGGTGGAAAATAGGGTTACTTGGTTTTTAAAGTAACTGATACTCAATAAATGTAAATGCTACAAAAGTAAAATTAGTATTTAGTTTCTACTCTAAAAATAATGATATACGTGTTTCACCATTTTTAAAAATTTGGTTTCCAGGACCTCAAATGTGAAGTGGAAAAAGGTTATTTGATTTTAAAATAACTGCTACTCAAAAACTGTAGGTGCTACAGATGTGAAAATTAGTATTTTGAGGTTTTGTGCCGGTTAAAAGTAGATGAGTTCAGTTTATCACCGGATGGACGGGTAAGCCGTTATTTTAGGGTCTTCATACGGCCCTGCCTAAACCTTAAGTCATGGTGGGACGGGCCGAGATTTTTAACCAAGTATATAGACATTTTAGTGATTCTTGGGTGTTCAGACGGGCCGGGCTAAACCTGAAGTCAAGGTGGGACGGGCCGAAATTTTTCATCAAGTATATAGAACTTCTAGACCTGTAAAAACGGGCCGTGCCAGGAATTTCGGTTTTTGAAACGGGCTGGGCCGAGACCTAAAAATAATTCCGTGCAGTACTCTACTATGTATGCACAGTTCAAATTCTCTAATTTCATGCGAGCAAAGCCGCTACGGGCACTGCTAATATATATATATATATATATATATATATATATATATATATATATATATATATATATATATATATATATATATATATATACTAGCTGGGTTCCCCGGCGTTGGCCGGGGATTTTAAAGTTTTTTTATCATTTTCTCTCTGGCTCCCGTTTCCTTAACCGCTTGCTTTCCCGTTCCAGGTCGCTTTCTCACTCCGGGTCGCATTTCTGCTCACGGTCGCTTTTCCGGCCCCGGTCTCTTTTACTTTTCCCGATCCCGGTTGCTTTTATGCTTTACCGCTCCAGCTTGCTCTTCTTTTCCTGCTCGCTCTTTTTGCTCTTCCGTTCCTCCATTAAATTGTAGAGCCTTCCCAATGTGGCTTAAATGGGCTGTAGCGGAATGCTGTGCACTGTCGTCAAAATTGATCTGTTCCCTCGTTAACACTTTGTTGTTTGGTTTGCTCGTTTAGTTACGTCTGAACTTCCTCAATTTTAATTAGTGTTCTTTAATGTATTGGTTCCACTCTGCAAGTGTGATCTTCTGCAAAGGCTTATTATGATTGACTAAAGCTGAAAAAAGAATTTATTAGTTAACGCTGCAATAATGTTAAAATCCGCTCATAAATCTCAACAGGTTATATTTATTTTAAATACTTGTAAGATTATAAATGCTTACAATAGATTTATCACACACTGTTCAACAGCTGCTTTTCGAAAAATCGCTAGTCTTAGTTTTTGAGTTGTTCTTAGTTTTTAAGTGTCATGTCTAACCAAAGCACATAACGCTACATGTGGCATGTTAATAAATGTTGACCCGTGGCTTTGAAAAATGTGATATAAAACACAGATTGAAATAAAATATGAAGTAATAATAATATTAAAAACCTTCAAAGCATTAACTTAATGAATTTTCCGAAAGTTTTCTGAGATCATCAATTTGGAACAATCGAAGAGTATCACTTTTATTTAGCAAATGATGCAATTATAAATTGAACAAAACAGCAGCAGATTGATAGGCTGCCTTGAGAACTTTGTTCATGATTTTGTTGAAACACAAAAATACTGCACTTGCTTTCATTTCTTTCAAATTTCATGCACCTCATATATCAGTGAAACTTTTACAATAAATTGGTGTTGCATGTAAGATTTTCTTTAAAATGTAATTTTCTAATTTTCTCTGAAAAGTAAAAAATAAAATAAGAGCGATAAATTAATTCATAATCTTATAGTCATAACTACTCGTGAATAATAATGGTTGTAATGCCATCACATAAAAAAAACTTACCTGCCCAAAAAAATTTCTCATTTACCGATAGGCTGATAGCAAGCTCGTCAGTTTAGGAAACCATGATGAACAATATTAGATAAGGAACAATTGAAGTCAGAAGCCTTGAACGATAAATATGAACAATGAATTTAAATTTATTTTTCCAATCTGCAACTCCTTTTTTGTGAAATACAAAATGTTAGAGCATAATGATAATCTTATAACAATTAATCATAATATAACATAATTAATCACGTGCAATGCAACAAACGAAACAAATTGAAAGATACACAGTAAATCATGATTTTAAAAACTAAAAACAAATTACCTAAGCTTTGCCACTTACTTTTGAATGGGAGATATGAACAATGAATTTCTAATTTGATTTAATTTTAATTTGTTAAGTCTGGAACTTTTTTTGTGAAGCACAAAATATCTCTAAATAGAAGAAATTCCACCTGCAATTTATTGATTAGTCCTGAAAACCAAAGTTATCTGTATTTAAAAAATAAGTTGCTAAAAATCAAATATAAAGTTTATATTATAAAGCACCGATAGCAGAGCTGTCGTATCGGAAGTTCGAAAGAAAATGAGCTCTATGAAATCAAAACAAAGGTATCCAGCGGCACCATAGATATCTATGGGCGGCACTTAACAACACACATATTTATTTAATTAAATATTAATATTTAAAACCTTTAAAACTTAGGAAAAAAATTAAAAATATTTTGTATAATTTAACTATAAATTAATTTATTTTTATTTTGTAAAAAAAAATTTACCTCACCTTACTACCGCTGGCCAAATTGTTTTTTGTCCATAAAACATCAACGGAGAAACAAATTTATTTAAAACTTTACAGGAACCACCGCTTGAATAAGTTACATAAGTGTGCCAAATTTCAATTAAATCTGTTCCGCTGTTTAAATTTTATTCCCGGACAAACAAACATTTCATTTTTATATATAAGACATATATATATATATATATATATATATATATATATATATATATATATATATATATATATATATATATATATATATATATATATATATATATAAACATTTTATTTTTATATATAAGATATATATATATATATATATATATATATATATATATATATATATATATATATATATATATATATATATATATATATATATATATTAGGACTAGTTCGTTAAACGTCGTCCCAATAAACAAAACCATAAATTAAATAAAAACATAACGATGAAGCAGCTGAAAAATACTACTATGGAGGAGAGCAAAAAATTATCTGCTCAGTGAGGCTCATAGTAATAAATAGCAAATTTTCCGATGAATGTTTAACAGATTATTACAGGGGAACTGTGTTTTTATCGACAGTTGACAGCAGTTAATCGACTTAAATTGGAAATTCGATTAACCTGCGAAGGAGTCGATTATCCTGCGAAAGAGTCGATTATCTTGCGAAGGAGTCGATCATCCTGCGAAGGAGTCGATTATCATGCGAAGGAGTCGATTATCCTGCGAGTCGATTATCTTGCAAAGGAGTCGATCATCCTGCGAAGGAGTCGATTATCATGCGAAGGAGTCGATTATCCTGCGAGTCGATTATCCTGCAAGTCGATTAACCAGCGCACGCTTTGCTGTGCATGACAACAAAACGCATCCGCATGGGTTGATAAAGGTATATTAACCTAAGTTACCTGTTGTTGTTGTTGTTTGTTTAAGTTCTTGTCATTTTTTCAGCGGTTAGGACTAAACCTAAGTCACCATTGTCTCTGGTTTATTTAAAGATGGCTGCTTATTTTTTTTTTTTTTTATAATAGTTTATAGTCCTTTACACCAGGTGTTTTAAGACTCTAATGGCTGTATGTAGGAAGCACTTAAGTACTTCCTGTCGTGGATCAGAATTTGATCCTTTTTACTTTTCCCTCCTCCTTTCTCCAGGCTTGGGACTGGCTTGCAATAATCGAGGCGGAGTTTCGCTGCTTATTCACTTGATGGTGTTTTCATATAGACTGTATGCTAAGTACTACTATATTAGCATAATTGCCGTATTATTATCTTAAATTAATTTAGACAATTTCTGAATTTTTAATTCAAAGTTGGTAATTTTTTATTATTTAATAATTCTGTTGCTAGAGTTACATGCTAGATGACCGTAGGCAAGTTTCTGCAGATGCCCACAAGGCACACAAAGGAAATGACCGGAGGCGCTCTATAATTATTCATATTGATTTACAACTGAATATTCATAGTGCATAGGTTACTAAGGCTACTATTAACTGTAGTACTTGTTTGCTTTATGCTGTAACTTTTACTAGCTGATAGGCATTGGTGTGTATGCTCCATCGACCGGTCTCAGAATGTCCAGAAGAACATCGGACAACATTTCAATTTTTGCCGCAGAAGTAGAAGCAATCAAGATAGCTCTTAATCTATATGAAAATCATTTACTTTCATCAAATGCATTAAAATCTGATTAACTACAAAATTTTTAATTTTAAAAGATTCTTCAAGTGCCGTCAAAGCATTAGAAATTTATCACAAATTTGCAAAATCTCCCTACCAACAATCTATCGTACAAACTACAACTAATCTTTTCAGAAATAGGTACGTTGTATGCAAGTTGGTCTGGATTCTAAGCCACATTGTCGTACAGGGTAATGAAACTGCCGACGTGCTTGCCAAAACGGCAACCATTTACACCGAAATCTATATATATAAAAGAACATGTCCTGACTGACGACTGACTGATAATCAACGCCGAGCTCAAACGCCTCATCCTAGGAACGTGAAATTTTGAACTTATATTAATTTTATTGCGTAAGCATCCACTAAAAAAGGATTTTTAAAAATTTTGCTTCTGAGGGGAAGAAACTGGAAAACTAACTTTTTTCTAAAACAATGTATATCTCGAAAACCAAAAATGAGATTTTGAAATTTGGTATATGGATTCTTCTTGAAAAATAAAAAGATACGTGTTTCACCATTTTTTGAAAATTCGGTTTCCCGGACCTCAATTGTGGGTTGGAAAATTGGGTTATATGGTTTTTAAAGTAGCTGCTACTCAAAAACTGTGAATGCTACAGGAAATAAAAATTAGTAATTAGTTTCTTCTCCAAAAATTATAAAATACGTGTTTTAGCATTTTTTGAAAATTTGGTTTCCAGGACTTCAAATGTGGGGTGGAAAATAGGGTTATTTGTTTTTTAAAGTAACTGCTACTCAAAAACTGTAAATACCACAGATGTAAAAATTAGTATTTAGTTTCTATTCTAAAAATAAAGTAATACGTGTTTTACCATTTTTTTTTAAATTTGGTTTCCAGGACCTCAAATGTGGGGTGGAAAATAAGGTTATTTGGTTTTTAATGTAACTGCTACTCAAAAATTGTAGATGCTACAGGAGTAAAAATTAGTATTTCGTTTGTACTCCAGAAATAATAATATACGTGTTTCACCATTTTTTGAAAATTTGGTTTCAAGGATTTCAAATATGGGGTGGAAAATAGGGTAACTTGGTTTTTAAAGTAACTGCTATTCAAAAACTGTAAATGCTACAAAAATAAAATTTGTATTTAGTTTCTACTCTAAAAATAATGATATACGTGTTTCACCATTTTTTGAAAATTTGGTTCACAGGACCTCAAATGTGAAGTGGAAATAGGGTTATTTAATTTTAAAATAACTGCTTCTCAAAAACTGTGAGTGCTACAGATGTGAAAATTAGTATTTTGAGGTTTTGTGCCGGTTAAAAGTAGATGAGTTCAGTTTATCACCGGATGGACGGGCCAAGCCGTTATTTTAGGGTCTTCATACGGCCCTGGCCAAACCTTAAATCAAGGTAGGACTGGCCGAGATTTTTAACCAAGTATATAGACATTTTAGTGATTTTAGCGTGTTCAGACGGGCCGGGCTAAACCTGAAGTCAAGGTGTGACGGGCCGAAGTTTTTCATCAAGTATATAGAACTTCTAGGCCTGTAAAATCGGGCCGGGCCCATATTAGACGGGCCGTGCCGGGCCAGGAATATCGGTTTTTGAAACAGGCTGGGCCAAGTTGTGCACGGGCCGAGCCGAGACCTAAAAAATTGATCCGTGCAGTACTATACTATGTATGCACGGTTCAAATTTTCTAATTTCATGCGAGCGAAGTCTATATATATATAAAAGAACATGTCCTGACTGACTGACTGACTGATAATCAACGCCGAGCTCAAACGCCTCATCCTAGGAACGTGAAATTTGGAAGTTATATTACTTTTAGTGCGTAACCATCCACAAAGAAAGGATTTTTGAAAATTTTGCTCCTGATGGGAAGAAACTGGAAAACAAACTTTTTTCTAAAACAATTTTTATGGGGTGAAAAATAGGATTACTTTTTTTTCAAAGTAACTGCTACTCAAAAACTGTAAATACTACAAAAGTAAAATTAGTATTTAGTTTCTACTATAAAAATAATGATGATATACGTGTTTCACCTTTTTTTGAAAATTTGGTTTCCAGGACCTCAAATATGAAGTAGAAAAAAGGTTATAGCTATTTTATTTTAAAATAACTGCTACTCAAAGACTGTAAGTGGTACAGATGTGAATATTAGTGTTTTGAGGTTTTGTGCCGGATAAAAGTAGATGAGTTTAGTTTATCACCGGACGGACGGGCCAAACCGTTATTTTAGGGTCTTCATACGACCCTGCCCAAACCTTAAATCAAGGTGGGACGGGCCGAGATTTTTAACCAAGTATATAGACATTTTAGTGATTTTAGGGTGTTCAGACGGGCCGGGCTAAACCTGAAGTCAAGGTGGGACGGGCCGAAGTTTTTCATCAAGTATATAGAACTTCTAGGCCTGTAAAATCGGGCCGGCCCATATTAGACGGGCCGTGCCGGGCCAGGAATATCGGTTTTTGAAACGGGCTGGGCCAAGTTGTCGACAGGCCGAGCAGTACTCTACTATGTATGCACAGTTCAAATTCTCTAATTTCATGCGAGCGATGCCGCTACGGGCACTGCTAGTCCAAATATATGTTACCATTGAAACTCTAGAATACAAGAAAATAATCAAATCAAAAATTCTAAATGAATGGCAAAACACTTGGAAAACTGTGGAAATTAATGAGTTATACAGAAAACTAGTATCTCTTCCAAGTCTTATTTTTCCGTTCTTTGACACTCCCAGAAAAAACGAAATCTTTCTATCTAGAATTAGGTTAAATCGAATTCTTTTAAACGGACGACTTAAATTTATGATTCTTCATCCCACCGGTTTTTATTACACAGAGGTTTAGTAAACGGTAACTTTTTATTCATTTAATTTATTAGGTTGACCATCCATTACGCTCAACAATAACATTCAATTTGATGTCAATAAATATTTACACATATTGAACCAAATCCACAGCAAGGACCACTTCTCAACGATGGCCGTCAATTCACAAGATATGTCGTGTATACTAAAATTCTTTAATAACTAATTATTGCACTCTATAATTTTCACATCCTTTGAATTTATATGAAATACGATAGTAAATTGAAAATTTAAACAGGATAAAATTTTTTATTAAATTTGCTTATATATAAAAATTTTTTTATGGTTATCAAATGTCACTTTGTTTTTGTTGACTATTTTTATAATAACGGTCACCGTATTTTAAAACTTCCGTCATTTTTGACGGGCTATCTCTAGTACATAATAAAAGCTATCAGTACGATAGTACAATTCTATGACTGAAAACGTGGACCGCATTAGAGAATGTGAAACAATCAGGACCAACGTTTTAAATTATAATGGTAGCTTTTAGTATTTATGCTAAACAAATGTAAAGCCTGAGAATGTTTTTTGTCTTTTTTTGTAGATGAGATAGATGGTTATTTGTGTGTGTGCCTTGTGGGCCTATACAGGAACTTGCCTATAGCGCGTAACTCTAGCGACTAAATTATAAAAAAATAAAAAAATTTAAACTCTCAATTTAAAATTTAGAAAATTTTCAAATATGTTTTTAAATAATTCAGAAAAACTTCTAATTTGTTTTAAATATTGATACTGCAGTATAGTGCTGATATAGAAGTCTATGTAAAAACACCACCAAGTGAATAAGCAGCCATCATTAAATAGACCAGAGAGTTGAATAGGAGCGAACTCCGCCTTGCTTTTGCAAGCCAGTCCCAAGCCTGGAGAAAGGAGGAGGGAAAAGTTAAAAAGATCAAATTAAGATCCACGACTGGAAGTACTTAGGTGCTTCTGACACAGCCGTTTCAGTCTTAAAACACTTGGTGTAAAAGACTATGAACTAATATAAAAAAAAGAATAGGAGCGAATGGTCACTTTGGTTAATATACCTGTATCGACCCATGCGATGTTTTTTGTTGTCATGTACAGCAAAGCGTGCGCTGGTTAATCGACTTGCATGATAATCGACTTCTTCGCAGGATAATCGACTCCTTCGCAGGATAATCGACTCCTTCGCAGGATAATCGACCAATTAGGGTTGATTAACTGTCAACTGTCGTTAAACCTTACAATAACCATTATTACAGACATACATACAAACGATGATTTTGTTATTTTATTTTAACTAACAAGGTTGCCCTGTGCTGCTAATTTTTTAATGAAATAAATTTAACAGATTTTTAAACATAACAAATTGAGTGAACTTTAAGCGGAAAATAAAACAATATAAAGAATATATAATAATGAGATGTTTTGATAGATATTTTTGATAGATATTTTCTCATTAAAATATTTTCTGCCAAAATTAGTTTATGATTTACAGCAAGTGGGAAGGGGAGATAAAGTGCAAAGTGTTCGTTTTTTATAAACCACTTTCATTATAAAACATTGAAAATTAAAAAAAAAGATAAAGTGCAGGCTGTCAGAATTAATTATTAGTTTGCTACAACAAATGAGCTGTCAAGCGTTTACAATTTTTATTGTTTCAACTTTATTAAAAAGTAATAATAAAACCTATTATATTTACACATATTATGTTTATCAATCTCCTAATCTAGTGTAATATTTAATAAAATATTTTGTCATATTAAATAATATAAATTATTGGAAACTTCTTAAAATAGTTTATAATTTTTAACACCAGGTGTTTTAAGTCCAAAACGGCTGTATGTATTAATCACCTGAATACTTCCTGTCGTGGATCATAATTTGATATTGTAAACCCTTCATCCTATTTTTTTCAGGGACTGGCTAACAATTAGTGATGCGGAGTTGTATAAGAAAAAATAGGTTAAAAATAGAATTTTATGAAATAAAGTTGTCTTTTTTATATGAAAAAAAATAAATCTTACATTAAAAGCTCTACCAGCAATAAAAAGTAACTGGGTTTGCTATCTTTAGCATAATACCTTATAAAATAACTATTGACCTTAATGAAAGTTTGAATAAATTTGAAAAAAAGAGTTGGTACTGTAATTTGGTATTATAATCTTACTAAGACATATTTAATTTTTTAAACCCTTATATTTTTTTCATCACCTGTCTTGCCTGCTTGATTGCTTGTTTGAATATGTACAAACTTTGAAAGTGAAATTTAACTAACTTTTCGTCATCCAATTAAACTGAAATTTGATATATAGGCTCATTCTTCATGACAATGCATTTGATTGAAGTTTGAAATTTTCTGAAAAAATAATAATTATCAATTAAAAATAATAAATAATAAGAATTATTTATGCTTTTAAACAAGAACAAATCAAACACAGTTATATGAATAAGTATTTACATTTATAAATTAAAAACAAGTAAAGATAAAAAATAAATTTTAAAAAATGCTTTTATTTGCCTCTTTCTCTGAGTCAACGAACTAGTATTTTTGAATTTAAAACAACCGTTACGCTCAATCTGTACATTGTTTATTTCTTTTATCTATATATATATAAATGAATGTTTGTATGCATGCATGTATGTATGTATATATATATGTTATTCATGCATTGCTACACCATTCATCCGATCGTAATGAAATTTTCACACAACCTTGAGAGTCAAGGGGAATCAAATATAGAGAAAAAAATTGAAATCCGACACAAAATGAGCGGAGCGAAGCGGGTGAGCGAGCGGGAACTATATATATATAAACGCGAAAAGCGTTCCGGGAACGCGACGGGAACGGAAAAGCGGAGAAGGAAACGGGAGCGAGAAAGACAAACATTAGTAAAACCTCTAAAATCCCCGGGCAACGCCGGGCGCCCCCGCTAGTATGAAATAAAAATTCATAAATTTAACTCGATGTTATCTAACCCTAACCTTAACCCTAACGGACATCTTTAATTAATTTTAATTGATTCAAGGCCTAATTCATGTCGGAAACATTCAATTCATGTATTGACATCCAGAATAAAGGTTTCCTGAAAATTTTAGAGCTCTAGGTGGTCGAAAGGGGGAAAGCGACCCGGAGCGTGAGAGCAAGCGGGAAAGGAAACGGGAGCGTGAGAGCAAGCGGGAAAGGAAACGGGAGCGTGAAAGAAAAACGATAGAAAAACCGCTAAAAAGCCCGGGCAACGCCGGGCACCCCACTAGTATATTATATATATATATATATATATATATATATATATATATATATATATATATATATATATATATATATATATATAAATGTCTGCGTGTCTTTTATGCGTTGCTACATCATTCATGCAATTGTAATAAAATTTTCACAGAGGGTGAAATTCAATAGAGGATGGTTTTTGTGAAAACTAGTTGAGATCGGTCTAAAATTGAGCGCGAGCGGGAACGGGAACAAGAAAGCGAGCGGGGACGGGAGAATGAACTGGAGCGGGAGAGCAAACAGGAATGGGAGAGAAACCAGGAGCGGGAGCGGAAAATCGACCAGGACGGGTTAGCGAGCGCAAACGGGAAAGTGAACGAAAACGGGAAAACGACGAGGATCAACAAACAAGATAGAACAGGAAAGAGAGCGGGAGAGTTAACGGGAAAAGGAGAGTTAGCAAGAAGGAGTAGAAGAGCAAGCTTTAGCAAAAAAGCAAGCGTAGAAGGAAAAACGATAAAAAATCTATGAAAACCTCGGGCAACGCCGGCTCACCCCGCTAGTATTTATTTTATTAAAGAACTTAAAAAACTAAAACTAAAAATTTCGTTTTTTTATAACTATCATAACTAGATCAATTCCCACTTTTTTAACATTTCCATCTTCGCATAGATCACTGAGTCGTTGGTCACGACAGGTGATTCTGATGCATCTAGGGGGGGGGGAGTGGATGATATCCCTGCTAAATAATATCTTTGTATGCAAAAATGTGTCCCCCTTCAGCAATTCGTGGCTACGCGCCTGAATGTTAATTTGCTACGAAACAAAATTAATGCTTGTTGACAACTCACTTCTACATTATTCCAATAATTGTTTTTTTAATTATACTTAAAATTTATTTGATTAGGTGTTCCATCAGTGTTTTGCAAACACAAATTAGATTTGGTTATACTCATGGATACATCGGGACCTGTAGATATATCCCATTGGAATACCAACATCGACTTTGCTAAACATCTCATTTCAAGATTTTCAGTAACAAACAACAGTCGTATTTCACTGATTACTTACGCTAAAACGCCAAACCTTATTTCAAATTCACTCAAGGATTCAGAGTCTTTAAATGTAAGTACAAATTGGCTAATTAAAAAAAGCTTGATTATATGTCAAATCATTATATTTTAGCCTTGATTTTTTTTTATAAATTTCTATTATTTTAAATTAAATAACAGAACTGTACTGATTGCCAGAAATAAAATATTGAATAACTGCTTGCATATACTTGCATAAATACAAAGCTCAGGATTTCCCACTAGTGAGCAGTTACTAGTTAAGCACAGTGTTTCACAAATCAATCAACATATATAATTTCCGATGTATGTATGTATGTATGTATGTATGTGAAAACTCTTCTTCGAGCAAGTTCGTCAGAGGTTTTCAGAGGAAGACCCTCCCAGCGTTTCGGCCTTTTTCCTGACGCTACCACGGGAGGGCGGTCCACGACCGTTGATCAGACGGCCGCCCCCTGACGAAATTTGTGTATCACATGCCGTTTTCGACCAGAACCAGATAACCGGCAAATCTTCAAAGTACCAGAACCAAAAGTCATTTTGAAACCGTCAAGCAACTGTAACAAGATGAGAAACTGTCTTTTAAACGCCGGAGCTTGAGCATGTAGTAACTGTAGTATCCACCAAACCGCCAGATTCCGAGACCAAAAGAAACATTCACCTCCGGAACTTCGAGCCATGCCACCACTTTCACCAAACGAGAAACACCACAAACCATAATGGCAGGAAACATTGTTTCGATTATTTTCTAAACGCTAGCAACTTTCCTTCCATTGCAAGCAACCGAAACTTGAACTTGTAAACAAAGGAGGAGCTAACACTGTCGTACGGAAGCTGGAAGTGGCTGTTTAAATTTATTATCTCCTTTTTCATTCCTTTGCATCCATATCCAAAAAGAAGCTGTTTCTGCTCTTTCAGCTATTTTCTTGATAGCTTGAGTTCTTTTCCGACCCGACATTCCAAGAGCCACAAGCAATTTGACGAGTGAGCGACCGGCTAAACCCCTGGCGCCTACTTCAACTGGAAAACCTCGACTCTATATCCCGCACGCTCCAAATCTTGGGCAAGGATTTTGTAACGTTCTTCTTTCAAGATATTTGAGGCTTCCATGTTGTTTTCCCATGGCACTGTTAGTTCGATGAACAGCAACGTCTTGGCAAACTGGAAAAAATGACAATGTCCGGTCTCAATCCGCTGCTGCGAACCAATTCCGGAAAGCAGTCTTCATCTTTTAAGTCTGCTGATATCCTCCAGTCATTTGCCACATCAAGCAACGATTCTCTTCTCGTACTTGCCTTTCTGCGGCCCAAGTGCTGCAAGCCTTCTCTCAAGAAATAAACTTTTCTTCTGGGGCACAACTGCATCGAATTGGCTAGTCTGCAGTTCTCCTTGATAATGCCCAGTATCTCTCTTAGAACCTCATTGTGGCGCCACGTGTATCTTCCCTTTGCCAAAGCATACGGACAACATGAGAAAATATGAATCAGAGTTTCTGTTTTCTCACACAGCTTGCAGGCTTCATTTCCAAGATTTCCCCACTTCACTAAGTTCGAAGCTGTCGGCAGTTGATCATACATCGGTCTAATCACGAAAGATAGGCGGATGGGCGAGTAACGCCACAAATCATTTCATGTCATCGAATGTTGAACTGCCGCTTCCCATCTAGTCCAATCGCCCTGTTGCGACATCTGAGCACCTAACTGCACTCTTTCTAACTCCATTGCTCGCCTTCTGTCTTGAATAATCAGGTTTGTCCTTTCCTGCGACGAGGTCTTAGACCACCACACATGATGGAACCAACCCAGACCGAGCTGCACTGCTCCGAGCTTTTCAGACCATTGCAAAGATTCCTCGGCTTAACGGATGTCCCTCCCTGCAGTCCAGCCTTTTCCCGATCCAACTGATGCGCCCACATTTACGATACATTGGTCTGAAGAGTTGTCCAGCATCAACTGTGTCCGTATCTTGCTAATCTTGTACTCTTCTACTAGGGACTTGAATGGAAGAGCTAACTTAGCTGTCTTACTATATAGAGCTAAAGTTGTTAACGCCGGTGGAAGTCCTAGCCATTTCCAAATACAACAGTTCATTTTCTTTTCCATTCGCTCCACGTGAGATAAACATATCTCATAGATTGTTAATGGCCATAGCAGCCTCGGTATCAAAACAAACTGTACCAGCCATACCTTGAACTTTCCCTGCAGCTCGGTTGAATTGATTTTCCTCAGGTCCTCAACCAAGCCCAGCAGAACGATGCTTCTCTGATTCACATCATTTATGGAGACGTTGTACCATCTTCCCAAGCTTTTCACAGGCTCTTGCTGGATTGTTGGGATTTCGCAACCAGCCACCGAGAATGAGACAAAACCATCAATCTCTCCAGTCGCAAAGAAAGGCTTCTCGATTTGGTTGGCTGGAACTTCATTCCACACCAGGACAACAAGTCGTTGAAATTTTGAAGAATACCGCGCATTTCGCCGCAGTGATTTAAGATAAGAGTAGTGTCGTCCATGAAGGCTTTTATCGACGGCATGAAAATTTCTTTTTCCAGGTAAACATCCTGAACCCGAGATGCAATCGAACCGAGCAATAACTGCATAGCCAGAACAAATAGGATAGGAAAAATTGAACACCCCATAGCAATTCCGACCCGCAAGTTGAACCACTCTGTGGAGCACAGCGAAAAATATTTTTCCCTCCATGTTCAAAAGTGAGGTTGGTCGGAATTGATTGATATTGACCGAATCTATTTCTTTGGGGATGAAAACTTCCTCAGCCTTCTGCCATTCCGTATCTACGCATCTAGATCGCCATGCAATCTTTAAACGGTTGTAGAGCAGCTTTTGCACGCCTGGACATCTCTTGTATAACAAATATGGAATGCCGTTGGGACCTGGGGCAGATTTGTTCCTCGTTTTTTGTAGAAACTGAGATACTTCATTCATCTTGATCTCTCCACCGTCGAAAGCCACTTTCGGCAACTGTACTTCGGGAAAATCGGTTCTTTCCGGCAGCTCTGAATCGCCAAGAAGATCTTTGAACGCAAAACGGAAGTGATCATCTAATTCTTGTTTTGTCGCTCGAAGAGCGCCAGATTTTGGTGGATGCAGCAAACTTTTTCCGAAGCCAAATGGATTTTCTATGAATTTTCATCTGGCTTTCTTTTGCTCACTTTTCTTTTTCCGGAGTCTTTCTGCAGCCCTGAGAGCCCGGAGCCGATTTTTTACATCCCGCCACAGTTCAGACAGACCAACTTTTTCGACCCCCTCTGCGATTCTCCATTGTCGCCTGAGTTTCTTTTGCTCCTTCTTTAATTTTTCAATTTCTCTCTGCCGTCTGGATACCGCTGCATGCGTGTAAACCAGGATTTTCTGTACCACACCAAATGAATCAAAACATTTTTTATAGATAATTTCTGAGGTTTTCATATCGAGTTGTGGATTCTCCCTCAAATGGGCTTTGAGTAATCTCGTCAACTCCAAGTCTAATGTTGACAAAGCTGAAGTATCAATTGCTTTCGGAAATTTAATTCTTGTCTTGTGTTCTGAATTTACATCTGCTCCTGAATCGGAGACTTTGTCGGGGCTGTGGTTAGCTTCCGGCCCGGCGTAGTCAGACGTGTTACCTGCCTCCTTGGTTGATGCAAAGCGTTGATTGATAGCAGTTTGACAACCCAATTTAGTATGTATGTATGTATGTATGTATGTATGTATGTATGTATGTATGTATGTATGTATGTATGTATGTATGTATGTATGTATGTATGTATGTATGTATGTATGTATGTATGTATGTATGTATGTATGTATGTATGTATGTATGTATGTATGTGTGTGTGTTTTAACTCTTTGCGAGCTTTCGTCGCCGGAGGTCTTCAGAAGAAGAACCTCTCATTTTTAGCGTTTCGGCCCTTAAACTTCTTGACGCTTTTAAGAGAGAGGTGGGCCCACGTCCGTTGATCAGGCGGACGCCCTTCGTGAGAAAAATTTCCAAATTCCTAACTTGAAACACGAAAATTCAAAGTTCAGCAGAAAACTGTTCGAAACAAAACTTGAAATCGCCGGAACGATTATCGCCCAATGTAAACAAGGCTAAACCATTTCGTGTGCATCTTGTAGCGCTTTCTTTTTTCTATTAGCGAAAATCCAAAAAGATGCAGCTTCAGCTGTCTGGGAGATTTCCTTGATGGCTCGAGTTTCTTCTCGGTTTGAAAAACCAAGAGCTTTCAGCAGTTTTAACATTGAGCTGCTAACCAACCCTCGAACGCCAACCTCGACTGCAAAAATTTCAGTCCTGAACCCTTTGGCATTCAAATCACATGCTAAATCCCTATATCTCTCCTCTTTGAAAATATTGCTAGATTCCATGTTACTTACCCATGGCACAGAGAGTTCAATCAGGAACATTGTCTTGGCCAAGTCAGAATATACAATTATATCCGGCTTTAAACCGCTAGATCTCACAGCTTCTGGAAATTTTCTTTCGCCATCCAAATCAGCCGAAACCGACCAATCGTCGGCAGCACCCATCACACATTCAAAGTCTCTTGTAGATCTGAACCTGTGGAACTTCAGATTGCCTTCTCTCAAAAAGTAGATTTTCCTTTTCTGCTGTATTCCTCTTGTCTTTGCTTTCTTACACGCTTCTTTGACGAAGTCAAGCAATTTTTGGAGTACTTGGTTATGACGCCAAGTGTACCTCCCGTGTGAAAGTGAAAACGAACAACAGGAAGGAACGTGAATGAGAGTCTCCGATTGCCCGCTTAATATGCACGAATCATCGTCTTTCAACTTCCATCTTCGTAGATTGCTGGATGACGGCAGTTGATCATAAACAGATCTAATCAAAAAAGACAAACGTAGTGGTGTGTATTGCCAAATGTCTTTCCAAGAAAGTGAACGCTGAACAGCATTTTGCCATGTCGTCCAGTCTCCTTGTTGAGATAACTGAACAAACTTAATCATTCTCTGGGACTCGATAGCTTTCTTTCTCTCCTGAATGACCAGACTTGTTCGTTCACTGGTGCTGGCTTTTGACCACCAAATTCGATGGGTTGACCCGAGACCCCGTTTGTCCTGTTGAACTGCCCCAACTCTTTCTGTCCAACGTAAAGAGGTTTCAGCTTCTGCGATCTCCTTTCTGGCTACCCATTTCTTTCCGGACTTTACAAGAGGTCCCATCTCCACAATTCTTTGATCCGAAGAGTTACCCAGCATTAGTTGCGTACGGATCTTGTTTATCTTAAACTCCTCAACCAAAGACTTCAGTGGCAACCTCAGTTTGGCAGTCTTGCTGTACAAAGCTACCGAAGAAAATCCCGGAGGCAGACCCAACCATTTCCTTGTAAATTTATTCATCTTCCTTTCTAGCTTTTCTACCAATGGTAAGCTCATCTCATACATTGAGAGAGGCCAAAGCAATTTCGGTAATAGAACAAACTGAAGCAACCACAATTTGAACCTGCTCTGGAGTGGGGCCGCGTACGGATCTTGTTTATCTTAAACTCCTCAACCAAAGACTTCAGTGGCAACCTCAGTTTGGCAGTCTTGCTGTACAAAGCTACCGAAGAAAATCCCGGAGGCAGACCCAACCATTTCCTTGTAAATTTATTCATCTTCCTTTCTAGCTTTTCTACCAATGGTAAGCTCATCTCATACATTGATAGAGGCCAAAGCAATTTCGGTAATAGAACAAACTGAAGCAACCACAATTTGAACCTGCTCTGGAGTGGGGCCGCATCAATTTTCTTCATATCTTCAAATGCCGATCGAAGAACCTCAGAACACCGTCCAGTGTCGTTAAGCGAATCGTCATACCACCTTCCCAGGCTCTTAACCGGTTCTTCTCTCAATGTTGGGATCCTGTTGCCAGCAACTGAAAACGTCACGTTGTCGTCGATCTTGCCTCGTCGCAGAGATAAGCTTCTTGACTTGGTTGCCTTGAAACTCATGCCGCACCATGATAGCAGCCCGCTGAAAGCATCAAGAGCTCGTCGCATTGAGATACATTTGTTTGGAACCAAAGTTGTATCATCCATGAAGGCCTTCACCGATGGCATCAAGATACCTTTGCCAACGTAAGCTTCTTCCACGCGAGAACCCACTGCATTCAGAAGCAGCTGCATCGCTAATACGAAGAGAATGGGTGAAATTGAGCAGCCCATTGCTATACCAACCTCTAACTGGAACCATTCTGTTGAACAGGAGGACGTAGACAACCTCAATTTGAAATGTCCGAAATACTGTTGCAACATTTCTATCACAAAATTTGGAACATGATGGGATCTGAGAGTTCTCCACAACATTTGGTGACGAACGGCTCCATAAGCATTGGCAAAGTCTAACCAGACAATGTGCAAGCTGAGACGATTTTCTTTAGCTCTTTTCAATGCTTCCCAGATCACTGACGAATGTTCGATGCATCCTGGTACTCCTGGCACTCCTCCCTTCTGAACAGACCTGTCGATGTAATTGTTTTGAATTACATAGCTTGTCAGTCTCCGAGCAAGGACAGCAAAAAATATCTTTCCCTCGACGTTTAACAATGAAATTGGGCGAAACTGATGTATTTCCTTCGAGTCTTTTTCTTTCGGAATAAAGATTCCCTCTGCTCTTTGCCATTCGCTTTCAATTCTTCTTCTTTCCCAAGAGCCCACGAGTAGAGAATGCAATAATCTCAATACTTCTGGGCATTTTTTGTAGACGAGATATGGCACCCCATTTGGTCCAGGAGCAGATCTGTTTCTTGTTCTGTAAAGAAATTGAGTAACTTCAAGTAACGAAATCATGCCTTCTCTGAAAGAAAAGTTTGGAAGTGGGATTTCTGGAAGATCGGTTCTTTCTTCTAACTGCTGATCTCCACGCGGGTCACGGAATGCGGACCGAAAATATTCATCGAGCGTTGCTTTGTCTGCTTGAAGCGTTCCTGACTTGGGTGGGTCCAGTAAATTTCTTCCATATTTGAATGGGTCTTTGATGAACTGAAACCTGGCATTTCTCTGATCTCTTTTCTTTATCCGAAAACGCTCGGCCTTCATTAGGGCAGACAAACGACGCCCAAAACTCTGCCGCAGCTCTGCGAGACCATCTTTTTCATTTTCCTGGGCTCTTCTCCACTGCTTTCGTAACAGTTTCTTTTCTCTCTTCAGCTGATTGATTTCTCTTTGTCGTCTAGAAATCATGCCTTCATTGTTTCGAACCTGACGTTTTTGTTTCACACCAAACAATTCAATGCTTTTTTCGTATGTATGTATGTATGTTCTCATACAGAGAGCATACATACATATGTATGTATGTATGTATGCATGTATGTATGTGTGTGTGTATGTATGTATGTATGTATGTATGTATGTATGTATGTATGTATGTATGTATGTATGTATGTATGTATGTATGTATGTATGTATGTATGTATGTATGTATGTATGTATGTATGTATGTATGTATGTATGTATGTATGTATGTATGTATGTATGTGTGTGTGTGCACTCC
Organism: Erpobdella octoculata; assembly: GCA_963978895.1. NCBI lineage: Eukaryota > Metazoa > Annelida > Clitellata > Hirudinida > Erpobdellidae > Erpobdella > Erpobdella octoculata. The sequence goes on from OZ022240.1 coordinate 26,937,715, forward strand.
TGAAGAGCTTTTCTGTGGAGGTCATCAGAAAAAAACCCCCCCTCGAGCAACCGTTTCGGCTCTTTAATTTCTTGACGTTCTAAGGGGGGCGAGCCACGTTCGACGGACGAACGTCCTCCGGCAGAAAATGTCTTTGTTTTTTTCCGACATCGAATTTCTATCATTCCTTGCATCGTGGCAGATATTTATCATGCAAATAAACTCGCGACGTTAAAGAAATTCAGACTATTCAAGTGAGAAAACCTTCGACGACATAACGGATTTGCTTTCGTAGCGGTACTTAATATCGCCACGTAAACAAAGACGAAGCAATTCTATTCTTGCGGAGCGGAGAGAGCGGCTTCTAAATTTGGAAAATCTTCTTTTTTCTCTCTTTGAGACCAAATCCAGAATGAAGCCGATTCTGCTGCTTCAGAAATCTGTTTAATTGCACGGGTCCGCTCTCTGTTAGACATTCCCAGGGCCCGCAGCAACTTTAGCAAAGATTTACTAACCAAACCGCGTGCTCCGACTTCAACAGCAAAAAGCTCAGCTCTTGAGCCATTTGCTTCCAAATCCAACACCAATTCTCTGTATTTTTCTAATTTCATGATGTTACTGGCCTCCATGTTGCTTTCCCAAGGCACTGTCAACTCGATGAGAAGAAATGTCTTGGCCAGACTCGAAAAAACAACTATGTCTGGCCTTTTTCCACTTTCCTTTATTGAAACTGGGAAGCACTTTTCCGTTTTCAGATCGGCAGAGACCCTCCAGTCGTTCGCCGCATGGAAAACATTCTCTCCTTCCGTGAGGGTTCTCTTTGGGCGATTTAGCTGCGGCAATCCCTCTCTCAAAAAATAAATCCTCCTCCTAGGTTTCACCTCCATTGAGTTGGCTTTTCGGCAGGCCTCTTTTACAAATCCCAGCAGCTTTTGGAGAATGAGGTTGTGGCGCCACGTGTATCTACCATGAGAAAGGGAATAGGAGCAGGAGGAAAGAATATGAATCAATGACTGCGACTGACCGCAGAGCTGAAACTCATCGTTCTCAATTAATTTCCATTTCTTTAAATTGCTGGCTGTTGGCAGCTGATCATACATCGTTCTAATGAGAAACGATAGCCGCACTGGAGCATAGCGCCATATATCTTCCCATGACAGAGACCGCTGAACTGTCTCCTCCCATCTGGTCCAGTCGCCTTGCTGTGACAATTGTGCGCTCTTCACAACTCTCTCGCTTTCTATCGCTTGCTTTCTGTCCTGAACAATCAAGTCTGTTCTTTCATGAGCGTTTGCCTTGGACCACCAGAGATGGTGGTTCCATCCAACACCATGCCGCCCCAACTGAACTTCTCCGGTCCTTTCAGTCCACTGGAGAGAAACCGTGGCATTCTCTATTTCAACTCTAGCATTCCATTTGGTTCCTGAGATTAGAGTTGGTTTTACCTCAGCGACTCTCTGATCCGTTGAATTATCGAGCATCATCTGAGTTCTCAGTTTGCTGATCTTGAAATCTTCAACAAAAGACCGCAATGGAAGTCTCAGCTTGGCTGTTTTGCCGTAGAGAGCCACAGACGTCAATCCCGGAGGCAGACCCAACCATTGACGTGTAAAACGAGCTATCTTTCTTTCTAGTTTCTCCACAACTTGCAGACCAATTTCATAGACTGTCAGAGACCAAAGCAGTCTTGGCACTAAAACAAATTGCAAAATCCACACTTTGAACCTGCTCTGAAGCAGAGCAGAATTAATGCTTTCCATGGAGACAGTTGCCATACGGAGAATAGAAGCACCCTGATCAACATCAGTCAGGGATTTACAGTACCATCTCCCGAGACTTTTCACTGGTTCGTCGCTCACTGTTGGAATCTTGTTACCATCAACAGAGAAAACGGTGTATTCGTCAATTTTACCGCGACGCAGGGAGAGACTTCTCGATTTGGATGCTTTAAAACTCATTCCGCACCATTTGAGTAGATCGCTGAAGACATCGAGTGTCCGTCTCATTGAAATACACTTATTCAAAATAATTGTCGTGTCGTCCATGAAAGCTCTCAGAGGTGGCATGAAAATACCTCGGCCGACATAAACATCTTCTACCCTTGCACCAACTGAATTCAGAAGTAGTTGCATTGCTAGCACGAATAATATGGGAGAAATAGAGCACCCCATGGCGATACCGACCTGAAGACGAAACCAATCGGTTGAACACGTCTTTGTCGATAATCTCAGTTGAAAATCTTGAAAATACTGTCGTAGAATATCCATAACGAACTTTGGAACTTGGTGCATCGTCAAAGCTCTCCAAATCAGCTGTTGACGAACCGCTCCATAAGCATTTGCAAGATCAAGCCAAATGACGTGCAAACTGAGTCGATTCTGTTTTGCTCTTTTTATAGACTCCCATATCATGGTAGAATGTTCGATGCAACCAGGAACACCAGGGATTCCTCCTTTCTGAATTGACTTGTCTATGTAGTCGTTTTGTGTTAGATAGCTCGTCAACCTCTTGGCAAGCACAGCAAAAAATATTTTTCCTTCAACATTAAGAAGAGAAATTGGTCTGAACTGATTGATGTCGACTGAAACTTTCTCCTTTGGTATAAAAATGCCTTCAGCTTTTTGCCACTCTTTATCAACAGACCCGGACGTCCAAGCAGACTTGAGCAATGAGTGTAAAACTTTCAACACACCCGGACATTTTTTATACACCAGGTATGGTACACCATTTGGACCTGGAGCAGATCTATTTCTTGGTTTTCGGAGGAATTGGGATATGTCAAAAATTGAAATTACTCCCTTGTTGAAAGCAACCTTTGGAAGAGGAATCTCGGGAAGATCTGATCTTTCAGCTAGTTCTTTGTCGCCCAAGGGGTCAATGAAAGCAGCTCGGAAGTGATGATCAAGCTGCTCTTTACTGACTTGCAGAGTACCTGACTTTGGTGGATCGAGCAAGCTTTTACCATAACGGAATGGATCTCTGACAAACTGGAATCTTGCCTTCCTTTGTTCTTTTTTCTTTACCCGCAAACGTTCTGCTCGCAAGAGTGCACTCAATCGTTGCCTCAAGTCATGTCGTAATGCTGAGAGCCCTGGTTTCTCGTTGTCTGGAGCTCTCCTCCATTGTTGACGAAGTATGTATGTATGTATGTATGTATGTATGTATGTATGTATGTATGTATGTATGTATGTGTGTGTGTGTATGTATGTGTGTGTATGTATGTATGTGTGTATGTGTGTATGTGTGTATGTGTGTATGTGTGTATGTGTGTATGTGTGTATGTGTGAATGCGTGAATGTGTGTATGCGTGTATGCGTGTATGCGTGTATGCGTGTATGTATGTATGTATGTATGTATGTATGTATGTATGTATGTATGTATGTATGTATGTATGTATGTATGTATGTATGTATGTATGTATGTATGTATGTATGTATGTATGTACTAACTACTACTACTACTACTACTACTACTACTACTACTACTACTACTACTACTACTACTACTACTACTACTACTGCTGCTGCTGCTGCTGCTGCGGCTGCTGCTGCTGCTGCTGCGGCTGCTGCTGCTGCTGCTGCTGCTGCTGCTGCTGCTGCTGCTGCTACTACTACTACTACTACTACTACTACTACTACTACTACTACTACTACTACTACTACTACTACTACTACTACTACTAGTACTACTACTACTACTACTGTTCAATCATTTATTTTCTCAGATTTCAAAAATCCAATAATTCACAGCCAGGACAAAATAAACATAAGAATAAAATGTCCTATAAACTTGACAAAAATATTTCACGTCCCCAGGTGGGCCTGAGATTTCCCCGAGACGATTATAAATCTGAACCATGAAATTTCTACACTCGGTAAAACATACAATTTCATGCAAAAAATAATTCAACGTTTTCCAACATTCTTTAATTTGTTGCGTCGTACAACATTTAAAGAATTTCCAAATATTATAAGTATTTAATAACACTGAAAGTATATAGTAAGTCAACCATTTTTTCCCGACACCAAAGCTAGTCCAAAACTTATAGGACTTCTCTGACATCACCCCCTCCAATTGCACACAAAAGCTGTAATGACAGGCTTTAAGTTGAGAGCCTGACCTGGGTTGTTTTCTTTCATCCATGCGTGGACGTCCCTGATATCGTACTTTCTGATTTTCCTGTCATGTTCCTCATTCAGGTTTGCAAGATCAGAAACAACAGAAACGTCGCATACAAAATATTGGTCATCCTTCCATGCACAAAGGTCCGGAATTCTCAAGCCCTTTTCGGTTTTAATTCGCGGTTCTACTTTTGTGATGAATCCCTTTGATTGGAATTTTTCTTCCAGTTTGCGAACGATGATGTCGTGACGTTATCGCCTAGGTCCATCACTCTTGGTACAGATTTGAATCATGTGTCCTAATGATTCAGGTATTCTGCATCCAGCGTCGCATGACGTATCGGCCAATGGTCGTCCCCGCGACGCCCTAAGCTTGTTGTAGAGAACGGCTGCACGAACTTTAATGCACTTGATGAATACATCTGATGGCACTCTGTTCACTCCGTCTACGATCCAGTCACTCAATCCTATTCCTAAAGAAAAAGTCTTCAAACCATAACCATCTACAGATTTATAAAGATTTTCAGTTGTTTTTAGTTGTAGTGATTTTTGAGCACCTTCGATTCCACTCCCAAGTCTTCCGAATTTCCTAATTTCTGATAACACAGATAGACTTTCCTGCAGAACATTCATCAAAAACACATCGTTGCCATATTTAGCCTGAGTTAATAAGCTATTGAGTCTTTTTCGTCTCAGAATAGGGGCTCATTGCCTCAGCTGCAAAATTCCCAGCCCTCCGCTTCTAAGAGGAGCATGGAAGAATGGCACAGGCGTATCCTTTGGCAACCTAAGCCAGCGCCTCACGGCAGCTCTAATTTGTAAGTCGGCGGCAGTTAGTGAAGACATCGTTATAAAATCGAATGTCAGATGGTGGACCAAACTTGGCAAGACATGCGTTCTGAGAATATACATTCTTTGAAATGGTTTCAGTGGTGCTCTTGATATTGCATGTAAAGAACTTTGAATAAAACTGGCAATTGAAGTAACTATCTTTTTTGGTCCAACTTCAGTACCAAGATACTTGTACGTTTCTTCAATATTCAAAGTTCTTATATTAGAATTTTGCACTTTTAGATATGAGTGGGGGTTTACAATTCATAGTTTTTTCTTGCTTGTGACTTCAGTTCTTAACGACGCGCATTTGCTGGGATTCATGTGCAAGCCAACATTTGCTAGAGCACTTTCAAATTGTTCCACCAGCATTTGCATTCCTATTTCTAGAGACTTGTCGTTCTATATTACACCAAACTTGAATATAAATTTGGACACCTTAAAGCAGAAGAATCTTGATTGATTTCGGAACTTTTGAACTTGAAAGAATTTTTTTTAAAAAGATATTAATTAATTAAATTTTAAATCTGTTAATTACCATCAAATGGAGGAGGTGGCAGCGACGCGCGGATGTTCACTCATCACTTACACAAGGGGACAGGACAGTTGTTTGCTATAAGAAGGACGGCCGCCTCGAACCACAATTTGTTGTACAACCCAACTCCGCTGTACGAACTCAAATATTTAGGACTGCTCAGATATAGAGGCAGTCGAAGACAGAGCCATAGTAAAGAATCAGACAAGAAGAAGTTATAAAAAAAGAATACACGCCCAAGAGTGCTGGTGAACATTGAAAGGCACCACCAAGTAGAGCTGTTCGGGATAAAGACGGGTTTTCCTGTTTAGCCCACCCAGCACGCTGGGATTGGCAGATAATCAAAAACTTCGGGCTTTTTTAAACCAATTTAATACAAAATATCAACATACATAATTTTGCATAACGCGGCGGCTGTGGTGGTCAGCAGGCTGCAGTTGATAAAATTAGTGCGCGCAGGCGTGTAATAAAAGTTATTATGTAAATGTACCTATATACACTCTCAGTCCAAGAGATCAAAAGAAGTGGCGTTGCAATCGAAAAATATTAGATTTAAAAATCCGTCATTTTTGACGGGCTATTTCTAGTTTTAAATATTCAAAAAAATGTTCTAATATGTCTTTCGGTACAAATAGTGACCAAATTATTCCCTTGGAGATAAGACCCAACATATCAACGCGCCTACTCACGTGAAAGAAAACTTTCTTGATGTTTTGATAACACCCAACTCTCACTAACTATCATTTCTAATAAAGCTATTCACCTTTTTCATTTTAGTTCTACCAACTTATCATAGCCAGTGTCAGTTTCTACTTATATTGTTCAGAGCAATCTAAATTGTAAAACATTCACATCTTTAGTTCAGCAGTTTTGAATCAAATATTCCTTATTTTCGGCCCAAATTTAAGGTCCTGGAAACCAATTTATCAAAATTGGCAAAACACGTTCATATTTATTTTTCGAGTAGATACTGAATACTAATTTTTACTTCTGTAGCACTTACAGTTTTTGAGTCGCAGTTATTCCAAAAAAAACAAATAATGTTATTTTCTATCCCACATTTGAGGTCATGGAAATCAAATTTTCAAATTAAGGTAAAACAGGTTTCCATTTATTTAAAAAAAATCTAGATACCAAATTTAAAAACTTTCGCATTTGTGGTTTTCGAGATATGCAATGTTTTAGAAAAAAGCTTGTTTTCTTGTTTCATCGTCTCAGGATGAGGCGTTTTTAGATCGGCGTTAATCATTAGTCAGTCAGGACATGTTCTTTCACATATACAGATTCACTCATGTGGTGTCCAATTGATTTAAAAACTTAATAAAATGTAATGCGCGCAGCAACAAAAACACCCATCAAATTTCAAGATTGATTGTAAAGATTGAAAATATAAGCTATTTTAAGGAACAAACAAATTTATTATAAATTTCCAAATTCAAATTATAAATATCGCTTTTTTAATTAACTAAAAATTGATTATTTGTTCATTGTCATACAATTTTTAATTTTTTAATTTTTTGAAAAGTTTAATTGATTTTATTCTATAATTCACTCAATGTTTGTCCAATTTATTTATAAATGCTATAGAATGTGAATTCCACAGCAACACATTGTGAGGATTAAAAATATAAGCTATTTTCAAATCAATATGGAATAAACAAATATTTATTTAAACAATTTTAAATTAAAAATTAATTAACGCTTTTTTAAGAAATACAAAAATGTATAGATTGTTTTTCTACATAAAATGTTTAGTTTAAAAAAAATTAAAGGTTTTGTTGATTTTATTCTATAATTCACTCATATTTTGTCCAATCAAACTGAAAATTAAATAGTATGTAAAGTCTGCCGCGACAAATAAACCCATCAAATTTCATTTTGATTGGATAACAGAAAATTGTTTTTTTAGTGGAAAAGAACACCAACGTATGGTTAAGGCAAGCAAGCAAACAAGCCAGCAAACACGGCAAAGATGGGATTTAAAAAAATAAGCATCAGCGAGAACGGGAAAGCGAGCGGGAATGGGAGAACGAGCGGGAACGGGAGAGCGAGCAGAAACGGGAGCGGGAACGGGAAAACAAGCGAGAATGGGAGAACGAGCGGGAACAGGAGAACGAGCGGAAACGGGAGTGTGAACGAGAACGGGAGCGAAAACTAAAGAGGAAGCGAGAACGGGAACGGGAGCAGAAACTAGAAAGGAGGCAGGAACGGGAATGGGAAAGTAGGCAAAAAGGTGGAAGAAGCGGGAAACCGAGAAATAGCAGGAGAGCGGGTGGGAGCAAAAAAAAGCAGGAGAGCGAGCATAAGCAGGATATCAAGCGGAGAAAGAAACGGGAGCAAAAACAAGAAAAACAATAGAAAAACTTCTAAAATAAATTAATTAAACCTTTGAATTTTTTGAATAAAATTCAACTTTTGTAGAACAATGAACCATTAGTTTTTAGTTTATAAAAAAACGATACATAATTTTTTTTTCATTTCAAAAAATTTAAATGAAAAATTTGTTTTTCCGTATTGATTTGAAAGTGTCAACAATGGAGGAGAGCTCCAGACATTGAGAACTAATTTGCAAACAATAATTAGCGGCCGAATTACAAGCTTGAAAAGAATTTAAAAATCGTAGTTTTCTACAGGTTTATTGATAGTTACATTAAATGGTGCTAAATTTACCAAACATGAAAATAAATCAATATTTAAATTCTACCTTGCGATCATCTTGGAATCCATATTTTTTTAGAACGTCAGCAGTAAATAGAGACATTTTGAACCTCCAATAAATCTGAACATTTGATAAAAAGCATTGCTTTTTTACAATAAATTTATACAACAAATTTCAGCTCCTTCGGATAACGGAAAGTGGGTAAAAAGTGACTGCAAAAATGTTTGTGCCTATACAAGTAAGCAAGCAGCCAAGCACTCAACGGCAAAGTTAATATAAAAGATAACAAAATTTTAGTGTCTTAAACAAGCAAGGAAGCAGGCAAGCAAGCATACAATGGCAAAGTTTATTTAAAGGATATAATATATATGATAATATAAAATATATTTTTTTAAAACAACGTTTGTTTTCTAATGTACTAAAAGGTTAAAAATAACAATGTAAACACACAAACGAACACACACAGCCAGCGAGTAACACCTTTATACATATTCATAGCTATTTATGAATCATTAAACTATACATTAAAACATACATTAACATAGGATACGTATCATGTTTTATTCATTCTATACAAGTTTTTAACAAGTTTAATATACAAGTAAAACAGATTTACTTTGTCTAAAACTTAGATACATTTCAAGTGACAAGAGTTCAAAACAATAACAATATAGACAAATAAATCAAACTGAAAGTAGATGAAAGGACTTTATGACAACTGCTACTCTAGGATATCCTTGTAACCGCCCTGATGGAAAACAATAGTTTTAAATGGAAAAAAATATAGTTTAATTCAAGGTCAAATTGATTTGTAGGCCGCAAGAATAAAAAAAAACTTATAAGTTGGATTGAGGTCACTTTGGTATAAATATTAAATAGCAAGGTCTGGTCAAAGTTTAGTTTCTTAGGTTCCATAAATGATAAATGTTGATAAATGTTGTCAAATGTGATAGAGATGAAATTGTAACAACTGCTTTTTATTAGATTTGTTATAAATTGAAAAAAGGCTTGGATGTTTTTTCAGATTCGACATGGGACCGGGTGAGAGGGGCGTGGCTAACTCCCCCATCTATTTGCTAAATGCGCTACTAATATACCTTCATGCTACGTTTTGTCTAGATTGGTCCGGGAATTCAGATTTGAATAAATAATTCATACAATGCTTTATATGTATATAGATATGTTTCAAATTCAAATAAAATAATTTCAATTTCGGAATAGAAAACAAATTGTGTTGTGAGTTAGTAAATTTTTTGCTTCCAGACTACAATTCTTGTCAGCTCTGGAAACGACGCTTTGCTTAGTCCTGCTCTAGAGATGGCATGGGATAACTTTTTCAATACTGCAATTGATAAAAATTTTGAAAACAAAGTTCTTATATTGCTGGCTCACAGAATAATAAATGATTACAAATCAGTCATGAAAAAAATTGATGAATTTAAAAAAATGAAAGTCAAAATTGTGACTATAGCCGTAAACAACGAACTGTTGATGGAAGAATTATCTCCGATATCAACATTGGAAACCATTTTTTACGTGGACTCTTGCAGTGATTACATCAAAGCCGCTGATTTGATTACAAGTTACAGCTGTAAGCCGCTTGAGAAAAATGGGCCCCCTGGGCCAAAAGGACGTAGAGGTAAGATATTTTAATCTAGTGCTAGGTTAACTAATCATGCCAACTATATTTCACATTATAATATTATTAAAAATATTTATTTAGAACCTAAGGGTAATGCAGGGGCGGATACATAGTTCTGAGAACAGGGGACGTCATCCGCAATGATAAATGGCCAGTGACGTCACAAAATGGCGGGTCGCTCGGCTAACTTGATAACGTGTCACGTGTTTCCTGCCTTCTTTGTACTGAACACAATGATGACAATGACGGTGATGATGACGATATCGTTAGCGATAATGTTGATTATACAAAATAAGTCACATTTACAACTTACTTGAGTTTTTAACATCAACTTTTTGTCATGCAGGAATAAAAATATGTACTAAATAAATATTCACGATTTTTAAAAACAAATAAGTCAATTTGATAAAAATAATATTTTTATTACAATAGACTGAAAAGCTGGTTAATTTAAGTAGTCATTATAGCTTACCCTAAATTTTTTTCCTACCCGCCATGCATTTGCATTTGCCTACATTTTTCAGAGGCGCAGGTAATGGGCAGGGGAACATGTGTCCGGGTGCCATTTGGAAGGAGCACCAAAAGCCTTTTGGATTGGGCGCCAAAGTGTTTCGAAAAAGTACCTACGGCTACCCCCTCTAGTTATAAGTTTTTGTTGAAGACAAAAGTGCATAATGTTCTAGAAAACGTTTGGAAAAAGTACCTGCAACTCCACCCAAAGGCTTCAGCTTTTATGATTGAATTACGAATTGATAACAATCTCTAATTAGTCTGTGATGTGCTTTTGCATAAATAAAAACACACATACTCATTTATACACACACGTTTATCGTTTTCAAAATAACCTACAGGTAAGCATCGACACACATGTTTATTGTGTAAATACGTCGTTTATTATGGAACTCAAAGAATAATTGTTAAATTTTCAGATTCGTTGACTATACAAACGATGCATTAAATTACAAAGTGATAATAATCTCTAATTATTATGTGATTTTATGAGGAACAGCAGTAGCGGTCGATTCCCCCGAAGTTGTGACTGTGGGAGTCTCTGACGTGGCAATTTGTTTGTGCGCAGTTGCGCAGTGGTCGTAACTTTAGTAGCAGTGGTACTGGGATCATTTGCAAAAATTATTTAATCATTTAATGCGTGCATGCATGATGCATTTATTAATTCCGTTTCAGACACCGGAGGCGTCAGTGGTGCAAACGTTTTGAACGCCTCAATGTTCAATATAATTGCGGTTTGTAGATCATCGGGAGGCTCAGATGTTGGCAATGAAATCCTTGAAGATGCAGATTCTGGGACTGAATATTCGGATGATTCAGCAACGGATGTTGAGTCGAAGGATAATTCAACTCAAAAATCTGTTTCTCCATTGGGTGCGCCTTCGTGGTTATAACGCCAAAACCCCCTGCCCATTGCGTTTTCCTCTGGAGTTTTGACCCTGAAAACCTCCACGTTGGATGCGCCACTACATTCTAAAATAAATGACTTTCTGAGTAGATAAAAAAATTATTAAAAAATTTAATGTTAAATAGAAGTTTTCTAAACTTAAACAATAATTTGAAACACAAATAAAATCATAGTCTAATTGTATGTAATGACACGAAAAAGTGTGTTCGGTTAACGACAGTTGGTCCAAAAAGTCCAAAGCGAGATAACACGAAATATAATACAAACATGTGTATAAAAAGTGCAATAACGGTTAAAAAGTAGTCATCAGAAAAAAAAAACTTGATAAAATGTTTTTTTAATTTAATTTACTTTCTCAAAAAACCCCTTTTTTTAAAAATGGTACAATTTTCAATATTGATGAAATATTTTCATTAGTTTTTTAAAATAGTACTTCAAGGCAACATATTTTTTGTTCATGCTCACCAGGATTTAATGGAACCAAAGGTAATCAAGGGCTACCAGGTCCTGCTGGTCAGCGAGGAGAAACTGGACCAATTGGTAGTTTTTGCTTTGATTCACTGTTCATACTTGAATGTTAAAAAATGTTTTTCAATTCGGATTTACTGCTCTTGACAAAACGTCAAAAACATGCATTCTTGGCAAAGTTAGAAAAACTATCACTTTGATTAAAAATTGCTTTGGAACAAAGTTTCACTATGTTATTTAGAACAAAAAAATCTTTTTTTGACGAATTTTTTTACTATTCTTAGTTTTTTTGAGTTTTATGTAGAAATAGTTACTGCAACACACTATATAATGATCTTTGCCTTTGATAGGGTACAAGCCAACTAGGCGCCGTCCAGCTAGTCGCCGGCCAACTAGTCGCTGGTCAAGTAGTCTCCGGCTAATTATTTGACGTTCAACTAATGAGTCCCAAAGTAGACGCTTCCCAGATTGTCGCCAAGCCAACTTGCATGAGCAAATAAATTGGATCCACGCACAAACGTACACAGAAAAATGTTTTATAAGCTAGCAAGACCGGTGATGAAATTAATATTAGGGATTTAAGCAAATCAATGGTCTTACGTAAGACACTGCGACTCATTTTCTCCACTTTCATTCTCCGATTGCGGCGTCCCACAGGGCTCCGTCTTGGACCCACTCCTCTTCTCTTTGTACACGGAGGGGATTGGAAGTGTCCTCCAAAAACACCATCTCAACTATGTTCTCTACGCCAACGACAACCAGATCTACGGGCATTGCCTTCCGGGTAAGACTGCAGAACTTTCTGCAAAGATGTCCGCTTTTGTCGCGGACGTCGGTCATTGACTATCACGGAGTCGTTTGCAATTAAATCCGGATAAATCTGAGGTTTTGTGGTGTTTGTCCAAGCGCTTCCTCTATCAAATTCTAAATAACCATATCAACATCTGTGGTATTAACATCAGCCCCTCATCCGCAGTTAAACATATTGGAATCTTCTTAAACTCTGACCTCCCATGCGGTCACAGGTCTCTAGTACTGTCCGCTCATGCTTCTCCATTCCCAGGCAGATCAGGAGCGTGAGCAGATCTCTACCCATACTTGGAAGGAAGACCCTCGTGACTGCCCTCAATCTACAATGGATCGATTACTGCAATTCAACCGTTGTCGTTTTACCAAACTTCCAGCTCAATCGGCTCTAGTTCGTCATCAACATCGCCGCTAAGATGATCACCAACAGCATAAAGTATGACCACGCGACAGCTATTCTTCAAGAACTCCACTGGTTTCGCCTTCCAGAAAGAATAGCTTACAATGTCGCGCTGCTCGTGTTCAAGTGTTTGCATGAAAATTGTCCGTGTTATTTCAGTGAAGACCTTCAACCAACCGACTCTGTCATTGGCCGCAGGAGACTCAGATCTTCGTTTTCTGGAGAACTCGTCGTGCCCACCTCTCGTCAAGCAACACATGGCGACATATGCTTTTAAGTCATTGGTTCCAAGACCTGGAACGACCTTCCGACATCACTCAGACTTACAGCATCAGAAACGGAGTTCCGTGGAAGGCTGAAAACACTTCTCTTTACCAAATCTTTAAGATGACATTAATATTCAGTGGCTTCAAAATTCACTTGACCGTGGCGCCACTTACAAGATTCTGTTCAAATAAATAAATAAATTACTCTAAATTAAATCAAAATTTTCCATTTAAAGTTTTAATCAAGCATATAGATTATCGCCGCAACTTATTGCCGCAACTTATCGCTTGGTTGTTTATATATATATATATATATATATATATATATATATATATATATATATATATATATATATATATATATATATAAATATTTATGTTGTGTCTTTCAGAAAACTTTATTCTTTCTAAACACAATATAAATAACAAAAAACATGTAATGTAAATACCGCGGAACTCGCAAAACACTAAATGTTCCTAAAGAAAAGTGTCGACGTTGCGGTAAGATCAACCACACTTTTAAAGAATGTCGTTTTGCAAACTACATATGCAATTTCTGTCAAAAGAAAGGACATCTGCAAGCTGTTTGTCTAAAAAAGAAAAGACAAGTTCAGTGTGTATTTGCAAAAGATGAATTCGTGAAAGAACACGTGTTCACCATGAAAGGACGAAATCCTTTGTTGCAACAGTTGACTCTCAACAGTCAACCCTTCAGTGCTAGGTTAGCTGAGTTGGTAGAGCGTTAGCCTTGAATGTGAGAGCTTCACGGTTCGACTCCCACTCACTGCCTAGTAGCCCATGTCAACGAAAACTTAGCGGGTAAAATCGTTCTCTCGTGGTGCATGTAAAAGAACAGCGCCTTTGAACAAAGCGGAAAAGGCGCTCAATAAATTATCAAACATTTACATTTACATTTTCAGTTTTCTCATTGATAGTGGTTCCAGAGACAACTTTTGTTCACGAGCTGCATGGATCAAACTGGGGAAACCGAAGTTGCAGCTGAATGATAAAAGATATTGTTCACCAACGGGAGATGACATCTCAACAATGGGCACATTTGAAACAGAAGTAAAATTGAAAAACTCAGACATCCAAAAAAGAGTGTGGTTCAATGTCACAAAAACACATGATCTCAACCTACTGGGATTTGAGGCGATACGTGATATGAAGATTGACGTCACCGCATTGCTGTCAAAAAACTTCAGTTCCGTTCAAGTTATAACGGAAACAACAGAAAACCACCTTCAAAATGAATGTCAACTTTTGTGCTCTGAATACAGCGAATTGTTCGATCAACAACTGGGGTGTCTTAAAGATGTCGAACTAGAAATAAAGTTCAAACCAGATTCGGAACCGATTTTCTGTAAGCCCCGGACAGTACCGTTTGCTATCCTGGAAGAATTGAACAGTGTCTATGATGCAGGAATAAGAAAAGGTATATGGATTCCAGCTCAGTTCAATCATTATGGAACCCCGGTAGTTCCAGTCAGAAAACGGATTCAACCAAATCAGAAAACGGCAGGACTAAGAATCTGTGGAGACTACTCGGTAACGATCAACTCTCAACTTGAAACACATTGTTACCCAATGCCACTTCCAGAAAATCTGATGAGAAAACTAGGAGGAAGTTTTTGCTTCAGTAAAATCGATCTCGCAGATGCATACCTCCAGATTAAACTGGCACCAGAAAGTCAAAGAAGACTAGCGTTGAGCACGCACGAAGGTGTACTTCTACAAACACGTCTACCTTTTGGCATCACTTCAGCTCTAGGTTATTTTCAAGAAATAATGGACAAATTAACGTGTGATCTACCAGGAGTAGCGGTGTACTTAGATGACATTCTAGTGAGTGGAACCACAGCTGACGAGCATCTGAGAAACCTACGGAATCTTTTTCAACGTTTACAAGAAAGAGGTTTAAAGTGCAATCAAAGGAAATGCGTTTTTGCTCAACCGTCTGTGGAATACTTGGGGCATCGACTCACCAGAAACGGCATAGAAAAAGGAAAAAAAGTCGATGCAGTGACGAAGATGCCACCGCCAACAAACGTTTCTTCTCTGCGATCGTTTCTGGGATCGGTACAGTTCTACGGAAAGTTCATCAAGAACCTTTCGACCTTAACCGAACCGTTAACTCGTCTCACAAAGAAAAACACACCATGGCAATGGGGCGTCAAAGAAAATCCAGTGTTCCAACATCTTAAAGATATTCTTGCGAATGAAGTTAGTCTAGCTCATTTTGATCCTACGGCTTCCTTAGGAATGTCATGCGATGCGTCGGAAGTAGGAATTGGAGCAGTGTTGTTCCACAGATATGGCGATGGTTCTGAACGTCCTCTTTACAACGTGTCTAAAACATTTACAGACACACAACGACGCTACAGCCAGATTCAAAAAGAAGCACTTTCTATCATTTTTGGTCTGCAGAAATTTCATCAATTCTTGTACGGGCGTAGATTCATCCTGGTGACAGATCATAAACCACTCCTCGCATTGTTTGGTCCGTCAAAAAGAACTCCGGTCCTGGCAGCAAATCGTCTAGCAAGATGGGCCCTGACATTGAGCCAGTACAACTACTCAATTGAATATCGAAAAACCGGAGAACACGGAAATGCAGACGCTCTCAGTCGCCTACCAGCGTGCGAAGACGGAGAATTTGACTCGACAGAAGAAGATGCAGATGTTTCAACAGTTTGCGTTATTAACACAATCAGCCAACAAATGTCCGATTCCAGACTGTTATCAAAAGAGTCAAGTAAAGATCCTGTTATCTCTACAGTGATACAATTTGTGAGAGACGGCTGGCCTCACAAAATCATGCAACCGGAATTAAAACTGTATGAGAAACTATCTGATTCTCTTTCAACAGAAAGTGGTTGTCTACTCTTTGGAGCAAGAATCGTGATACCAAAGAAATTACGCGGCAAGATTTTAGAATTATTACATACAGGACACTTCGGAATGCAAAGAATGAAGCGTTTAGCAAGAACTATAGTTTATTGGCCTCGAATTGACAACGATATTGAAAATTTAAGTCGTTCATGTAGTTCTTGTGCTGAACAGCAAAACAAGCCACCAAAGATGATGAATCACCCGTGGATGATTCCTGAAAAGCCTTGGGACAGAGTGCATCTGGATCACGCCATAAATTTTTTTGGAACCAATTGGCTGGTTATAGTAGATGCCTATTCGAAATACCCGTGTATACATCCGACAAGTTCCATAACAGCAAAAACAACAACTCAGTTTTTGGATGAAGATTTCGCACATTTTGGTTTCCCACACACTTTGGTGACTGATAATGCTCCAACCTTTACTTCTGAAGAATTTCAGAATTGGTGCAAAGAAAGAGGCATCATTCATCTTTCTGGAGCTCCTTATCATCCTGCAACCAACGGGACAGCTGAGCGATTGATACAAGCTTTTAAAAAATCACTCACGAAGTCGGCACATCCTCTCCGAAGAGCTTTGCAAGATTTTCTTTTGCAATATCGGAGAACGCCCTTGGAATCTGGATTTTCCCCAAGTGAACTCTTGAATGGACGACAAATCAGAAGCAAATTAGATTCTCTTTTGCCATGTCCTCCTTGCCTTGCTCGAGAGATGCAGGATAAACGAAGTCAAAGAACAAACAAAGAATCTTTCCAAATACAACACAAGTACAAAATTGGAGATTTTTGTTACGCTAATCACTGTGGTCCCAGGCAGGGTAAACAACCAAGATGGATTCTTGCAATCGTCAAGAAAATATTGGGAGCACGAAACATCCAAGTACGATTGTGCTCAAATGGGTCGATTTGGAAACGCCATGTGGAACAACTCCGCCCACGTTATGTTACACGTTACTCCACATCATCGAGTCTTGGAGACGACGCATTTGACACCACGTCAACGAGGAGTCCAGCGACAACGTCAACAAAGAGTCCAGCGACCACGTCAACGAAGAGTCCAGCGATCACGTCAACGAGGAGTCCAGCGACCACGTCAACGAAGAGTCCAGCGACCACGTCAACGAAGAGTATAATCCCGACGAAAAGTCCGGCAACGGTGTCAACAGGAAATCAAGCGACCAGTTTGCCAATGACTTCTCCATCCAGTGCGACAACCGTACCAGGAGAAATTCTACCGACGGATCTGACAAGATCAGCAACGCAAGCAAGTACTTCAGTTGAAACCGGACCAAGACGTTCGGAGCGCCTGCGGTTGAAGAATATAAGATTTTGACACGATTTTTTTTCTTTCGTTAGAAGACATTTTTACATTTAGTTTTCGCTTTTGAAAAGACTCAAAAGCTTGTGGAAAGGTGTTGTAACGAGACACTCCAGGTGTACTCAGGTGCGCCTTCCAAGCTAGCTACTGAGTTGTTGCGAGAAAGTTCTGTTGAGTGTTTTGCGAGTTGCGCGGTATTTACATTACATGTTTCTTGTTATTTATATTGTGTTTAGAAAGAATAAAGTTTTCTGAAAGACACAACAATATATATATATATATATATATATATATATATATATATATATATATATATATATATATATATATATATATATATATATATATATATATATATATATTTTTATATCTATGGTTTATAATCGAGGCTGATAAACCTCAGAAGATTCATAACTAAGAAAGATCAGAAAAATATACAGTGAGTGTTTACATAACTTCAATCAACCAGTCTTAATTACAGTTACTAAGATACAAGTTTTTTTTCTTTGATTAAGTGTGTATTTCTTCTAAGTAATAAAGGACCATTTTCAAAGAACCTGAATATTATAACAACTGGTGTCAGAAGCAGGATACTTTTGGAAATGGGTTTAATTACTTTGGAAGAATTGAAGTGCTCAGATTTAAAAGGGCAGCTTCTTCTGAGGGGGTTATCTACTATTGGCAAAAAGAACGAGCTAAAAGAAAGGCTGCAACAATCTCTCGAAGGTGAAGGAAAAGACCCAGATACTTTTGAGTTTGAAATCAAAACCCCAATGGAATTGATGACATTGATGAGAGAGGAAAGCATAGCAGCACAAGAAGAAAACAGAGCAGCACAAGAAGAGAACAGAGCAGCGCAACGAAGAATTGAAGAGCTAATTATTGACGATCGGCTTCGTTTATCAGAAGTTGAAAACAGAGTCAGTAACCTAGAGAAGCTGGTGAAAGAAAACGTCGGAGAAATCGAAACAAGATTGAACAATATGGTCAAACAAGTACAGAATGGTTGCCATATCCAAGAAAGAATTCATTCCGTTGAACATGCCAAGACCCCGGCTTTTGATGGCACTGTGTCATGGTCCGTCTACAAAGCTCAATTTGAAATTGCTGCCAGGAAAAATAATTGGTTAACCAGCCAGCAGAAGGCGGAAAATCTGGTATTTTCTTTGAGGGGAGAAGCCTTACAGCTTCTCGAGCTTATTGCAAATAGTGATGATTACGATGCAATCGTGAAGGTTCTCGAGAGCAGATTCGGTAATCAACACGCGCCAGAAATTTTTCGAGCTCAACTCAAGTGTCGACGCCAGAAACCCGAAGAAAGCTTGCAACAGCTGGAAGCGGATATAGAACGACTCGCAAATCTGGGATATCCCTTGTGCCCTCGAAATGTCCTCAATACAATTATTGCGGATGGATTCATAGCAGCCTTGAAGAACTCTGAAACCCAAAAGGCTCTTAGGGTTGCCCGCATAGCTAGTCCCAGCGAAGCTTTGACATCTATATATATAAAAAAACATGTCCTGACTGACTGACTGACTGACTGACTGACTGACTGACTGACTGACAGATGACTGACTGATAATCAACGCCGAGCTTAAACGCCTCATCCTAGGAACGTGAAATTTGGAACTTATATTACTTTTATAGCGTAAACATCCGCTAAGAAAGGAATTTTGAAAATTTTGCTCCTGAGGGGAAAAAACTGGAAAACAAACTTTTTTCTAAAACAATGTATATCTCGAAAACCAAAAATGAGGAGATTTTAAAATTTGGTATATAGATTTTTTTTGAAAAATAAAAAGATACGTGTTTCACCATTTTTTGAAAATTCGGTTTCCCGGACCTCAAATGTGGGTTGGAAAATTGGGTTATTTGGTTTTTAAAGTAGCTTCTACTCAAAAACTGTTACTGCTACAGGAGTAAAAATTAGTATTTAGTTTCTACTCCAAAAATAATGAAACACGTGTTTTAGCATTTTTTGAAAATTTGGTTTCCAGGACTTCAAATGTGGGGTGGAAAATAGGGCTAATTGTCTTTTATAGTAACTGCTACTCAAAAACAGTAAATACCACAGATGTAAAAATTATTATTTAGTTTCTTTTCTAAAAATAAAGATATACGTGCTTCACCATTTTTTACAAATTTGGTTTCCCGGACCTCAAATGTGGGTTGGAAAATTGGGTTCTTTGGTTTTTAAAGTAGCTTCTACTCAAAAACTGTTAATGTTACAAAAGTAAAAATTAGTATTTAGTTTCTACTCTAAAAATAATGATATACGGGTTTCACAATTTATTGAAAATTTGGTTTCCAGGACTTCAAATGTGGGGTGGAAAATAGGGTTATTTGGTTTTTAAAGTAACTGCTACTCAACAACTGTAATTGCTACAGATGTAAAAATTAATACTTAGTATCTACTCAAAAAAAAAGATATACGTGTTTCATCATTTTTTTGGGTTATTTGGTTTTTAAAGTAGCTGCTACTCAAAAACTGTTAATGCTACAGAAGTAAAAATTAGTATTTAGTTTCTACTCCAAAAATAATGAAATACGTGTTTTAGCATTTTTTGAAAATTTGGTTTCCAGGACCTCAAATGTGGGGTAGAAATAAGGGTTATTTGATTTCAAAATAACTGCAAAAACTGTAAGTGCTACAAATGTAAAAATTAGTATTTTGAAGTTTTGTGCCGGTTAAAAGTAGCTAAGTCCAGTTTATCATCGGCCGGGCCAAGCCGTTATTTTAGAGTCTTCACACGGGCCAGGCCAAACCTTAAATCAAAGTGGGATGGGCCGAGGCTTTTCACTAAGTATATAGATATTTTAGTGATTTTAGGGTCTTCAGTTTGGCCGGGCCAAGCCTGAGGTCAAGGTGGGACGGGCCGAAGTTTATCATCAAGTATATAGAACTTCTAGGCCTGTAAAAATAGGCCGGGCCTAATTCAGACGGGCTGTGCCGGGCCAGGAGTTTGGGTTTTTAAAACGGGCTGGTCTAATTTGTCGACGGGCCGAGCCGAGACCTAAAAAAATGATCTCTTCTATGGATGCACGGTTCAAACTCTCTAATTTCATGCGAGCGAAGCCGCTACGGGCACTGCTAGTTTGCAATAAATTATGAAGCCTCTGTGGAGCCATCTGATGGGTCTCGTCACGTAAAAAAATTGGGAAGCAAGGACGAAGATGAACTGGATGATCGAGTCCGGAGAGTTATTAAGGAAAGAATTAACTGGAGAGGGAATAGCTCACCACGCTGCTGGAGTTGTGGAAAACCGGGACATCTACAAAAAGACTGTATAATTCAGATGTTTAGACCCAGGCAACAGGAGAAAATGGATCACTGTAGGCGTAATGATGTCAAACAAGGAAAACCCATAAAGGCCCAATCCAACAAGAAAAAATCAGATTCTGTGAAGGTAAAAGATAATTTGCCTTGCAGAGAATGAGAAATTGTAAGTTTATTATTGATACGGGAGCTTCTTGTTCAATCATAAAACCTTGTTTGGCGAAAGGAGAGGTTTTACAAGGAGGAAAGCACATCCGTTTAAAGACTGCAACAGGAGAGCTTGTTCCAGTAGTTGGCAAAATTCAAACTGAAATAAGGCTGGGAAATAAGACTTTTCAGCATCAGTTTTTGGTTGCTGATATAGAAGAAGAATGCCTACTTGGGCTTGACTTTATGAGAATTCAGGGATTTGCAGTGGACTTAAAAATGGGAACATTCAGACAGGGAAATATGGAAATACCTGTTTGCTATAAAGGCGAAACAAATTCGATAAAGCGAGTATTGGTAACAAAGAGCATCATTGTACCTGCTCAGTCGGAATCTTTGGTTTGGGCAAGAATAGAGAATGAGAAAAACTTAAGAGTTGTTGGGTTCATCGAGCCCCTGAACGGAGTTGAAAAACATGGATTAATGATTGGAAAAACACTGGTACGAACGGAGTCAGGAAGCTACGTGCCAGTCAGAGTTATGAATGTGACAAAATGCGAAAAGCAAATAACAAAAGGTGATGAAATTGCGGTATGCAGCCCAGTCGATCACATAGTGGCATGTACCACAGTGGTTGGTAAAAATAATAATAAAAAGAGAATGAAGTACTCGCAAATTCAAAATCTGCTTGAAACCGCTAAAACTTCATTAAAACCAATGG
Source organism: Erpobdella octoculata (assembly GCA_963978895.1). NCBI lineage: Eukaryota > Metazoa > Annelida > Clitellata > Hirudinida > Erpobdellidae > Erpobdella > Erpobdella octoculata. The sequence goes on from OZ022240.1 coordinate 26,959,194, forward strand.
ACTATGTCAAAGCGGAAAAGCTGATTAAAGAATATTGTGATATAATAGCTATTGACGAAGAAGACAATGGGAAAACAAAGATCGTTGAACACCGAATTCGAACTGGAAATACAGAGCCCATTCGTCAACTGCCACGAAGGCTTCCACTGGCAAAACGAGAAGAAGCTAGAAAGATGCTAGAAAAGATGAAGAAACAAGGAGTTATTGAACCATCCAATAGTCCATGGAGTTCACCTGTAGTACTTGTAAGGAAGAAAGATAACTCGCTACGTTTTTGTGTCGACTACAGAATGTTGAACGAGGTCACACAAAAAGATAGTTACCCTTTGCCCAGAATCGATGACACCATCGATACACTTGCGGGATCTCGAATGTTTTCTACTTTAAATCTTAAGAGTGGATATTGGCAGGTGGGAATACATCCCCAGGATCGCGAGAAAACTGCCTTTTCAATAGGTGAAGGATTGTGGCAATTTACAGTGATGCCATTTGGCTTGTGCAACGCACCCGCAACTTTCGAGCGACTTATGGAGTATGTGTTACAAGGATTAAATTGGAGAACGTGTCTTGTTTATTTGGACGACATTATTGTTGTTGGAAAGACGTTTGAAGAGCATCTACACAATCTTGGAGAAGTTTTCCAGAGGATCCGAGATGCTGGTATGAAGCTAAATCCGTCGAAGTGTGCACTTTTCAAAAGCAAGGTGAAATATCTTGGTCATATAGTTTCTGCCGAAGGGGTAGGAACCGATCCTGAGAAAATTGAAGCGGTTAACCATTGGCATGTTCCGAGAAATTCTCAAGAATTAAGAAGCTTTCTTGGTTTGTGCACATATTATCGACGATTTGTAGCCAGCTTTTCCAGCATTGCAAAGGAACTATATAAGCTTACAGAAAAGAATGCACCGTCTGATTGGTCAGAGGCAAATCAACAGGCGTTCGAACGGTTAAAAATAGCTTTGAGTTTGACGCCAGTTCTGTCGTATCCAATCCCTGGAAAAGATTTCTTATTAGACACAGATGCGAGCAATGAAGGAATAGGGGCAGTGCTTAGTCAAATTATTGACGGTAATGAAAAGGTTATAGCTTATTATAGCAGAACTTTGTCGAAACCGGAGCGCAATTATTGCGTCACCAGACGTGAGTTATTAGCAATCGTTGATTCTATTAAGCACTTTCACAAGTATTTATATGGTCAAAAGTTTTTGTTGAGAAAGGATCACGCTGCTTTGAAATGGCTTTTAAATTTTAAAAATCCAGAAGAACAAGTGGCTAGGTGGATCGAACGTTTACAATCATACGAGTTTGAAATTCAGCATCGGAAGGGTGAACAGCACAAAAATGCTGACGCACTGTCACGACGACCTTGCAATGATGAATGTAAGTATTGCATTCGCATGGAGGGGAAGGAAATGAATAATCAGTGTTTTCAGGTACGGTTTCAAATTGACGACACTTGGTCAGATGATGTGATTCGAGACGAACAGTTAAAAGATGATGATATAGGGCCGATTTTGAGATGGATGGAAGAAGGGAAGAAACCTGACTGGCAAGAGATTTCTGAATTGAGTCCTGCTACTAAATCGTATTGGGCACAATGGGACTCTCTAAAGATTGTAAACGGATCTCTAAAAAGAATTTGGGAAAGCACTGATGGTTCCACCAATGTTTTGCAATTAATTATTCCAAAATTTAAAGTGCCAGAAGTGCTCCAACAAATGCACTCCGGAGTATCAGGGGGACATCTAGGGATGAATAAAACGTTGGACAAGATCCGCCAAAGATTTTATTGGGTATACTGTAAGATGGATGTAGAGGAATGGTGTAAAAAATGTGATACCTGTGCCGCTAGTAAAGGACCACACGCTAAAACAAAGGGCCATTTACAACAGTACAATGTAGGTTCCCCTTTTGAAAGAATTGCTATAGATTTAGCAGGTCCATTTCCAGTGTCAAAATCTGGCAATAAGTACATTCTTGTGGTCATAGATTATTTTACAAAATGGCCAGAGGTTTTTGCTATACCTAATCAAGAAGCAGTGACAGTTGCCAACGTTGTTGTTGATGGCTGGGTTAGTCGCTATGGAGTACCAATGGAGCTCCATTCAGATCAGGGCAGGAACTTTGATTCACAGCTGTTTAGAGAAATGTGCCGTGTTTTAGGCATACATAAAACCCGCACAACTCCCCTTCATCCTCAGTCTGACGGTATGGTGGAACGATTTAATCGAACTATTCAACAGCACTTGTCTAAGATGGTCGGTGAAAACCAAGTTGATTGGGATAAACACATTCCGTTATTTTTGATGGCTTACAGAGGATCGGTTCACAACACGACGAAGGCCACTCCAAGTAAAATGTTATTTGGACGGGAGATGCGACTTCCTTGCGATCTTATGTTTGGAAGTCCGGGAGACAAAGTAGAATCGGAAAGCGAGTATGCCTCACAATTGCGGGCTCGGTTAAATGAAATTCATTTTGTAGCCCGAAATAGGATCAAAGCAGCCAGCGAAAGAATGAAAACTCGGCATGATCGTCAATCAAATATGAAAGAGTTTAAAGAAAATGATTTGGTGTGGTTCTACAATCCACAACGTAAAATTGGGAAATCACCTAAACTTCAACAAGACTGGGAAGGACCATATAGAATTATTAAAAAGATCAATGATGTCATCTACCGGATTCAAAAGGGCCAACGTACTAAGATGAAAGTAATTCATGTTGACCGCCTTGCCAAATATTATGGAGGCAATGAAACTGTTCGGGACGAACAGGATTAAGAAGAGGGTAGTTTTATATCTATGGTTTATAATCGAGGCTGATAAACCTCAGAAGATTCATAACTAAGAAAGATCAGAAAAATATACAGTGAGTGTTTACATAACTTCAATCAACCAGTCTTAATTACAGTTACTAAGATACAAGTTTTTTTTCTTTGATTAAGTGTGTATTTCTTCTAAGTAATAAAGGACCATTTTCAAAGAACCTGAATATTATAACAATATATATATATATATATATATATATATATATATATATATATATATATATATATATATATATATATATATATATATATATATATATATATATATATATATATATATATATATATATATATATATATATATATATATATATATATATATATATATATATATATATATATATATATATATATATATATATATATATATATATATATATATATATATATATATATATATATATATATATATATATATATATATATATATATATATATATATATATATATATATATATATATATATATATATATATATATATATATATATATATATATATATATATATATATATATATATATATATATATATATATATATATATATATATATATATATATATATATATATATATATATATATATATATATATATATATATATATATATATATATATATATATATATATATATATATATATATATATATATAAACAACTAGCGATAAGTTGCGGCGATAATTACTCATAGAAAACTAATTTAATTTAAATTTAATAGTTAGAAATAATTCCAACGGTTAAAATTTGGTTTTCTAATCCATACCGGTAATTTTTTTCCTTGTTTCTCTTGCGAAATAACGGAAAATGTCAAAAACAATAACTCCGGAGAGTCTAAAAATTATCTTGCAGAAAGATTTAAAAAGAAACAACGAAAACATACAACTTATGTTCTCAGCCACTCTCAAACAGATGTCAGAAGTGACAAAAGTTGTTGTGGAATCTGTGCTAAAAGTAAGCACGGTCAACACGGAATCCGCTAAGACAATAGCGGACTCTTTAGATAAAATATTTGATAGATGTTTGTCGAGACCTGATGGACTTGAGACAAAAGTAAATGAGATATGTCTGAAAATAGAAGCAGGAATTAAAAAGAATGCTGAGACCTTGCCTGAAGATTTATTAGTGAAAAGCATGCAATCTACCATACCTGAACAAAACAAAATCAATAGCACCTCAGAACAAAAAACCAAATCCCATGTCTTCTGGGCTGATAGAGTAAAAGAAGAATCCATGGACGAGGATATCTCTGATTTTGAAGTTGTGCAATCCCGTAAGAATAACACTGAACAGATAACAAAAAAAATTATAGGTAAAATGGAACAGAATGACACTTTATAAAAGCTTCAAAGGAATTTATTAGGAAAATATATATATATATATATATACATATATACACACATATATACATCACATATATATACACACACACACATATATATATATATATATATATATATATATATATATATATATATATATATATATATATATATATATATATATATATATATATATATATATATATATATACGCTTGTATATATATATATTTATACAAACATATATATATAACACCTCCCCCTCTTTATAGAAAATCATATGATTTCCTACTGGGGTCCAGTACTATCCGTTTTGGAGGGTTGCAATAACGTTTAGGTCTTGCCTCCGGTTCTATTCCTGTTGGAATGTGTGTCAACTCCTCCGGATTGGCTTCATTATCTATATGGCTCGGAACATGGTCTCCTTGTCTATTCTCTCCATCCTCATTCTCCGTAACCCGAGGGGTTGCGTTTATGTCTGGTTCCAACATCTCTTCCTCTCCTGGGAACACAATTCTTACCGGGGCTTTCTCTCCATCACTTTTATCTTGAAGGGGCACTGGCATGTCGAATGTCTCAAACATATCTTTAAGTGCCCAATCTAAATTCCTTGGTCTTAATTGATTTGTATGCCTTTTTGTAATCATTCTGTCAATCTCGACTTCGTAAACCGTTTTTCCAATTCTTTTTAAAATCTTCCCTGGTATCCATCTGGGATGGTTTGGATTTTTATAATCTCTAGCGTACACCGCATCTTGTTCTTTAAAAACTCTCGGTCTTGCCCCATTCCTTTTGTCAAACTGTCTCTTCATGCAAGACTTTTTTTCTGAATGCTTTTCGTCTTTTTTAGTACTTAGTTGTAAGTCTGATAGTGGTGTTCTAATTTGTCTCCCCAAAAAATTTTCTGCGGGAGATTTTTGATGTGGACTAGATGGGCATGGTGTAGCTCTATAACACAACAAAAACGTTTGCACCAATTTCTCCACCTTTTAGCTTTTGTATGGTTCTTTTGAAAATATCAACAAATCTTTCTGCTTGACCATTACTTTGTGGATGAAAAGGAGGTATTCGGATATGACTGATACATTTTGACTGACAAAATCTTCCAAATTCCATAGAAGTAAATTGTGTTCCGTTATCTGATACCAATGTCTTGGGAAATCCATACCGAGTAAACATTCTGTTCAGCTCGCGAATTATCGTTGTTGAGGTAGCCGCACTCCTAATTTTTGACCATTTTGAATATGCGTTCACAACAACCAGAAACATTGAATTCTCCATTGGTCCCTCAAAATCAACGTGAATTTTCTCCCAGGCCTCTGATGGTTCAGGCCATGGTGACGTGTTTTTTATAGGCATTTTAGCTGCTTTTTGACATGCATCACAGGTTTTCACCATACTTTCAATATCTCTATTGACTCCATGCCAATACACCGACTGTCTGGCCAGCATTTTCATTCTCGTAATTCCTGGATGACCCTGATGTAGCATCCTCAATATACGCTGTTGCAGTTTTTTTGGAATTACTGCTCTTACACCCATAAATAGAATGCCATCATGTAAAGTCAAATCAGTTGCTTTACTTTGGAATGCATTCCAGATTGATCCAGGTTTAACTTTTGGCCAAAATCCTTTTTTAATGATCTCACTTAACTCTCTGAGTTCAGAGTCTTCTTCTGTCATAATTTGAATATCTTTCTTACTAACAGGTAAATGTCTCATCGTATCCTCTTGTATCATTGTGATGTCTTCGTTTACACCTGCTATTATCAAATCCTCATTTCCTGTTGTTTCATCCGAGTCAGATTCGTCACTAAAATCTGACCCTGAATATTCGGTGCCGTCGTCTGTTATGGAGTTGTTATTGCCATTATTATAATCATCATCGTCACTTTCATCCTCATCATTTTGCATTTCGTTTTCAACATTCCTCTCATCTTCTTCAGTTTTGTTTTCGACGTCCAAACCGACTGTATCACTGACATCATCTTTGCATGGTTCATCTTGAGTATCCTTGCAATGTTCATTATCATGACCATCTTTGACAGGCACATCATCATGACCGTCTTTGACAGGCTCATCATCATGACCATCTTTGCATGGTTCATCTTGAACATCTTTGCATGGTTCATCTTGAACATCTTTGCAAGGCTCATCTTGCACATCTTTGCAAGGCTCATCACCATGACCATCCTTGCATGGTTCATCTGGTACATTTTTGCATGGTTCATCTTGACCGTCTTTTTTGTTTCCGCAATTGTTTGTGTCACCATTGAGGAGTTCAAGAAAATTCTTCCTTTCTTGCTGTGCTGCTCTGTGTGCTGCTCTGTTTTCCTCTGTTTTTCTCTGTTTTCCTCCGTCATTTTATTCAGAGCCTTCAAGTTAACTTTGACGTATTTATTGTCCTGCATCATTGAAATTAAATGAAGAAATCTTTTTTCAGTTTTTTTTTTCAATTCTCTTTTCAATTCTCTTTTCTTCTTTTTCTCGAGCCTCTTTTTCAAGTTTTTCTTGTTTTTCTTGAGCTTCCCTCTTTTTTTCTCGAGCTTCTTTATCAATTAGAAACTTAAGCAATTGTGCTATGTTTGAATCTTGGTCCTTTGACATCCTCGTCGCCAATGTTATATCTTTATTATTCTAATTAAACGGTAATAATATAATCTACCTAAGTGGTTGCTAACACTTACTAGATCTTTCTGATTATAATTGTTAATATAAGTTTGTTTGTTCATGATATGATTAAAAAGAAATAAGAATAAAAACTCATATATATATATATATATATATATATATATATATATATATATATATATATATATATATATATATATATATATATATATATATATATATATATATATATATATATATATACATATATATATATATATATATATATATATATATATATATATATATATACATATATATATATATATATATATATATATATATATATATATACATATATACACACAAATATACATACACATATATATACACTTATATATATATATTTATACAAACATATATATATATAACAAAACCTTTTCATCAACCAACATGAGCTCTTCTTTCAGAATCTGCATTCCATCTGAAACAACAACGAATATGTTCAACCCTGATAACTGGCCTCGCTACGTCGTTGTCCGTGAATGGTCCTTCAAACAGAACATCAAGCAATAATGGAGGCTGCTACAGATCCCCCTTTGATGGATATATTTTTGACTTATTTGAAAAAGAAAACAAAAATCAGTTATTTCTTGATGCTCATGATCCCGATGTCAACTTTTCTAGATCTCTCAAGATTACTTCAAAATATTATAATAACAAAGAATTGTTCAAATTAATTGAAACTTCACCTATTTAACTCATTTGCTATTCTGCATATAAATTCACGTAGTCTGTTTCATAAAGTTCCAGTCCTTTGAATCTTATGTGACAACACAAGAAATTTTTTCTCGATGCTGCTGATAACTGAAACTTGGCTTTCTGAAGATACTGCTCCATTAATAATTCTCCCTGGATACTTATTTGTTTACAAAAACAGAATAAATAGTAAAGGAGGAGGTGTGGCTATTTTTATTAAAAATGACCTACATTTTAGGGTGAGAGATGATTTATGTGTTGCCAATCCTGTTTTTCACTGGCTGACAATTGAAATGATAATTCAAAATTGTAAAAGAAATATAATACTGACCATCTACAGACTTCCTGACTCTGATGCAGATGTTTTTCTTAGCAATCTAAATGAATTTTTAGCATCAATAAATCACAAGACTGACATCTACATTTGAGAAGATTTTAATATCAATTTGCTAGATCATGGACACTTAAGAAATAACTTTGAGAAAACACTTATGGAACATAACTTACTACCTACAATAACTGGACCAAATAGAATGACTAAACACTCAGCTACACTTATTGATAACATTTTTACAAACAAGTATAATAACATCGTGAACGGCATTTTGCTAGACGACTTTTCAGACGACTTTTTTATTTTCACGATTTTCCAAAGCAAGTTAAATCTACATAAATCTATCGCTTGCACAAGAAACTTAAAGCGCAGAAATGTATTGTCCTTGACTCTCGAGCTTGGTCAAATGGATTGGTCAACTGTATTATCTTGCAATGATACTGACGAAACTCTTGGGATTTTCCATGATCATCTTGCCAGGGTACTAAACTCAACCTGTCCTTATCATACTGTCAATTGTAAACCAAGGCATCAGGAGTGGATCAGGGAAGAAATTCTCATACCATCCAAAACTAAACATAAACTTTACGTGAAATCACTCAAGCATCCGACAAACGAAAATTTAGAAAAATACAAAAGTTTAGGAATATGTTTACATCAATCAAACGTGAAGCTGAAAAGAGCTACTACAACACATTGTTTCAACATGCAAAGAATGACATCAAAAAGACTTGGACAATTATAAGAAAAACCTTAAATAAATCTCGAAATATTGAAAGAATTTTCCACAACGGTCAGCTAGTTGAAGACAAATTATTATTATCCAATATCTTCAATGAATATTTCACATTTATTGGTGCCAATACTGCTAACACTATTCCATCTATAACTATTACCAACTATAAAGACTACCTGGTCAAACCTATTTCAGATTCAATTTTTCTGGAAGAAATTACTGAAACTGAAATAGTGAAAACAGTCAACAGTTTCAAGAATTCCAGAAATACTACAATAGATGATTTAAGTAATTTCTTGCTCAATTCAGTAATAAACTCCATATCCAGTCCTTTTTGTCATATTTTTAATCTCTCATTCTTGAAAGGCATATTTCCCGAGCCCTTAAAGACATTAAAAGTTATTTCAATCTTTAAAAAGGGTGACAAGGAATCCCTTGATAATTACAGATCTATATCACTCTTGTCTCCAATCTCAAAACTCCTTGAAAAACTAATGTTTAATAGAATTACATCTTTCTTTAACAAGCACCAGATCATTCACAACATCCAATTTGGATTTAAAGCAAATAGTTCCACTGATCTTGCTCTCATCAATCTCACCCAGCAAATACTACAAGAAATAAACAACAAGCATATCGCTGTGGGTGTTTTTATCGATCTTAGCAAAGCTTTTGATACTATCAATCACGACATACTGCTTAATAAGATCTCACACTAAGGTATTCGTAGGACTGCACATTTATGGTTTGTTAACTATTTGAAAGATAAAAGTCAACTAGTTTCTCTTGGCAATACAAACTCAGCTCTGAGAGCCATATCCATAGGAGTTCCACAGGGGTCAATCCTAGGCCCCATACTTTTCAAATCTTTGTTAATGACATATTTGAAACTTCTAAACTGCTCTCCACAATATTATATGCTGATGACACTAATTTGTTCTATTCTGGAAATTCTATAGATGAAGTTACAGCTGTGATGAACACTGAATTAGAGAAATTTTCTCAGTGGTGCTCTGCCAATCGTCTCAAAATTAACATCAACAAAACAAACTACATGATATTTGGACCAAAAATTAAATTAAATGCTCTTCCTCCATTTTTATTAAATATGGTGGTATTTTACTACCAAGAGTGGGGTTCACAAAGTTTCTTGGTGTCACCAATACGGAAAGTCTGTCCTGGACAGATCATATAAATGTTGTTGGGAAAAAAATGAGCAAATCTATTGGATTATTATCAAGGTTCAGAAATCGTTTGAATCATGATATTATATGTCAGCTTTATTACTCTTTGGTCTACCCACACATTACTTATTGTAACTTGATCTGGGAAAACATTCCTATGTCTTCTATACGAACCTTTTCAATAATTCAAAATTGTTTTGTTAGAATGCTCTACGGACTTGGAAGAACAGACAATGTTAAAAATTATATCAAAAAACTGAATATCTTAAAACCAAGACAAATTCATTGCTACAGCATCTTGTTTTTCATGTTAAAGCTCATTATTAATACACTTCATTGCTCTGTCTTTGATAATTTTATGTTATCGTCAGATATAATGAATAGACAAACAAGACATACAGGTATTTTTCACTTACCTTACTGCAGATTAAAAATACTTTCTACTAGTGTTTACCTTACTGGACCAAAACCATGGAACCTCTTACCAGTCTTACCAGATGATATCAGATGTGTATCTTCAGTTTACATCTTTAAAATTCTTGTCAAGAAATTTATTTGTGAACATAACTTATAATCGGTTCTTTAAAAAACGGATTAGAATAACAACTCTTTTCTGTTTATATTTGATTTTTTATGTGAATTCTATTTCCATTTGTAAAGGGTGGCTGGCTACACTACAAGCATTGCTTATTAGTAGTCTCCCTGTTGTCATTTCATCTCATTTCATTTGTAGATATATCGACAAATAAATAAAAAAATAATTTTTTTTATTTTATTATAGTTTATAGTCTTTTACACCATGTGTTTTAAGACGCGAAAACAAAATCAAAATGAAAAAAATACTTATTTACACTAAATAATTTTCTCTATATTTACAGTTCTTTAGGATTATTTTGTATCCATTTATAGATGATGTCGTGGCATATTTCCGAGTTCAGTATGGTTTGGAATGTAGTTGGTTTTTGGATCCTTTTACAAAAGTTCCCAAGTTCCATTCCTAGTTATGTCGCTTCTTTGCAGTGCAGCAACCAGTGCTCGATTGTTTCCTCTGTTCCGCAGGTTTCGCACAAACCTGTCTCATGAAGATTCATTCTCTTCAAATTTTGTTTCAGCCGACACTTTCCAAGTCGGAGTCGGGAAATGATGACTTCCTTTTTTCTGTTTGTTGTCTTGAATTTAATTTTATTTGAGACTTTTTTTCCTAGGGACCAGTAGTGTCGACTTTGTTGAGCAGAGTCCCATCTGGTCTGCCATTCGTTCAAAAGCTCTCTGCGTATTGTTCTTTTTATGTCAAATATCTCTGGCATAATCTCAATCTCTATTTCTGGATGTTTGGTAGCTTCTTTGGCAAGGCAATCTGCCATTTCATTTCCACGTATGCCCACGTGGCTAGGTACCCAAATCAGGGTAATTGTTTTCCCTTCTTTTGAGAGGTTGGATGCTAATGTTAGGAATGATTCCACAAGAGCAGATTTTGAGCATTTGCGGAATTTTTCAATGAAATCATAGAGCTATATGAATCGTAAATAGGGCTATTTTATGTGGACCTTCTGGTTGTGCCATCCACTACAAGCCGCATTTTATAGCCGTTAGCTCAGCCGTATAAATACTAACGTCATTCGAGACTCTCTTAGCCATGTTCATATCTTTTTCCGGGATATAAATTCCCACAGATGCTACATTGTCTATTTTAGATGCATCTGTGTACATATGTGTCGAATCTGTATATGTAGCAATCAGTTCCTTAGCTCTTTGGAGAATTGACGGATCATCCTTCTTTAACCCCACTAGCCCTTCGTTAAAAAGAGGTGGAATAAGTTTCCAAGGTGGAGTTAGAGAAGGAGTTAAGGGGACTGGGTTGAATTTGTCAACTATTTTGTTCAATGCCGCTGTTTTTTTGGCTGCTGGATGTTCAGCTTTTCAGCTTCTTTCACTTTTCTGTGAAAGAACCATCGCCATTTAACCTCTTCTTGTCCTCTGAGAGGTACAAAGAAGTCTTTTGCCGGATGGTTTGGAATGATCTTGGTTTTAGTGGCAAGGTTTGTAATTAACATCTTTCGTCGTATATCGAGTGGAGGATCTCCGCATTCTATTTGTAGAGCGGCCAAACTGGTTCCAACCATTGCCCCGCAAGCTGTGTTTAAGGCACTATATTGGATTTTCTCGAGTCTATGTTTTTGAGATTCTGATGCACTGTCAAATGCTTCGCAGCCAAACTCCATCACTGACCGTATGGCGCATCGGTAGAAAAGCATCAGTGTTTCTTTGCCGCATCCCCAGCTTTGTCCTGTTAAGCATCGCATGATATTTAATCTTTTTTGCAACGATCAACGATCTTATCAATGTGTTTTTTCCAGGTTAATTTTGAGTCAAATATTATATCGAGAAATGTAGCTTCGTTCTTCCAACTGATTTTTTTGTCATCATCCATACAAATAGGTAAGGAATTTTTTCGGAATTCATTGTATTTTGTAAAACAGACTGCTACCGATTTCTCGCTTGACAGTTTGAATCCCCAATTGAGGAAAAATGTTTGGATTTCTTTTAATCAAGTCTGTAAGCAGTTTCGCATAGTATGTGGGTCTTTTCCTGAAATCCATATTGCTACATCGTCCGCAAATATAGATGTCCGAATTCCATGGATTTCTTGACAAGGGATGTCATAACAATGAACAAAAGGGGGCTCAGGACAGAACCCTACGGGGTACCATTTTCCAACAATACCGGGTCTGACAACGTGGATCCCACACGAACCATGGCCTCTCGATTGTTCAAGAAGCTATGGATGCATTTTAAAATCCTTCCTCTGACACCAAGCTTTTCAAGCCTTAACAAAAGCCCCTCTCGCCACAATAGATCGAAGGCTTTTTCTGAGTCCAGAAAGACCGCCAGTGCCCCACCCTTATTCCACATCGAGCGTTTAATATCGTTTTGTAGTCTAAGGATGTGATCTGTGCATCCTCCTCCTTTTCTAAAGCCTGATTGTTCACGGTTTAAGAGATTATTTTGCTTCAGGTAGAACCTTAACCGATTTGCAATAATTCTTTCAGTAACCTTGCACAATGAAGATGTTAGGGAAATGGGTCGATATGAGTTGGTGTCTGCAGAATTTGTTCTCGGTTTTTGGTAACGGAACAATTATGGATTGCTTCCATAGTTTTGCTACCTCTCTTTTTGACCAAGATAAGTTTATAAGATCCAAGAGCTTATTAAAACCTATCTCGTCGATTTGTCTTAGCATCTCATAGCAGAGATTGTCTGGACCTGAAGATTTGCCGTTTGCACTCTGCATCAGAGCTTCCGTAAATTCCTTTAAGGAAATTTCTGTGTTTAAATCATGCGGGTCGTTTTCGCAAGAAATGCCAGATCTGATGGTAAAGGTAATTTCTCTTTTCAGAGCCTCTTCCCTTTGAATAAATCTTAGGTCAAGATTTTTGTCTGATGAGCTTTTTGCGATGGCAGTTGCTAACGCATTTGCTTTGTCTTTGTCAGAATAGGCAGTTTCATTTTCACTCAGTTTCAGCGCTGGAACGTTAAAACCTGCATGTGTGTGGACCATATTTTTCACCGCTTTCCACATGGTAGTCTGACTAGAGTGTGAGTTAAGAGAGCTACAGAATGTTCGCCAATGGTTCTTTTTGGCTGTCCTCACTATCTTCTGTGCGATTTGTTTGAGTTCTCGATACCGTTCAAAGCCAGTCGTAGTATACTCTTTCCGAAGTGAGTATAAGACTTTGTTTCTTGCTTTGATTGCTCTTTCACATTCATCATTCCACCATGGTACTGGCCTAAGTCCTGATCGTCTTCCATTTTTGGCTGGTATTGATGCTATGGCTTCTTTGTTCAGACCTTGCGTTAACATGTTTGTTGCTTCGTCAACATTTGTGAAAGTTTGGAGTTTATTTAACACTCCTGTTGAAAGCCGTTGGTATTTGTACCAATCGGCTTTCTCCAGGTTCCATATCTTTCTGTTGTTTACTTCGTAATTGACCTTGTTATTTAGTGTGATCAAAACCGGGTAGTGGTCACTGCCCAGATTTTCATCTAACACCCTACACAAGGCTTTTTGAGGTAAAGAAAGAGAGCACATTGCTAAATCTATAGGAGTTGTCCTTCCGCTGGGAGTCAGGTGGGTACCTGATCCGGAAAAACGGCAACAAGGCCATACTGCTCTAACAATTTCTCAATTAATTTTCCTCTATTATCTGAAGTTTCAGCACCGAAAACAACAGATTATGCATTGAAGTTACCTAATACAATTGAGTTGGTATAAATAAATGACTTTTCCAGTGTAGATAGCAGTATTTGATGATTGGCATTTGGTGGAACGTAGGCATTGATAATGGTGATGTTTGATCCCTTTTCAGAAGAAATGGTCACAAGTAGTGACTCATATTCGTTTTGTTCTATGGTTTGCGAGGTGTATGAGATGCCTTCTCGAAGGAGTGTTGCGACCCCTCCTCCTTGATGGCGACCTCTATCCAGCCTGACAATATAATATCCTGAAATACTAAAGTTATTGCCCTCTTTCAGCCATGTTTCCTGCAGGGCAATGATGTCGGGAACCTTCTCCATTTTTCCAATAAAAATATTTAGTTCGTTGACTCTCGCTCGAATACTTTGACAGTTCTACTGTAAAATGGTAAGGTTGTTGTCCATGATTGGTTTTTTGAACTGGTTTATACCGTTTCCTAGAGGATTCAAATTTTAAGATTCGGAAACCTCCATATCTCCAGGGTAGGCCTGAAAGCCATTGTATTTAAGGATGTTATTGAACATTTTTATAATGACTTTCATTACAGCTTCCAAAGGCATTTTTGGTATGTCTTTTGTTATTTCCTGAATCTCCACGACAAGCCCCTGTATCGTTGGCAAGCTCATTGGTTCATCACGTTTTTCTGTCTTTTTTTCATCCTTTGATGCTTTCTTCTCTTCTTCCTTGTTTTCAGCAATAGCTTGCTTTTCCTTATAATGAGTTTGTGTGACAGGCGTTTTCTTTTCAGAACCGCTCTTTTTTGGCGTGTCTTTGGACATCTGTTCTGGCTTTTTCTGAGCTGTATTTTTCTTGGTAAAAGGCTTTTTTGACACAACCTTTTTCAAAGCAGCGGCATAGGAAATACCTTCTTTCGCAACAGCTGAATTGACTTTCATGGAGAAAACATATTTCGGACAGGTCTTACTTCCTGTGCAATGTCCATTCTTTCTACAGCTTGCGCATACACGAGGGCATTCTTTTTTTTCTTTTTCTTTATCAGGACATGATTTGAAACCATGATCTTTTATATATATATAAATGAATGTTTGTATATATGTATATATGTCCTTTATGCATTGCTACACCATTCATCCGATCGTAATGAAATTTTCACACAACCTTGAGAGTCAAGGGGAATCAAATATAGAAAATTTTTTTTTGAAATCCGTTAGAAAATGAGCGGAGCGGAGCGGGTCAGCGAGCGGGAACTATATATATATATATATATATATATATATATATATATATATATATATATATATATATATATATATATATATATATATATATTATATTTATATGTATATATATATATATATATATATATATATATATATATATATATATATATATATATATATATATATATATATATATATATATATATATATATATATATATATATATATATATATATATATATATATATATATATATATATATATATATATATATATATATATATATATATATATATATATATATATATATATATATATATATATATATATATATATCTAGAAAATGAGCGTGAACGGGAACGGGAGAGCAACCGTGACCGGGAACGGGAGAGCAAGCGTGATACATCAGTACCGATACATTCTTCAGCAGCCAGTGAAACCGCAACTACATCCGTCGTCTCCAACGTGTGAGATCTGTCAACCTCTCCCTGAAGCAATTGCTCATCGTTTTCATCGGGAAGCAGATCAAGACGGGAACAGTCGAGACAACACGTAGCTGAGCCATCAGTCACAAGCTCAGAATCAATGACAGAAGGGGCAAACGGGGCAGCAACAAAACTAAAATCGTTGCACCAGAATCGTTGGATGTTGATTCTACTCATGATATGTTCCAACATGTGATAGACAGCATAAATATCACACAACGAAGGCGAAAGAAATAGATCGTATCTTGCTTATTTCCCCCCCTTATGATTGTTTCGTTTTACTCGTTATTTATTTTATTTTATTTATTTATTATTATATATAAATTTATTTTTTCTTTCTATTTTATTTGTATTATTTATTTTTCTTCTTTTGCTTTTCGAATATTTGAGCAATATTTTCGTTTCTTTCTGTGCTTTTGGTTTTCCGTTGTGTTTACGTTTCATTTGCCTTGAAAATGGAGAGTTTCTCTCCGAAACGCGTCGGCATTATATGTAATAAAAATAATTTCTAACTATGAATTTCAATAGTTTGTTTGAGGCTCGTCTTGTTCCACAGTTTAGAAAAGTGGAACGTGTTATGAAAAAAGTTGTTTCTTTTAAGTTTAGAGCTGTTTTTCTTCGAGCATGTATAGAAGAAAATTTATTGCCAAAATTTGCTATAAATATATATATATATATATATATATATATATATATATATATATATATATATATATATATATATATATATATATATATATATATATATAAATGTATATATACATTGGTGCGGTTAAAACTTGTAGCTCTGCTGAGGCTTGTAGCTTCTGGGGTACGGATGGATAGGGTTCTGTTACGTTTGAGAAATGCTGTAAACCAGTCAGCACCTGCCAGCTCAACAACCTTCCATGACCTCGGACATACAATGCAAACATCTCAATAACATCAGCTTATCTTGCGGGGCTATATGTTACAAGTGTAACATATAGCCCAAATGTGATTTTTCGTTAACAACAAGTCACTACTAATACAACGGCCTTGCTACATCGCTAGAAATTGTCTGTTTATCAACACATATCACCATGCCAGAGCAGAGTCTTAGCGCATCTAGAGCAATACAATCTTCTTCCTCTTCATAAATCGGCTTATCGTCGTCACCATTCCACCGAAACCGCAGTGCTTCGTGTGTCTTCTGATCTTCTGCAAGCCGCGGGTGACGGCGAGTTGTCGCTGCTTGTGCTGCTTGACCTTTCAGCGGCCTTTGATACCGTTGACCATCACATATTACTGAAACGCCTAGAAGTGTCATTCGGTTTGAAGAGTGTCGTTTTTGAATGGTTCTGATCCTATTTGACCGGACGTTCTTTCTCAATACGCTCTGGCGCATCAGCGTCAGCGGTGACATCATTAACATGTGGAGTACCTCAGGGGTCTGTGCTGGGCCCACTTCTTTTTACATTATATACAGCCGAACTCGAGGAAGTCATCAGGACGCATGGTCACCAATGCCACATGTACGCCGACGACACACAAGTCTACGGCCGCTGCCGACCGGAGCACGCAGACTCTCTTGCCGTGAAGGTATCAAGATGCGTAGACGCTGTCGACCGCTGGATGTTCAGCAGCCGTCTCCTGTTGAATTCCAACAAAACAGAAGTGATCTGGTGCTCGCCTTTCCGACGTTCGTCAACTCCCCCTACCAAGCCGGTTTGATTATGCTCCGACCTGATCCCACCAGTAAGACGTGTTCGTAATCTAGGGATCTGGGTGGATTCAAATTGTTCTATGGCCAGTCCCATCAACAATACGACCCGTTCCGGCTATGCTTCTCTCAGAGAGATTCGCAGCATCTCCTTTCATTTTTCAATTGACGCCCGGAGAATTCTCATAACCGCCTTGGTTCTTCCAAAGATTGATTACGGAAATTCAACTCTAGCCGGCCTTCCTTCTTGTCATCTTGATCGGCTTCAAACTCTCATCAACACAGCCGCCAAAATAATCTACAATGCTCGGAAATATGACCATGTCACCCCACTTCTCAAAGATCTCCACTGGCTTCGCATTCGGCAACGAATCGAGTACAAGATTTCCACAATAGTACACAAATCTCTGCACGGCCAGGCTTCTCCATACCTGTCTTTTGCTCATGTAGCCATGAAGAATATTAAAATCAAACATAAATTCACAAAAGTTAATGTACAGTATACTGTATTCTCCACATTAAAATAAATTCACAAAATGAAGAATATTAAAATCGAACACCCGCCTGAAAGCGCTTGGTGAAGATTTGTATGATAAAAAAAATATTTTCAACGAAAATATATACAATGCACTTATTTGTTTAAAGTTGTTCGGTGGTGGAAGTGACGGCATTAAATTATATAGTAAATTAAATAGTGACGACATTTTTGCAATGTCACCACCGATTAACTTTAAACAAATAAGTGCATTGTTTATATTTTCGTTGAAAATAATTTTTATGCATTCCTTTTAAAATTATTTTTATTTCTTTTAAACTGATTCGTAATTTTTTTAAATTGGTTCGTATTTGTTTTAAATTGATCCAGAAAAGGTGTTGTTGAGCGGCGACTAGTTGGGCATTGACTAGTTGGGCAGGCGACTAGTAGGGCAGGCAACTAGTTGGTCAGGCGACTAGTAGGGCAGGCAACTAGTTCGGCCGCGACTAGTTGACAGCGACTAGATAGCCTGCTCCGTTTTCGGTACTACCCTTTCTCCACTTACTTTTATTTTTGCTTCCTCTACTCGTCAAGTGTCACGCACTTTTTGAATTTACCTCTTAGATATATAGTGATTGTATAAATTTAAAATATTGTGTTTAAAATTGAAAATTGCACATTATTCGTCTATTTTAAACAATCTTATTATAACCTGTCACGTGTTAGTTTTACGTGTTTTTACTGTATATCACTCTTTTAATTTTTCTATAGAAAAATATTTCGCCAAGCAATTCTTTTTTTAATCTGATCTCTTTCTCTTTCTTTCACAACGACTTTGTCTCTCATTCAGTTCCATCATGGACCTTCTTTTTTGAGCAACTCTAATCGAGCGCATCTGAACGCCTAACTAACGCGTTAAATTATTAATTTTATTTTTTTTATTTATAACGTTCACAAACAGCAGGGCCAACGACCACTTACATCATTTGAATTGCAATATGATGTAAATACGAAATTTAATACTATGAATTTTTCGTGCCTAGTAAAAAACCAATATTTATTGAAAATTTTTTATGGCAAAGATGGAACGCTAAGAAAAGCGGCTAGCTCATTAGTTATATTAACGTACACAAAAATTAACAGTGAGCTTATCCTAAATTTTACGTGTCTAATTGTTAAGGTCAAAAAGGCTCAACTGGACAAAGAGGTATTTTAGGAGAACCAGGTCCTGCCGGCAAAAAAGGGATTTCCGGTAGTTATTTTAATTTTAAATGAAAACTAAATGTTAGTGAATAAATAAAATTTAGGACTTTAAAAAATAAATTTCTTTAAATTTAAAAAATGGCACTGTTACTCAAAATCCATTTTCAAAAAAAAATTTCATAGGTAAAGATGGAAAAAACGGTGAACCAGCACTGCAGGGTTAACTTAATGTTTTTTCACTTCAAAAAAAAAATTCTATAATAATGAAGTCTTAAAATTAACTATGATACAATATTAACTATGATTGTTATAGGTCCAAAAGGAGTAAAAGGTGAACAAGGGGTAGAAGGCCAGCCCGGCCGCAGAGGAATAAATGGAAAGCCTGGTAAGAAAATTGAGAAAACACATGAAATAAGTTTTCGTTATATTCAATCAAGGTTATCTCATTTTTTAAATCTAGCAAACGTTGTTAACAAACTTTCGACAACTCATTTGAGATCATGTTTTTACAGGCATTAATGGAAAAAACGGTGACGTAGGACCTCCGGGTGTGTTTTGCTATGATAAAATATTTAAACATAAAAATATATGTAATAATTAAATTAGGATAACAGTTAGTTATATGTTATTTAAACAATTTAAGTTTTAAAATTATTGATTTTTTATTTATCTTTATGTGTCAGGTCCACAAGGGTGTAATGGAATACGAGGTGATCAAGGATTACAAGGTCCGGCTGGCCAAAAAGGAGATTCTGGACCAGATGGTACGTTTGTTTTAATTCACACTCCTACTTTACTGTTAAAAATTGTTTTTATTAAAAAAAAGTTACACTACACGCTGGTAGAAAAAAGTTCATTAACGGAAAAGTTGGAATAACGTTACAGTTAATTTTCAAAAAACATATGTACTATCTGTCAATAGGTCGTGAAGGCAAAGATGGAACAAATGGACAAACAGGTAATTTATAGGTTTTATTATGTTTACTTGACCAATTGGAGAAAAAGTTTTGCATTCTTTATAACGTATTTTAAGATAATTGTATGTGCTTCAGGTGTGAAAGGCTCAACTGGACCAAGAGGACATCCAGGAGAACAAGGTCCTTCTGGCGAAAAAGGAATTTCCGGTAGTTATTTTTAAATGAAACTTTTTGTCAGTGACAGAATAAAAATCTATTCTGTTTTTAAATGACACTGTTACACAAAACATTAAAAAAAAACCCATCTGTTAGGTAAAGATGGAGAAAAAGGTGAAACAGGGTTACAAGGTAAAATTGTTTTTGTATCATTCCATAAATTAAGATTTTTATAACTTGAATATTTGATTTCAATTAACATTCTGATTGAACTATGAATGTTTTAGGTCCACAAGGACCAAAAGGTATACAAGGGATGGAAGGCCCACGAGGCCCTCCAGGATTGAATGGAACGCCTGGTAAGAAATTTGTGAAAACACTTGACACAACATTTTGTTATAATTAATAACGATTATCTACAACTTTTGTTCTAGCAAATGTTTTAAGTATTTTTTCGACAAGATAAATTTACTATATTATATAGAGGAGTAACTTAAAAACTTGTTTTTACAGGTAGTGATGGGGAGAACGGAGAAACAGGGCCTTTAGGTCTTTTTTGTTATAATAAAGTTTTCAAACATAAAAAAACATAATAATTAAATAGGGTCACAGTTAGTTTACGTTTTTTTAGTTATTCTAATTTTTGTAATAATGATATAAAGATCTTGTTTTTTTGTTTTCAGGCCCACAAGGGTTTAATGGAACGAAAGGTGATCAAGGACTACCAGGTCCTCCTGGTCAAAAAGGAGAAACCGGACCAAATGGTTATCTTTGCTGGGATTCACTGATACTACTTGCCTGTTGAAACTTTTTTCAGTTGAATTTGTTTAACACGTACTACAAGAATGATGTTTAGTAACGGAAAATTTATAAAAAACCTTATTGTTAGAACAAAAATGGCTTTAGGACAAGTTAACAATTTATCGTCCATCATACATAACTTATTAAAAAAACTGGAATATTGTAATTACGCAATGATTTATGTGAAAAACTAATGCATTATATGCTAATAGGTCGTGATGGCAAAGATGGACTACAGGGACAAGCGGGTAAATTGTTACTTTTATGATGTTCACTTGAACAAATGGAAATTATTTATAGTCTTTATTGTTATAGATTTAAAGGTTATTTTATGTGTTGCAGGTTCAAAAGGCACTACAGGACCTAAAGGACATCCAGGAAGACAAGGTCCTACTGGGGAAAAAGGATTTTCCGGTGGTTAATTTTTATTTAAATAAAATCTATAGTTCAGTGAATGAATGAAAAACCAGTTTGTTAAGCAAAGGTAGTTTATACATTTAACAAATGTCACTGTTACTCAATATCTATTTTCCTAAATACATAAATTAGGTAAAGATGGAGAAAAAGGTGAAACAGGACTGCCGGGTGAAACTATTTTTTGTTTATTTGAAAATTAGAGTTTTTATAACATTGATGATAAGAATTAATTTATTGCTTTAATTAAAACAAAATTGTTATAGGACCAATAGGACAAAAAGGTGAACTAGGCGTAGAAGGCCCACCTGGCCGCGATGGAATAAATGGAAGTCCTGGTAAGAAATTTGAGAGAACACTTGAGACAAGTTTTTGTCTTATTTAATAAAGAAATCGATTTTTTTTTTCAAATTCAGCAAACATTTCAAATTAATTTACGACAACTTAGGATGACTTTATGGAACGTCGTCATTTATAAACTTGTTTTTTACAGGTAGTCATGGAGAAAACGGACAAGCCGGACCTCCAGGTGTTTTTTCTATTAAATTTGAAATGTAAATTTATATGTAATATCTGAATAATTTTGTAGTTATTTATAATTTTTTTAATTTGTTTCATTTTTGGAAATAATGGTTTTAAGATCTTGTCGATTTGTTAAAGGTTTAAAAGGGTTAAATGGAACAAGAGGTGATAAGGGTCCGCCAGGTCCTGCTGGTCAAAAAGGAGAATATGGACTGAATGGTAATTTTTGGTTTGATTCACTGCTACTAAATAAATGTTAACAATAATTTGTATTAAATTTGTTCATAACACGAAAACGTTTATTAAATAAAACGTTTTGGTTTAGATAATACGAGTTTTAGTACTAAGTATCACTTTATGTATCAGCATACAGCACTTTTTTTCAAAATAACAAATGTTTATCAACATGAAATTAGTCTTACATAAGTTAAATACAAATGTACTATCCGGCAATAGGTCGTGACGGCAATGAGGGATCAAATGGACAAACAGGTCATTTATAAGTTTCATTATGTTCACTTGACCAATTGGAAAATACATTTTGCTTTCCTCATTAGGTCATTTGAGATAAGTTTATGTGCTTCAGGTCCGAAAGGCTCAATTGGACCAAGAGGACATCCAGGAGAACGAGGTCGTTCTGGCGAAAAAGGAATTTCCGGTTGTTATTTTACTTTTTAAAAACAACCATTTGTCAGTAACTGAATTTATTTATTTATTAACCGTCATTTTTTAGTGCCGCTTACATAACAGACCAGCAGCCAACTTTACATGGAAACATAAAATTTAAAGTAAAACGAAAATGAATAATGTTAGGAATTTAGAAGTACAAGGTGAACGGAATGAAAAGAAACAAAAGTGGACTATTGTTGGAAGTCTTTGTAAGTAGATGCGAAGAGAGTTGTTTTTAATTTCTTTTTAAATAGATTTGTATCCGTGGTGAGTTTGAGCCCAACGGGCAGGGTATTCCACGCCTCAGGGGCAGCAACGGAGAATGCCTTAGTTGGAGAGGCCAGCCTTGTTTGCGAATATCTAGGTCGTGTCTTCAGCAGAGCGTAGGGACGCCCAACCGGGAATGCTGGCCACTGGAGTAAGCAGCTCGGTTAGGTAAGGTGGTGCTTGACGATTGACGATAAGATGAGTAAAGAGGCAAAGTTTGTAGTTAATTCGTTAAGAGATTGGCAGCCAGTGAAGTTTGAAGAGGCCCGAGAAACATGGTCTCGAGGTTTAAGCTCCATTACCAACCGAGTCGCGGCATTTAAAACTCGTTGAAAAGGCGCTAGTGTAAAAGCTGGTAGATGGGCAAGAATAGAATTGCAATAATTTAACCTTGAGATTACAAAGGCGGACACCAACCGTGCAGTCACTTCGCGACAGAGACTACGCCGCACCAAGCGGAGGTGATAGAAACAGGTTTTAGAGATTAGGGAAACATGCTTTTTCATAGAAAGACACTCATCAAAATAGACACCAAAGTCCCGAACAACGTTAACCGGTCAAATCACACCAGAACCAAGAGTCAGATATTTATCAGATGGATCCATCTTACTGAGTCCGGCCATTGATCCCAACCAGAAAACCTCGGTCTTTTTGGCGTTCAGTTGAAAACGTTTGGAGGCGCACCAGTCGGATACGGCTTCAAAACAATCTTTTAAGTTGGAGGTTATAGTGTTTGCATTGCTGGTTTCTGCACTTTGAAAACCCTGCATGTCATCAGCGAACAAATGGTACATGAATCCGTGACGTTCAAAGACATCCTGCACGTCTTCAGCGTAACAGACAAACAGTCTTGGACCAAGGACGGAGCCCTGGGGAACGCCAGGAAACAATGGAGTCACGGACGACGTGCCCAGACCAACATTGATAACTGAAGTGCGATTATCAAAGTAAGAACGAAACCAGTCTTGAGCATCACCGCGGATGTCAAAGCGATGACTTGGAACATCAATCATGATCTGATTATCCACAGTGTCAAACGCCGCTGACATATTGAGGAGCATCAGAGCACCGACACGACCCTTATCAATCACATGGATCATGTCATTGTAGAAACGGACATGTGCCATTGAATGGGAGCATCGATATGCCGACTGGATTTGCGGTAGGAGCTTGTTTGTTTCACAGTAACCCATCAGCCTGCTATCTACGATTCGTTCAACCGTTTTAGAAACAAAACTAAGGATCGAGATTGGCCGATATGAGCTAAGGTTTTGAGAATCCAATGACAATTTTTTAAGAACAATGCATGTGACGGCTTTGTTTTAGATTGGAGGCAAACAGCGCTGCACCAGTGAAGCATTGCACATGTTTGTGATGACCGGCGCAACAACGGCAGGAATCTTTTTGAGTAATTAAGTGGGAACAAGGTAAAGGTTGCACTGCTTTGCATGAGCATTTTTGAGGCATGTCAAGACCTCAACAGTCACTGGGTTGAACGCAACGAGAGGCTCGAGCACAGATCGACGTATGATGTTAGGTGGTGGAGCATCAACAGTTTTAGATGGGATTTCACTCACCTTGTTGTTGAAGAAAGCCGCATAATCATCAGTAGTATGATACTCCATCATTTTCGTCTCAGGTTGTAATAATCTACTCAGGCGGTGCCACAGTAGAGCCCCGTTTCCAGCAAACTCCGTGATGAACTTCATCGTGATTGGCTGTGACCATGGTCGGTAGACCACAACAAATGCCCCAGAGAACAGAGGATTACTCAGCATCTTGCATAGCCGGAACATTGTTCTAGTACGTCAGCGAACTCCGTGATGAACTTCATCGTGATTGGCTGTGACCATGGTCGGTAGACGACAACAAATGCCCCAGAGAACAGAGGATTACGTAGTAACAAAGGCAGAACTTCAAACGTTGTATACGATGGAAACGGCAAAATACTCATCTTAACCTCAGGTGAGGCAAACACGCAGATACCTCCTAGGTTGGTACGTAGATTGTGGTCATCAAAAACCAATCGAAGCCGTGATCGCTTGAGGACATGGTAGTTAAGCGGTGTTTACGACATGACGCAAGGGGACTCCGCGGTTTCATGCCACAATTCGACAACCGCCATCACTTGAATATTGTTAGTTGTTATGTAGTTGCTAATTGCAGTTGATTTGTTACCAAGTGATTGGGCATTGAGGACTCCGATAGTGAATGATCGACTCAAAACCCGGGGTATGTCGACCAATACCCGCTGACGAAGCGACAGTGTTTGGTGCACAACACATTGGCGTGATGAAATCACCGGAATGATTTGATTTGCTGTTGATGGCTATACCCAGCCATCCGTTGTTTTGATATGGATGGATTTATGAGTTTGGTCTGCAATTTGGTGAGTGTGATTGTTTTGATCGTGAGTATAGAAAGGTGTGCATAACTGGTTGAAATTTAGGCGCCTCGTCTTTAATATTTTGATGTTTCTTTGCTTGTTGTTGCCGGCGCGAGAGCCACGGTGGTGGCGCAAACCAGGCCGAGTTATGTTAAAGATGGTAGATGATGGAATCGAACACCAGACGCTTCTTTTAGCCTGTAGCAGTTGGTCACGTGAATACAAATGACGTGCTAGGACTGGTCGTAGCAGAGTGGCTTCACAAGCCGGAACCATGGAAACCATGGCAACTCTTCTTACGAAGAAAGTACTGCCAGAAATTACTACGGCAAATATTTTAGACAAAAATTATTTTCGTAATCCTTTAGAGTGCATTGTTCCAGAAAAGTAAAAACTGAATCGGTTATTGACGGAAACAAAAATGTTAAATACGATAAAAACGATGAAATCGTGTCACATAGACTGACGCGTCCTGCAACTACAAGAGCACCAAAACTGAATTTGAATAGAATTCTATTTTGTTTTAAATGACACTATTAATCATAATATTTTTTTAAAACACATTTCTTAGGTAAAGATGGAGAAAAAGGTGAAACAGGGTTACAAGGTAAAATTGTTTTAGTATCATTCCATAAATTAAGTTTTTTTATAAATTGAATACTTGATTTCAATTAATATTCTGATTGAACTATGCATGTTTTAGGTCTACAAGGACCAAGAGGTATACAAGGGATGGAAGGCCCACGAGGCCCTCCAGGATTGAATGGAACGCCTGGTAAAAAATTTGTAAAAACACTTGACACAACATTTTGTTATAATTAATAACGATTATCTACAAATTTTATTCTAGAAAGTGTTTTAAGTAATTTTTCGACAAGATAAATTTACTATATTATGGAGAGGAGTAACTTAAAAAACTTGTTTTTACAGGTAGTAATGGGGAGAACGGAGAAACAGGGCCCTTAGGTCTTTTTTGTTATAATAAAGTTTTCAAACATAAATAAACATAATAATTAAATAAGGTTACAGTTAATTTACGTTTTTTTAGTTATCCTAATTTTTGTAATTAATGATATTAAATTCTTGTTTTTTTTGTTTCAGGTCCACAAGGGTTGAATGGAACAAGAGGTGATCAAGGACTACCAGGTCCTGCAGGTCAAAAAGGAGAAACTGGACCAAATGGTATTCTTTGCTGTGATTCAGTGATACTACTTGCCTGTTTAAGCACTTATTAATTGAATTTTTTCAATTTGCGCTACAAGACTAATCTTTAGTAACGGAAAAGTTAGAAAAACATACTTGTTAGAACAAGAATGACTTCAGAACAAATTATCATTTATTGTCCATCTGATATCAATTATTTAAAAAAAAGTAGAACATTATAATTACGCAATATTTTTGTAAAAATCTAATGTATTATATGCTAATAGGTCGTGATGGCAAAGATGGACTCCAGGGACAAGCGGGTAATTTGTTACATTTATGATGTTTACTTGAACAAATGGAAATCATTTATAGTCCTTATTATTATATATTTTAATGTTATTTTATCGGTTGCAGGTTCAAAAGGCACTACAGGACACAAAGGATATCCAGGAGAACAAGGTCCTATTGGAGAAAAAGGACTTACCGGTAGTTAATTTTTATTTAAATAGAAACTATTGTTCAGTAAATGAATAAAAAACCAGTTTGTTAAGCAAAGGTAGTTTAGACATTTAACAAATGTCACTGTTACTCAATATCTATTTTCCTAAATACATAAAATAGGTAAAGATGGAGAAAAAGGTGAAACAGGACTGCAGGGTGAAACTATTTTTTGTTCATTTGAAAATTTGAGTTTTTATAACATTGATGATATGAATTAATTTATTACTCTAATTAAAACAAAAATGTTATAGGACCAGTAGGACAAAAAGGTGAACAAGGCGTAGAAGGCCCACCTGGCCGCTATGGAGTAAATGGAAGTCCTGGTAAGAAATTTAAGAGAACACTTCAAACAAGTTTTTGTTTTATTCAATAAAGAAATCGATTTTTTTTTCAAATTCAGCAAACATTTCAAATTAATTTACGACAAATTAGGTGACTTTACGGAAAGGCGTCATTTGTAAACTTGTTTTTTACAGGTAGTGATGGAGAAAACGGACAAGCCGGACATCCAGGTGTTTTTTATATCAAATTTGAAATGTAAATTTATCTGTAATAAATGAATAATTTTGCAGTTAGTTATAATTTTTATAATTTATTTAATTATTGAAAATAATGATTTTGAGATTTGATCCATTTGTTTCAGGTCCACAAGGCTTAAATGGAACAAAAGGTGATCAGGGTCGACCAGGTCCTGCTGGTCAAAAAGGAGAATATGGACCAAATGGTAATTTTTGTTTTGATTCACTGCTACTATATGAATGGTAACAATTATTACAATTCCTAACATAAAAGCGCAATTATGTCACCCGATTACCATCTGCAGGTCTGAAAATAAACAATAACCGAAGCGGGGTTTTCTCAATTTTGAGCGTACCTCATCACACATTATGAACAAGTTGAAAATAAATAGAGGTGGTTTTATTCGTAGGCGATTTTTTCATTATCAGCCATTAAAAGTTGTTTTTTCGGAGGCTGTTTTTTTCAAATTTAGCCGTTCAAATAGAAGATCATTCTAAAACGTTTCCAAGTAAAAAATCATCTGCGATTAGCTGAAAAAACTCACATTAGCCGCGAAAGTTTAACGCTTTGCGGATATATATAATGCATCGTACGTCATCCTTCAATATAAACAAGTTTAAGATAAATAAATCACCTTAGTAATCGGCGGAGTTTTCCAAATTTTAAACAAGTTGTAACTTATTATTAACGACAATTAACTATTTTGAAATTATTATTCCTCTTATTTTATTTATTAATAATATTATTATTAACAAATATTATTACTATTATTGGAAAGTTCGACGCTTTGCGGATATATTTAATGAATATATTCAAGATATATTCAAGAGCCGGTTATCGCGGTCGAGTCTCTATTACTTTTCTCGATAACATTTCGTTTTTAGTAAAAATATCTGGTAAAAATTTATATGACTGGACTTGTCTCAATACAAGCTAACTATTGGTTCAAAATTTATCTGATTTTGATACCTGGTTTTGTCAAATACTGTTGAATAGTTTAGTGAGTTTAGTTCTGTTGTCGTTTGTTGCCACTCCTGTAAGTTGTACTACATACTGTGATGTCGCGTAAAAGGCAAGAGGAGGTTCTGGACTTCTTAATGGAAGGTAAAACAATCGAAGCATTATCGGATAAGATTAAAGAAAAGATACTT
The DNA here is from genome assembly GCA_963978895.1 of Erpobdella octoculata. Classification (NCBI taxonomy): domain Eukaryota; kingdom Metazoa; phylum Annelida; class Clitellata; order Hirudinida; family Erpobdellidae; genus Erpobdella; species Erpobdella octoculata. The sequence goes on from OZ022240.1 coordinate 26,987,689, forward strand.
CCCAGTCTGGAACATGGCATTAAAGAAATGATGAAGAACTTAATGTTGGAGACAGTGACAAAACTGATAAAGGACGAAATTAAGCCGCTGGTTGATAAAATAAAGTCCATAACGGAGGAAAACAAAACTCTACAGATTCGAGTTGACAGACTGGAGATGCAATTGGGAAGCAACGATCTCGTCATTCACGGAATCCCTGAATCGTTCTGCGCTGAGGTGGCTTCGGGTGTGACTGCTGGAGAAGGTGATTCCTCTAAACATATGTCTCGGCAGGATACAATGAGTGCTGTCGTGGAGTGTTGCAGGACGAGGTTAGATCTCGACATATCTATGAAGGATATAACTGCCGGGTACAGAATACCTGACATTAAAAATGAACCACGACCGATAGTTATAACTCTCGCTTCAAAGACAGTCAGAGACTGAATTTACTCTTCAAGACGCCTACTTCACAAACAAGAAGATAAACATAAAATTTATATCAACGAACATTTAACTAAGAGGTGATCAGAAATCTTTTAGAGAGGCAGGAGACTACTCAAAGAAAAGAAAATCTCCTCCATCTGGACATGGAATGGCGTTGTTTTTGCAAAAAAAGTTGAATCTGACAAGCCAATTAAAATCCTAAGTCTCGAGGAGGTTGAAAAATTACAGACTTGTTAAAATGGCTTATGATACGACGAACACTGAAGAAGAACGTTTAAGTTTACTGAAGTCTATAAGAAGCTGTTCTTTGTTTGATTATAACATTGATCCTGATGAAAATATCTTCCACCCAATCTATGATAATAGAAATGTTTATGTTACTTCTGATGAGTTAAACGAGCTAACCGGTCGATTAGCTTCTGATCATTTTTCATTTCTTCACGTCAATTGCAGAAGCTTAAAAAATAAATTGCATGACTTAGCATTGTTACTTCAATGGAGTAGATCTAGGATTTTGGCGGTTACAGAGACCTGGCTGGATGACAATTCATCCTTGAGCGTGGAAATACCGGGCTTTGTTTTCGTATCTAGACATAGAGTTATGAAAAAAGGTGGCGGAGTTGGTTTTTTTATTGACTCTGACTTAAAAAATGTTGTTCTTGATGTTAGTTCCTGGAGTGTTGATATTACTTCATTTGAAATTCTCTTGGTATCTGCGGAGTGTCGAGGAATTGGAAGTTTTACTGTTGGAGTAATCTATCGCCCACCGGATACCAATATACGTGTTTTTAATGCAGAGCTGAGTAACATCTTGGATTACGTTGATAGAAAAAATATGAAGATATTTCTACTGGGCGACTTCAACATTGATTTTCTTGACAAAGAATGGAACTCACTTACAGCTGAGTTTTTTAATTTACTAGCTTCCCACTGCCTTCTTCCAGCCTTTACAACGCCAACTAGAAAATGCCCTTCAACCGCCACCGAAATTGATAATATATTTACTAATTATCCACTACAGAAGACTCTCGCCAGGATTGTACTCGATGATGTCTAGGACCACTTCCCTATTTTTCTCTCTGCCACATTATCGACACCTGATTGCGTCGGAAAAAATCATGTCTTTTCCTTAAGAAGGAGTTTCGTTAATAAAGAAATTTTTGAGCAAACGCTGCATGGAGCCGATTGGTCCGGAGCAGGCCAACTAGTCGCTGCCAACTAGTCGCCGCCCAACTAGTCACCGCCCAACTTGTCGCTAGCCCAACTAGTCGCCACCCAGCTAGTCGCCGGGCCAACTAGTCGCCGCCCAACTAGTCGCCGGGCCAACTAGTCGCCGCCCAACTAGTCGCCGCCCAACTAGTCGTCGAGCCAACTAGTCGCTGTCCAACTAGTCGCCGCCCAACTAGTCGCGAACACAGCTATTCACAACTTGCTGTGTGTGTTGTGTGTGTATGTTTTTTTATACATTGCTACACTATTCATCTGATCGTAATGAAATTTTCACACAACATTCAAAGTCATTAAAAGGAAGGTTTGTTTGAACAAAATTGAGATCAGGTACAAAATGAGGGGAATTTTTACACAATCTTGAGAGTCAATAGAGGAAGGTTTTTGTGAAAAAAAATTAAGATTGCTCACGAAATGAGTGGGAGAGCAAGCGGAAACGGGAGAGCGAATGTGAGTGAGCGGGAACAAAAACGGAAAACAAACGGGAACGGATAACCAACCGGGAGCGAAAGAGCTAGCGGGAAAGCGAAAGCAACCGAGAAAGCGAAAGCGACCGAGAACGGAAGAGCAAGCGGGAGCGGGCAAGCGACCGGAACAAGAGAGCAAGAGGGAGCGGGCAAGCGGTGAAGTAACTGTCTATAGGCGTAAAATCTTCTGAAACCACTATAATAAACGTTATCTTATCTTATCTTATCTTATCTCATCTCATCTCATCTCATCTCATCTCATCTCATCTCATCTCATCTCGAAAGTTGTTATTAATAGGTGAAATGAGATTATATATATATATATATATATATATATAGTTAAATATTTGGCGGCGACTAGATGGCCAGCGACTAGTTGGCCGGCGACTAGTTAGCCCGGCGACTAGTTGGACAGCGACAAGTTGGGCGGCGACTAGTTGGCCCGGCGACTAGTTGGGCGGCGACTAGTAGGTCCGGCGACTAGTTGGCCCGACGACTAGTTGGCCAGCGACTAGTTGGCAGCGACTAGTTGGGCGGCGACTAGTTGACCTGTACCCGATTGGTCTAGGGTAATAGAGGTGGCCGAGTGTGGCGACGCGTCATCCGCCTATTCAATGTTTATCAATAGATACCTTGAGATATATAATAATTCTTTTCCTCTGGTGAGCTGCAGCGGAAAATCTAACGAACCTAACAAGTTTGATAAAGAATGGATGACACCTGAACTTATAAAAAGCTGCAAGAAAAAAAATGCGCTTTACCGAGCATACACCAGGAATCCATCTCCGTTTAACAAACAGAAATTTACTACATTTAGAAACCTCTTCAAATCAACTAAGGTAAAAACCATCAAACAATTCTACTCCGAAAAGTTTAAATTAAACAACAACAACATGAAAGGAACATGGAAGTTAATTGGGAACATTTTAAATAAAAAGACCAACATGGAACAATGCAAGACTTTCTGTACGGATGACGGTAGTCTATTGACATCTTCCTCTGTTATTGCTGAGTCATTTAATAATTACTTTTCTAATATTGGCTCCAACCTCGCAAGAAAGATATCCCCGCTCAACTAAAAACAGCCAAAGTCATTCCAATTTACAAATCTGGAAAAAAAGAAAACTTTTCTAATTACCGGCCAATATCTGTCTTGTGCTATTTCTCAAAGTTTTTTGAAAGAGTGATGCACTCCAGACTTTATAATTATCTTGATAAATTTTCCATTATTACACCAAATCAGTTTGGATTTAGAAAAAATCACTCAACTTATATGCCACTGGTCATGTTACACTCAAAGATTGCCGAGGCCATGGATCGTGGGAAATATGTAGTTGGCATCTTCCTGGACCTAGCTAAAGCCTTCGATACAGTTGATCACGGCATTCTGGTGGAAAAATTGAGGTACTATGGAATCCGGGGAACTCCACTATCATGGTTCAGTGACTATCTTAGCTGTAGATCACAATGCGTCCAGTACAGCAACTCTATCTCTTCGATGAAGCAGGTAACTTGTGGGGTGCCTCAAGGGTCGGTGCTGGGACCGCTTCTATTCCTCATCTATATTAACGACCTATGCTCAGTTTCAGATCGCCTTGAATTTGTTTTGTTTGCGGACGATACTAACCTCTTTGCGACTGGCGATAACTTAGAAAATTTATATTACGATACCAACAGTGAATTGCTTTCTGTTTCTAAATGGTTCT
>OZ022240.1:26996514-27159014 GCA_963978895.1 Erpobdella octoculata
AAAAAAATTACGGCCAAATAGAAAAAGAAGCTTTAGCCCTAGTTTTTGCAGTAAGAAAATTCCATAGATTTGTTTATGGAAGGCGGTTTACGCTTTTGACCGATCACAAGCCTCTCTTGTCAGTATTTGGTTCAAAAAAAAGGAATATCTGCACACGCTGCAAACAGACTACAGAGATGGGAACTGATACTCTTAGCTTATGATTTTGAGATCGAATATTGCCGAACAGCAAATTTTGGTCAAGCTGATGCCTTATCAAGACTCATTGATTCCAAAAAAACATCAGGAAATGAGGATTTGATAATAGCAGGTGTAAACGAAGACATCACAATGATACAAGAGGATACGATGAGACAATTACCTGTTAGTAAGAAAGATATTCAAATTATGACAGAAGAAGACTCTGAACTCAGAGAGTTAAGTGAGATCATTAAAAAGGGATTTTGGCCAAAAGTTAAACCTGGATCAATCTGGAATGCATTCCAAAGTAAAGCAACTGATTTGACTTTACACAATGGCATTCTATTTATGGGTGTAAGAGCAGTAATTCCAAAAAAAACTGCAACAGCGTATATTGAGGATGCTACATCAGGGTCATCCAGGTATTACGAGAATGAAAATTCTGGCCAGACAGTCGGTGTATTGGCATGGAATCAATAGAGATATTGAAAGTATGGTGAAAACCTGTGATGCATGTCAAAAAACAGCTAAAATGCCTATAAAAAACACGTTTTCACCATGGCCTGAACCATCACAGGCTTGGGAGAGAATTCACATTGATTTGCGGGACCAATGGAGAATTCAATGTTTCTGGTTGTTGTGGACGCATATTCAAAATGGCCAGAAATAATACAAATGAGTGCGGCTACCTCAACAACGACAATTCGCGAGCTCAACAGAATGTTTGCTCGGTATGGATTTCCCAAAACATTGGTATCGGATAACGGAACACAATTTACTTCTATGGAATTTGAAAGGTTTTGTCAGTCAACATTTATCAGTCATATCCGAATACCTTCCTTTCATCCACAAAGTAATGGTCAAGCAGAAAGATTTGTTGATACTTTCAAAAAAAACCATACAAAAGCTAAAAGGTGAAGGAACTACCGAGGAATTGGTGCAAAAGTTTTTGTTGTGTTATAGATCTACACCATGCCCATCTAGTCCACATCAAAAATCTCCCGCAGAAAATTTTTTGGGGAGACAAATTAGAACACCACTATCAGACTTACAACTAAGTACTAAAAAGACGAAATGTATTCAGAAAAAAAATCTTGCATGAAGAGACAGTTTGACAAAAGGAATGGGGCAAGACCGAGAGTTTTTAAAGAACAAGATGCGGAGTACGCTAGAGATTATAGAAATCCAAACCATCCCAGATGGATACCAAGGAAGATTTTAAAAAGAATTGAAAAACGGTTCACCATGGCCTGAACCATCACAGGCTTGGGAGAGAATTCACATTGATTTGCGGGACCAATGGAGAATTCAATGTTTCTGGTTGTTGTGGACGCATATTCAAAATGGCCAGAAATAATACAAATGAGTGCGGCTACCTCAACAACGACAATTCGCGAGCTCAACAGAATGTTTGCTCGGTATGGATTTCCCAAAACATTGGTATCGGATAACGGAACACAATTTACTTCTATGGAATTTGAAAGGTTTTGTCAGTCAACATTTATCAGTCATATCCGAATACCTTCCTTTCATCCACAAAGTAATGGTCAAGCAGAAAGATTTGTTGATACTTTCAAAAAAAACCATACAAAAGCTAAAAGGTGAAGGAACTACCGAGGAATTGGTGCAAAAGTTTTTGTTGTGTTATAGATCTACACCATGCCCATCTAGTCCACATCAAAAATCTCCCGCAGAAAATTTTTTGGGGAGACAAATTAGAACACCACTATCAGACTTACAACTAAGTACTAAAAAGACGAAATGTATTCAGAAAAAAAATCTTGCATGAAGAGACAGTTTGACAAAAGGAATGGGGCAAGACCGAGAGTTTTTAAAGAACAAGATGCGGAGTACGCTAGAGATTATAGAAATCCAAACCATCCCAGATGGATACCAAGGAAGATTTTAAAAAGAATTGAAAAACGGTTTACGAAGTAGAGATTGACAGAAGGATTACAAAAAAGCATACAAAACAATTAAGACCAAGGAATTTAGATTGGGCACTTAAAGAAATGTTTGAGACATTCGACATGCCAGTACCCCTTCAAGATAAAAGTGATGGAGAGAAAGTCCCGGTAAGAATTGTGTTCCCAAGAGTGGAAGAGATGTTGGAACCAGACATAAACGCAACCCCTCGAGTTACAGAGAATGAGGATGGAGAGAATAGACAAGAAGTCCATGTTCCGAGCCATATGGTTAATGAAGCCAATCCGGAGGAGTTGACACACATTCCAACAGGAATAGAACCGGAGGCAAGACCTAAACGTTATTGCAACCCTCCAAAACGGATAGTACTGGACCCCAGTAGAAAATCATATGATTTTCTATAAAGAAGGGGAGGTGTTATATATATGTATATATGTGTGCATGTATATATATATATGTATATATATGTGTATATATATGTATATTTTATATATATATATATATATATATATATATATATATATATATATATATATATATATATATATATATATATATATATATATATATATATATATATATATATATATATATATATATATATATATATATATATATATATATATTCTATTTCCTACTTAGCCATGTCATGAACAAACAAACTTATATAAACAATTAATAATCAAGAAAGAGATCGAATAAGTATTTAGTAACCACTTAGTTAGATTATAATTATTACCATTCAATTAGAATAATAAAGATATAACAAAGTGCTATTTGAGTGCGACTACCGTGACTATTAATATGAAAAATTCATACGCTTCGCGGTAACTGCTGGTTTTATATTAACTTGCTTTGTCAGGTTAATCGGACTGACACACACACACACACACACATATATATATATATATATATATATATATATATATATATATATATAGGTATTTTAATAAATTAAATTAATTAATTGAATATTTTAGATTTATAGTGAATGTCGGATAAGTGTTAAGATAATTGAAAAAGTGTAAAGACTAAAAAGTCGAAAATAAAAAGAAATAAAAAAACTTTTTAAAAACTAGTTTTATGATAAGACTAGGGTTTTCAGTTTGAATTTAATGAACAGATCTGTATAACTTAGCGAGCACCCTAGTCTTATCATAAGACTAGTTTTTAAAAAGCTTTTTATTTTTATTTAAGTTGTTTATCATACGCTGGCACGAAAAACGTTTATTAACAAAAATATTGAAAAACGTTTTTGTTTAAATAATACGAGTTTTAGTACAAAGTATCACTTTATGTATCAGCATAAAGCATTTTTTTCAAACTATCAAAGGTTTATCAACATGAAATTAGTCTTACATGTGGTAAATACAAATGTACTATCCGACAATAGGTCGAGACGGCAAAGATGGATCAAATGGACAAACAGGTAATTTTTAAGTTTCATTTGGCTTACTTGACCAATTCGAAAAAAAATTTGCTTTTTTTATTAGCTATTTTGAAATAAATTTATGTGCTTCAGGTCCGATAGGCTCAACTGGACCAAGAGGGCATCCAGGAGAACGTGGTCCTTCTGGCGAGAAAGGAATTTCCGGTAGTTATTTAACTTTTAAAAACAACTATTTGTCAGTAACCTACAAGAAATTTATTTTGTTTTCAAATGACACTATTACTCAGAATATTTTTTCAAAAACACATTTGATAGGTAAAGATGGAAAAAAAGGTGAAAAAGGGCTTCAAGGTGAAATTGTTTTTGTTCATTTCAGAAATTAAGTTTTTAATAAATTGAATACTTAAATTCAATTATTAATCTAATTGAACTATGAATGTTATTAGGTTCAGTAGGACCAAGAGGCATACAAGGGATGGAAGGCCCACGAGGCCCTCCAGGATTAAATGGAACGCCTGGTAAGACATTTGTGAAAACTCTTGACAACATTTCGTTATATTTATTAACGATTATCTACAACTTTTATTCTAGCAAATGTTTTAAGTATTTTTTCGACAAGATAAATTCACTATATTGTGGATTATAGTAATTTAAAAATTTTATTTTTTACAGGTAGTGATGGGGAAAACGGAGAAACCGGACCTCCAGGTATTTTTTGTTACAATAAAGTTTTCAAACATAAATAAACAAAATAATTAAATAGGATCTTCAGTTAATTCACGTTTTTTTAGTTATTTTTGTGTAATTAAGGATATAAAAATCGTTTTTTTTTCTTCAGGTTCACAAGGGTTAAATGGAACAAGAGGTGATCAAGGACTACCAGGTCCTCCTGGTCAAAAAGGAAAAACCGGACCAAATGGTTATCTCTGCTGGGATTCACTGATACTACTTGCTTGTTGAAACTTTTTTTCAGTTGAATTTGTTTAACAGGCACTACAAGAATAATGTTTAGTAACGGAAATGTTAGAAAAACCTTATTGTTAAAACAAAAATGGCTTCAGGATAAATTAACATTTTATCGTCCATCATACAAAACTTATTTAAAAATAAAACTGGAATATTGTAATTACGCATTGTTTTATGTGAAAAACTAATGTATTATATGCTAATAGGTCGTGATGGCAAAGATGGACTACAGGGACAAGCGGGTAAATTGTTACTTTTATGATGTTCACTTGAACAAATGGAAATCATTTATAGTCCTTATTATTATAGATTTAAAGGTTATTTTATGTGTTGCAGGTTCAAAAGGCACTACAGGACACAGAGGATATCCAGGAGAACAAGGTCCTATTGGAGAAAAAGGATTTTCCGGTAGTTAATTTTTATTAAAATAGAAACTATAGTTCAGTAAATGAATGAAAAACCAGTTTGTTAAGCAAAGGTAGTTTAGACATTTAACAAATGTCACTGTTACTCAATATCTATTTTCCTAAATACATAAAATAGGTAAAAATGGAGAAAAAGGTGAAACAGGACTGCAGGGTGAAACTATTTTTTGTTCATTTGAAAATTTGAGTTTTTATAACATTGATGATATGAATTAATTTATTGCTCTAATTAAAACAAAACTGTTATAGGACCAGTAGGACAAAAAGGTGAACAAGGCGTAGAAGGCCCATCTGGCCACAATGGAGTAAACGGAAGTCCTGGTAAGAAATTTGAGAGAACACTTGAAACAAGTTTTTGTTTTATTCAATAAAGAAATCAATTTTTTTTTCAAATTCAGCAAAAATTTCAAATTAATTTACGACAACTTAGTGTGACTTTATGGAAAGGCGTAATTTTTAAACATGTTTTTCATAGGTAGTCAAGGAGAAAACGGACAAGCCGGACCTCCAGGTGTTTTTATAACAAATTTTTAATATAAATTAGTTATAAATTTTTTAATTTATTCAATTATTGGAAATAATGGTTTTATGATCTTGTTTATTTGTTTCAGGTCCACAAGGGTTCAAAGGAACAAGAGGTGATCAAGGACTACCAGGCCCTGCTGGTCAAAAAGGAGACTATGGACCAAATGGTAGTTTTTGCTATGAGTGACTGCTACTATATGAGTGTTAACAATAATTTGTATTAAATTTGTTTATTTTACACTAGCACAAAAAATATTTAATAACGGAAATATTTAAAAACGTTTTTGTTTAAATTATACCAGTTTTAGTACAAAGTATCATTTTATGTATTAGCATACAGGTTTTTTTCCAAATAATATGAAAATAGTCTTACTTATGTGAAATACAAATGTACTATCCGGCAATAGGTCGTGATGGCAAAGATGGATCAAATGGACACACAGGTAATTTATAAGTTCCATTATGTTGACTGGACCAATTGAAAATAGGTTTTGCCTTTTTTAATAGGTGGTTTGAGATATTTTATTGTCTTTTAGGTCCGCCAGGCTCAACTGGACCAAGAGGACATCCAGGAGAACGAGGTTCTTCTGGAGAAAAAGGAACTTCCGGTTATTTTTCTTTCTAGAAACAACTAATTGTCAATTACTGAATGCAAATCTGTTTTTTTAAATGACACTATTACTAAGAATATTTTGACTAGAACACATTTGATAGGTAAAGATGGAGAAAAAGGTGAAACAGGGTTACAAGGTAAAATTATTTTTGTTCATTCCACAAATTATGTTTTATTAAATTGAATACTTAAATTCAATTATTATTTTGATTGAACTATGAATCTTATAGGTCTAATAGGACAAAGAGGCATTCAAGGGAGGGAAGGCCAACGAGGCATTTCTGGAGTAAACGGAACGCCAGGTAAGAAATTTGAGAAAACACTTGCGACAATTTTTATTATAATTAATAACAATTATCTATTACTTCTATTCTAAGATATGTTATAAGTTATTTTTGACAATTTAAATAAATTGTATTATGCATAGGAGTAATTTGAAAGCTTGTTTTATACAGGTAGTGACGGGGAAAACGGAGAAACAGGACCTCCAGGTGTTTTTTGTTTTAATGAAGATTGTAAACATAATTAAACATAAGTACTGAATGTAGTCCTAATTAGTATACGTTTTTTAGTTAATTTAATTTTTGTAATAATGATATAAAGATCTTGTTTTTTGTTTTCAGGCCCACAAGGGTTAAATGGAACAAAAGGTGATCAAGGACTACCAGGTCCTGCCGGTGAAAAAGGAGACACTGGATTAAATGGTGAACGTTGCTGTATTTCATTGATACTGCTTACCTGTTTAAATAACTATCAATTGTATTTAGTCAATATGCGTTAGCATAATTATGGTTTTATTACGAAAATTTTAGAAAAACATTTTTGTTAAAAAATTAAAAGTTGTAGAACAAATAGCATTCTAATTTTAGCATACAGCACTAATTTTTTTTAAATAACTGAAAGGTTTATTGACCTGAAATTTGTTTATGTTTTGTTAAATAAAAATGTTCTATCGCTAATAGGACGAGATGGCGAAGAAGGATCACAGGGAAAAACTGGTAACTTTCACTTTAATAGTGTTTTTTGACCAAATGTTGAAAGATGTGTTGCTCTTATTATTGGAGGTTCAAATTTGCTTTTATGTGTTTCAGGTCTAGAAGGCAAAACTGGACCAAAAGGATATCCAGGAGAACAAGGTCCTGCTGGCGAAAAAGGGATTTCCGGTAATTAAAATGTTTTTATATTGAAACTATAAGTCAGTGAATGTTATATATATATATATATATATACATATATGTTTGTATAAGTATATATATATAAGCGTATGTGTTTATATGTATATATATATGTATATGTATATATATATATATGTATATATATATATATATATATATATATATATATATATATATATATATATATATATATATATATATATATATATATATATATATATATATATATATATATATATATATATATATATATATATATATATATATATATATATATATATATATGTATATATATATATATATATATCAATGAGTTTTTATTCTATTTCCTTTTTAAATCATATCATGAACAAAGCAAATTTATACTAACATTATTAATCAGATAGATCTAGCAAGTGTTTAGCAACCACTTAGGTAGATTATATTATTACCATTTTGCTGCCAACTGCAGAACTGATAATAGAAGTCCCAAAAGACTTTTCAGTAGAAAGAGAAGTCCAAGCTTAAGGAGGAGTCCCAGTCCGTCGTATAGACGACACGAAATACGGCAAGTCAAGACAATTCCCAGCAAGCGAACAGTTATAGCAGCCAATAGAAGATACACCACTGTGAAATTTGGTGATGTCGAAATTCGGATGCAACTGGACTCCGGAGCTGATGTCACAATCATCAGTACAAAAACTTGGGTGAAGATTGCTTCACCACGGCTAGATAAGGCAACAACAAAAATTGGTGCTGCAAACGGTACTGAAATTCAAGTACTAGGTGAATTTCAAACCAAATTTTCGTGCGCAGGATTCACAGGCAATGGACTCTGTTTTGTGGCCAAAAATACAACACAACTTCTAGGAATTGAATGGATGGATCAACTTCCACTAATGATAAAAGCATTTGATGCAATCTGTTGTTCTGTTGCAGAAAAGCCTTCGCAGGAAGAAACCAGTTTAGCTGTTCGTTTACAAACAGAGTTTCCAAATGTTTTCAAAGAAGAATTGGGTCATTGCAGTAAAAAGAAAGCAAGATTGCTCCTTAAGTCAGAGTCTCAAGCCACGAAAAATACCTTTTGCTTACGAAGAAATAACCATTAGGGAACTTGAAAGACTAGTCAATGTAGGAGTTCTTAAAAGAGTTGAATACAGTCCCTGGGCGGCACCGATTGTGGTTGTTCCAAAGAAAAGCGGAACGGTGCGCATCTGTGCTGACTTTAAAACAGGCCTTAATGACGCGCTTGAGATGCACCAACATCCACTTCCAACACCGGATGAAATTTTTTCAAAATTAAACCAAGGAGCTTGGTTCACTCAAGTAGATTTTGCTGATGCATATCTACAGTTGGAAATGGATGAATCGTCAAAAGAGCTCGTTACGATCAACACTCCTAAAGGTCTATATCAGTACCAGAGACTTCCCTTTGGAGTAAAAAGTGCACCAGGTATTTTCCAGGAAACAATGGATAATTTAACTTCAGGGTTAAAAGGCTGTGCGGCTTACCTGGACGATGTAATTGTGACCGGCACAACATTGGAAGAACACAATATGAATGTTCTTGAACTATTCAAACGGATTTCAGATTTTGGTTTTAGAGTCAAGATGGACAAGTGCTCTTTTGCCAAGAAAGAGATTAAATTTCTAGGTCATATTATCAGCAAAGAAGGCCGAAAACCAGATCCAGAAAAGATAAAAGGAATTGTAGAAATGCCCCCACCAAAAGACAGGAAACAGTTAAAATCGTTTTTGGGTATGGTTAGTTACTATTCTGTTTTTGTACCAAAGATGAGACAAATGAGAGGCCCACTAGATGAATTGGAAAAAAATGAGAAATTTGAATGGTTAAAAGTACACCAGGAATCTTTCACAAGCCTTAAGAAGGTGTTACAATCAAATTTATTGCTGACGCATTATGATCCCAAAAGAGACATCGTAATAGCTGCTGATGCATGTGAATACGGAATTGGAGCAGTGATTTCACACCGATTTCGTAATGGAACAGAAAAAGCAGTCGCTCATGCAGGCCGTGCGCTGACCCAAGCAGAAAAGAATTACGGCCAAATAAAAAAAGAAGCTTTAGCCCTAGTTTTTGCAGTAAGAAAATTCCATAGATTTGTTTATGGAAGGCGGTTTACGCTTTTGACCGATCACAAGCCTCTCTTGTCAGTATTTGGTTCAAAAAAGGAATATCTGCACACGCTGCAAACAGACTACAGAGATGGGAACTGATACTTTTAGCTTATGATTTTGAGATCGAATATCGACGAACAGCAAATTTTGGTCAAGCTGATGCCTTATCAAGACTCATTGATTCCAAAAAAACAACAGGAAATAAGGATTTGATAATAGCAGGTGTAAACGAAGACATCACAATGATACAAGAGGATACGATGAGACAATTACCTGTTAGTAAGAAAGATATTCAAATTATGACAGAAGAAGACTCTGAACTCAGAGAGTTAAGTGAGATCATTAAAAAAGGAATTTGGCCAAAAGTTAAACCTGGATCAAACTGGAATGCATTCCAAAGTAAAGCAACTGATTTGACTTTACATGATGGCATTCTATTTATGGGGGTAAGAGCAGTAATTCCAAAAAAACTGCAACAGCGTATATTGAGGATGCTACATCAGGGTCATCCAGGAATTACGAGAATGAAAATGCTAGCCAGACAGTCGGTGTATTGGCATGGAATCGATAGAGATATTGAAAGTATGGTGAAAACCTGTGATGCATGTCAAAAAGCAGCTAAAATGCCTATAAAAAACACGTTGTCACCATGGCCTGAACCATCACAGGCCTGGGAGAGAATTCACATTGATTTTGCGTGACCAATGGAGAATTCAATGTTTCTGGTTGTTGTGGACGCATATTCAAAATGGCCAGAAATAATACAAATGAGTGCGGCTACCTCAACAACGACAATTCGCGAGCTGAACAGAATGTTTGCTCGGTATGGATTTCCCAAGACATTGGTATAAGATAACGGAACACAATTTACTTCTATGGAATTTGAAAGATTTTGTCAGTCAAAATTTATCAGTCACATCCGAATACCTCTTTTTCATCCACAAAGTAATGGTCAAGCAGAAAGATTTGTTGATACTTTCAAAAGAACCATACAAAAGCTAAAAGGTAAAGGAATTACTGAGGAACTGGTGCAAAAGTTTTTGTTGTGTTATAGATCTACACCATGCCCATCTAGTCCACATCAGAAATCTCCCGCAGAAAATTTTTTGGGGAGACAAATAAGAACACCACTATCAGACTTACAATTAAGTACTAAGAAAGACGAAAAGCATTCAGAAAAAAAGTCTTGCATGAAGAGACAGTTTGACAAAAAGAATGGGGCAAGACCGAGAGTTTTTAAAGAACAAGATGCGGTGTACGCTATAGATTATAAAAATCCAAACCATCCCAGATGGATACCAGGGAAGATTTTAAAAAGAATTGGAAAAACGGTTTACGAAGTCGAGATTGACAGAAGGATTACAAGAAGGCATACAAATCAATTAAGACCAAGGAATTTAGATTGGGCACTTAAAGAAATGTTTGAGACATTCGACATGCCAGTGCCCCTTCAAGATAAAAGTTATGGAGAGAAAGCCCCGGTAAGAATTGTGTTCCCAGGAGAGGAAGAGATGTTGGAACCAGACATAAACGCAACCCCTCGGGTTACGGAGAATGAGGATGGAGAGAATAGACAAAGAGATCATGTTCCGAGCCATATAGATAATGAAGCCAATCCGGAGGAATTGACACACATTCCAACAGGAATAGAACCGGAGGCAAGACCTAAACGTTATTGCAACCCTCCAAAACGGATAGTACTTAACCCCAGTAGGAAATCATATGATTTTCTATAAAGAGGTGGAGGTGTTATAAGTATATATATATAAGCGTATGTGTATATATGTATATATATATGTATATATATATATATATATATATATATATATATATATATATATATATATATATATATATATATATATGTATTTATATATATATGTATATATATATATATATCAATGAGTTTTTATTCTATTTCCTTTTTAAATCATATCATGAACAAAGCAAATTTATACTAACATTATTAATCAGATATATCTAGCAAGTGTTTAGCAACCACTTAGGTAGATTATATTATTATCATTTAATTAGAATAATAAAGATATAACAGTGAATAAATTAATTTTAAATTGTTCATAAAAGTTTTATTTGTTTTATAAAAATGTTATTTGGTCAAAATCTATTTTCATGAATACATTTGATAGGTAAAGATGGGGAAAAAGGTGAATCCGGACTGCAGGGTAAATTTTTTTTCATTTTAAAATAAAAGTTTTTGTTACATTGATGTTATGAATTAAGTTATTGCTCTAATTAAAATATAAATGTTATAGGTCGAGTAGGACTAAAAGGCGAACCGGGCGTAGGAGGCCCACCTGGCCGCGATGGAGTATATGGAATTCCTGGTAAGAAATTTGAGAGAAAACTTGAGACAAGTTTATGTTTTATTCAATAAACGATTTTAAATTCTTTTCAAATCTAGCAAACATTTCAAATTAATTTACGACAACCTAAGATGACTTCATGGATAGGCGTCTCAGGTTGTAATAATCTACTCAGGCTGTGCCACAGTGGAGCCCCGTTTCCAGCAAACAAGTCAATAGCTGTCGACCAGTAGGCTTGAAGTTTTCCTTGAAACAGGTGTCGTTGATGCTGGAACTGCTCACACCACTTGAACAGAGAACTCTGATCTTTTATGTTTTTGTTTTTCTTCTCAAATCGCCTTGCCTTCACTTTCTCAAGATGACACTCTGTGTCGAACCATGGAGCAGTCGATCTGGCGTACAATGTCACAGTAACCATCGGTGCATGAATGTTAAGAAGTTGAGTCAACGTGTAGTTGTAGCAGTTGAATAACTCGGTCACATCATTCGGTGACTCAAGGATCAATTTGGACTGCAGTAGATTGTCAGTGAACCTCTCAACGTCGAACTGCCTCCAGAGCCGCCGCTGGACACGTTTTCAGGTAGGAGTTTTGGCAATGGGAGTAACACTATTGAGAGACGCCACCAGTGAGAGTGGTCGGAGATAAGAGATAGCGGGTCGACTCTGGTTGACGAGACCGGGTCCCCGGAACGCGAGATGAAAACATTTAACTGGTGGCCGCCCCTGTGAGTGGATTGCTGGATGTGTTCACAAAGGTCAACGTTTTTAAGTTCATTGAGGAAAGCAATTGCATGGCTGCTGCCTGGGTCATCCAGGTGGATGTTGACATCACCAACGATGCAGCATCTTGCATAGCTGGAACAATTTTCTAGTACGTCAGCTAACTCCGTGATGAACTTCATCGTGATTGGCTGTAACCATGGTCGGTAGACCACAACAAATGCCCCAGAGAACAGAGG
The DNA here is from genome assembly GCA_963978895.1 of Erpobdella octoculata. Lineage (NCBI taxonomy): Eukaryota > Metazoa > Annelida > Clitellata > Hirudinida > Erpobdellidae > Erpobdella > Erpobdella octoculata. Next base: position 27,009,117 of record OZ022240.1, read on the forward strand.
ATTACGTAGGAACAAAGGCAGAACTTCAAACGTTGTATACGATGGAAACGGCAAAATACTCAGGTGAGGCAAACACGCAGATACCTCCATGGTTGGTACGTTGATTGTGGTCATCAAAAACCAATCAAAGCCGTGATTGCTCGAGGACATGGTAGTTAAGCCGTGTTGACGCGATGACGCAGGGGAACTCCGCGGTTTCATGCCACAATTCGACAACCGCCATCACTTGAATATTGTTAGTTGTTATGTAGTTGCTAATTGCAGTTGATTTGTTACCAAGTGATTGGGCATTGAGGATTCCGATAGTGAATGATCGACTCAAAACCCGGGGTATGTCGACCAATACCCGCTGAGGAAGCGACAGCGTTTGGTGCACAACACGTTGGCGCGATGAAATCACCGGAATGATTTGGTTTGCTGTTGATGGTGATGCCCAGCTTTCTCTTGTTGTGATATGGATGGATTGATGAGTTTGTTCTGCAACTTGGTGAGTGTGATTGTTTTGATCGTGAATATAGAAAGGTGTGCATAACTGGTTGAAATTTAAGCGCCTCGTCTTTAATATTTTGATGTTTCTTTGCTTGTTGTTGCCGGCGCGAGAGCCACGGTGGTGGCGCAAACCAGGCCGAGTTATGTTAAAGATGGTAGATGATGGAATCGAACACCAGACGCTACTTTTAGCCTGTAGCAGTTGGTCACGTGAATACAAATGACGTGCTAGGACTGGTCGGAGCAGAGCTGCTTCACAAGCCGGAACCATGGAAACCATGGCGGCTCTTCTTACGAAGAAAGTACTGCCAGAAATTATTACGGCAAATATTTTAGACACAAACTATTTTCGTAATCCTTTAGAGTGCGTTGTTCCAGAAAAGTAAAAACTGAATCGGTTATTGACGGAAACAAAAATGTTAAATATGAAAAAAAAACGATGAAATCGTGCCACATAGACTGACGCGTCCTGTAACTACAAGAGCACCAAAATTGAATTTGAATAGAATTCTATTTTGTTTGAAATGACACTATTACTCATAATATTTTTTTAAAACACATTTGATAGGTAAAGATGGAGAAAAAGGTGAAACAGGGTTACAAGGTAAAATTGTTTTAGTATCATTCCATAAAGTAAGTTTTTTTATAAATTGAATACTTGATTTCAATTAATATTCTGATTGAACTATAAATGTTTTAGGTTCACAAGGACCAAGAGGTATACAAGGGATGGAAGGCCCACGAGGCCCTCCAGGATTGAATGGAACGCCTGGTAAGACATTCGTGAAAACACTTGACACAACATTTTGTTATAATTAATAACGATTATCTACAACTTTTATTCTAGCAAATTTTTTAAGTATTTTTTCGACAAGATAAATTCCCTATATTATGGAGAGGAGTAACTTAAAAACTTGTTTTTACAGGTAGTGATGGGGAGAAAGGAGAGACAGGGCCTTTAGGTCTTTTTTGTTATAATAATGTTTTCAAACATAAATAAACATAATAAATAAATAGGGTCACAGTTAGTTTACGTTTTTTAGTTATTCTAATTTTTGTAAATAATGATATTAAATTTTGTTTTTTTTTGGTTTCAGGACCACAAGGGTTAAATGGAACAAGAGGTGATCAAGGACTACCAGGTCCCGCAGGTCAAAAAGGAGAAACTGGATCAAATGGTATTTTTTGCTGTGATTCAGTGATACTACTTGCCTGTTTAAACATTTCTTAATTGAATTTGTTCAATATGCGCTAAAAGAATACTCTTTAGTAACGGAAAAGTTAGAAAAACATACTTGTTAGAACAAGAATGATTTCAGAACAAATTATCATTTATTGTCCATCTGATATCAAGTATTTAAAAAAAAGTAGAACATTATAATTACGCAATATTTTTGTGAAAATCTAATGTATTATATGCTAATAGGTCGTGATGGCAAAGATGGACTCCAGGGACAAGCGGGTAATTTGTTACATTTATGATGTTCACTTGAACAAATGGAAATCATTTATAGTCCTTATTATTATATATTTTAATGTTATTTTATCGGTTGCAGGTTCAAAAGGCACTACAGGACACAAAGGATATCCAGGAGAACAAGGTCCTATTGGAGAAAAAGGATTTTCCGGTAGTTAATTTTTATTTAAATAGAAACTATAGTTCAGTAAATAAATGAAAGGCCAGTTTGTTAAGCAAAGGTAGTTTAGACATTTAACAAATGTCACTGTTACTCAATATCTATTTTCCTAAATACATAAATTAGGTAAAGATGGAGAAAAAGGTGAAACAGGACTGCAGGGTGAAACTATTTTTTGTTCATTTGAAAAGTTGAGTTTTTATAACATTGATGATATGAATTAATTTATTACTCTAATTAAAACAAAAATGTTATAGGACCAGTAGGACAAAATGGTGAACAAGGCGTAGAAGGTCCACCTGGCCGCGATGGAGTAAATGGAAGTCCTGGTAAGAAATTCGAGAGAACACTTCAAACAAGTTTTTGTTTTATTCAATAAAGAAATCAATTTTATTTTCAAATTCAGCAAACATTGCAAATTCATTTAGGACAACTTAGGATGATTTTATGGAAAAGCGTCCTTTTTGTAAACTTATATTTTACAGGTAGTGATGGAGAAAACGGACAAGCCGGGCCTCCAGGTGTTTTTATAACAAATTTTTAATATAAATTAGTTATATTTTTTTTAATTTATTCAACTATTGGAATGAATGATTTTATGATCTTGTCTATTTGTTTCAGGTCCTCAAGGGTTAAATGGAACAAGAGGTAATCAAGGACTACCAGGCCATGCTGGTCAAAAAGGAGACTATGGACTAAATGGTAGTTTTTGCTATAAGTGACTGCTACTATATGAGTGTTAACAATAATTTGTATTAAATTAGTTTATTATACGCTGGCACAAAAAATATTTAATAACGGAAATATTGAAAAACTTTTTTGATTAAATTATACGGGTTTTAGTACAAAGTATCATTTTATGTATTAGCATACAGGTTTTTTCAAAATAATATGAAAATAGTCTTACTTATGTGAAATACAAATGTACTATCCGGCAATAGGTCGTGATGGCAAAGATGGATCAAATGGAAACACAGGTAATTTATAAGTTTCAATATGTAGGTCCAAGACTGGACCAATTAAAAATAGGTTTTGCTTTTTTTAATAGGTGGTTTGAGATATTTTAATGTCCTTTAGGTCCGCCAGGCTCAACTGGACCAAGAGGACATCCAGGAGAACGAGGTTCTTCTGGAGAAAAAGGAATTTCCGGTTATTTTTTTTTTTTAGAAACAACTAATTGTCAATTACTGAATTCAAATCTATTTTTTTGAATGACACTATTATTAAGAATACTTTTATTAAAACACATTTGATAGGAAAAGATGGAGAAAAAGGTGAAACAGGTTTACAAGGTGAAATTATTTTTGTTCATTTCACAAATTATGTTTTATTAAATTGAATACTTAAATTCAATTATTATTTTGATTGAACTATGAATTTTATAGGTCAAATAGGACCAAGAGGCATACAAGGGATGGAAGGCCAAAGAGGCATTTCTGGAGTAAGCGGAAAGCCTGGTAAGAAATTTGAGAGAACACTTGCAACAATTTTTTATTATAATAATAACAATTATCAATTACTTCTTTTCTAAGATATGTTATAAGTTATTTTTTGACAATTAAAATAAATTGTATTATGCATAGGAGTAATTTAAACGCTTGTTTTCTACAGGTAGTGACGGGGAAAACGGAGAAACAGGACCTCCAGGTGTTTTTTGTTTTAATGAAGATTGTAAACATAATTAAACATATAAGTACTGAATGTAGTTCCAGTTAGTATACGTTTCTTAGTTAATTTAATTTTTGTAATAATGATATAAAGATCATGTTTTTTTGTTTTCAGGCCCACAAGGGTTAAATGGAACAAAAGGTGATCAAGGATTACCAGGTCCTGCCGGTCAAAAAGGAGACACTGGATTAAATGGTAGACGTTGCTATATTTCATTTATACTGCTTACCTGTTTAAATAAGTATCAATTGTATTTAGTCAATATGCGTTAGCAAAATTATGGTTTTATTACGAAAATGTTTGAAACACATTTTTGTTAAAAAATTAAAAGTTGTAGAACAAATAGCATTCTAATTTTAGCATACAGCACTAATTTTTTTCAAAGAACTGAAAGGTTTATTGACCTGAAATCTGTTTTTGTTTTGTTAAATACATATGTTGTATCGCTAATAGGACAAGATGGCGAAAATGGATCAGAAGGAAAAACTGGTAACTTTTACTTAAATAGTGTTTTTTTTACCAAATGTTGAAAGGTGTGTTGCTCTTATTATTGGAGGTTCAAACTTGATTTTATGTGTTTCATGTCCAAAAGGCAAAACTGGACAAAAAGGATATCCAGGAGAACAAGGTCCTGCTGGCGAAAAAGGGATTTCCGGTAATTAAATTGTTTTTATATTGAAACTATAAGTCAGTGAATAAATGAATTTTAAATTGTTCATAAAAGTTTTATTTGTCTTATAAAATTGTTATTTGCTCAAAATCTATTTTTATGAATACATTTGATAGGTAAAGATGGGGAAAAAGGTGAATCCGGATTGCAGGGTAATTTTTATTTCATTTAAAAATAAAAGTTTTTGTTACATTGATGTTATCAATTAAGTTATTGCTCTAATTAAAATATATATGTTATAGGTTCAGTAGGACTAAAAGGCGAACAGGGCGTAGGAGGCCCACCTGGCCGCGATGGAGTATATGGAATTCCTGGTAAGAAATTTAAGAGAACACTTGAGACAAGTTTATGTTTTCTTCAATAAACGATTTGAAATTTTTTTCAAATCTAGCAAACATTTCAAATTAATTTACAACAACCTAAGATGACTTCATGGATAGGCTTAATTTTTAAACTTGTTTCTTACAGGTAGTCATGGAGAAAACGGACAAGCCGGACCTCCAGGTGTTCTATTTAATAAAATTAAATTGTAACTTTATCTGTAATAATTGAATAATTTCAAAGTTTGTTATAACTTTTTCAATTTTTTTATTCATTGAAAATAATGATTTTAAGATTTGGTTTATTTGTTTCAGGTCCACAAGGGTTAAATGGAACAAGAGGTGATCAGGGTCGACCAGGTCCTGCTGGTCAAAAAGGAGAATATGGATCAAAGGGTAGTTTTTGTGTTGATTCACTGCTACTATATGAATGTTAACAGTTATTTTTATTTAAGTTGTTCATCATACGCTGGCACGAAAAACGTTTATTAACTAAAATAATGAGAAACGTTTTTGTTTAAATAATACGAGTTTTAGTGCAAAGTATCACTTTATTTATAAGCATAGAGCACTTTTTTTCGAAATATTAATGGTTTATCAACATGAATATAGCCTTACATGTGTTAAATACAAATGTACTATGCGGCAATAGGTCGAGACGGCAAAGATGGATCGAATGGACAAACAGGTAATTTATAAGTTTCATTAGGTTTAATTGACCAATTCGAAAAACATTTTTGCTTTTTTTATTAGCTATTTTGAGATAATTGTATGTGCTTTAGGTCTGAAAGGCTCAACTGGACTAAGAGGGCATCCAGGAGAACGTGGTCCTTTTGGCGAGAAAGGAATTTCCGGTAGTTATTTAACTTTTAAAAACAACTATTTGTCAGTAACCTACAAGAAATTTATTTTGTTTTCAAATGACACTATTACTCAGAATATTTTTTCAAAAACACATTTGATAGGTAAAGATGGAAAAAAAGGTGAAAAAGGGCTTCAAGGTGAAATTGTTTTTGTTCGTTTCAGAAATTAAGTTTTTAATAAATTGAATACTTAAATTCAATTATTAATCTAATTGAACTATGAATGTTATTAGGTTCAGTAGGACCAAGAGGCATACAAGGGATGGAAGGCCCACGAGGCCCTCCAGGATTAAATGGAACGCCTGGTAAGACATTTGTGAAAACTCTTGACAACATTTCGTTATATTTATTAACGATTATCTACAACTTTTATTCTAGCAAATGTTTTAAGTATTTTTTCGACAAGATAAATTCACTATATTGTGGATTATAGTAATTTAAAAATTTATTTTTTACAGGTAGTGATGGGGAAAACGGAGAAACCGGACCTCCAGGTATTTTTTGTTACAATAAAGTTTTCAAACATAAATAAACAAAATAATTAAATAGGATCTTCAGTTAATTCACGTTTTTTTAGTTATTTTTATGTAATTACAGATATAAAAATCGTTTTTTTTTTCTTCAGGTTCACAAGGGTTAAATGGAACAAGAGGTGATCAAGGACTACCAGGTCCTCCTGGTCAAAAAGGAAAAACCGGACCAAATGGTTATCTCTGCTGGGATTCACTGATACTACTTGCTTGTTGAAACTTTTTTTCAGTTGAATTTGTTTAACAGGCACTACAAGAATAATGTTTAGTAACGGAAATGTTAGAAAAACCTTATTGTTAAAACAAAAATGGCTTCAGGACAAATTAACATTTTATCGTCCATCATAGAAAACTTATTTAAAAAGAAAACTGGAATATTGTAATTACGCATTGTTTTATGTGAAAAACTAATGTATTATATGCTAATAGGTCGTGATGGCAAAGATGGACTACAGGGACAAGCGGGTAAATTGTAACTTTTATGATGTTCACTTGAACAAATTGAAATCATTTATACTCGTTATTATTATATATTTAAAGGTAATTTGATGTGTTGCAGGTTCAAAAGGCACTACAGGACACAAAGGATATCCAGGAGAACAAGGTCCTATTGGAGAAAAAGGATTTTCCGGTAGTTAATTTTTATTAAAATAGAAACTATAGTTCAGTAAATGAATGAAAAACCAGTTTGTTAAGCAAATGTAGTTTAGACATTTAATAAATGTCACTGTTACTCAATATCTATTTTCCTAAATACATAAAATAGGTAAAAATGGAGAAAAAGGTGAAACAGGACTGCAAGGTGAAACTATTTTTTGTTCATTTGAAAATTTGAGTTTTTATAACATTGATGATATGAATTAATTTATTGCTCTAATTAAAACAAAACTGTTATAGGACCAGTAGGACAAAAAGGTGAACAAGGCGTAGAAGGCCCACCTGGCCACAATGGAGTAAACGGAAGTCCTGGTAAGAAATTTGAGAGAACACTTGAAACAAGTTTTTGTTTTATTCAATAAAGAAATCAATTTTTTTTTTCAAATTCAGCAAAAATTTCAAATTAATTTACGACAACTTAATATGACTTTATGGAAAGGCGTAATTTTTAAACATGTTTTCCATAGGTAGTCAAGGAGAAAACGGACAAGCCGGACCTCCAGGTGTTTTTATAACAAATTTTTAATATAAATTAGTTATAAATTTTTTAATTTATTCAATTATTGGAAATAATGGTTTTATGATCTTGTTTATTTGTTTCAGGTCCCCAAGGGTTAAAAGGAACAAGAGGTGATCAAGGACTACCAGGCCCTGCTGGTCAAAAAGGAGACTATGGACCAAATGGTAGTTTTTGCTATGAGTGACTGCTACTATATGAGTGTTAACAATAATTTGTATTAAATTTGTTTATTATACACTAGCACAAAAAATATTTAATAACGGAAATATTTAAAAACGTTTTTGTTTAAATTATACCAGTTTTAGTACAAAGTATCATTTTATGTATTAGCATACAGGTTTTTTTCCAAATAATATGAAAATAGTCTTACTTATGTGAAATACAAATGTACTATCCGGCAATAGGTCGAGATGGCAAAGATGGATCAAATGGACACACAGGTAATTTATAAGTTCCATTATGTTGACTGGACCAATTGAAAATAGGTTTTGCCTTTTTTAATAGGTGGTTTGAGATATTTTATTGTCTTTTAGGTCCGCCAGGCTCAACTGGACCAAGAGGACATCCAGGAGAACGAGGTTCTTCTGGAGAAAAAGGAACTTCCGGTTATTTTTCTTTCTAGAAACAACTAATTGTCAATTACTGAATGCAAATCTGTTTTTTTAAATGACACTATTACTAAGAATATTTTGACTAGAACACATTTGATAGGTAAAGATGGAGAAAAAGGTGAAACAGGGTTACAAGGTAAAATTATTTTTGTTCATTCCACAAATTATGTTTTATTAAATTGAATACTTAAATTCAATTATTATTTTGATTGAACTATGAATCTTATAGGTCTAATAGGACAAAGAGGCATTCAAGGGAGGGAAGGCCAACGAGGCATTTCTGGAGTAAACGGAACGCCAGGTAAGAAATTTGAGAAAACACTTGCGACAATTTTTTATTATAATTAATAACAATTATCTATTACTTCTATTCTAAGATATGTTATAAGTTATTTTTGACAATTTAAATAAATTGTATTATGCATAGGAGTAATTTGAAAGCTTGTTTTATACAGGTAGTGACGGGGAAAACGGAGAAACAGGACCTCCAGGTGTTTTTTGTTTTAATGAAGGTTGTAAACATAATTAAACATAAGTACTGAATGTAGTCCTAATTAGTATACGTTTTTTAGTTAATTTAATTTTTGTAATAATGATATAAAGATCTTGTTTTTTGTTTTCAGGCCCACAAGGGTTAAATGGAACAAAAGGTGATCAAGGACTACCAGGTCCTGCCGGTGAAAAAGGAGACACTGGATTAAATGGTGAACGTTGCTGTATTTCATTGATACTGCTTACCTGTTTAAATAAGTATCAATTGTATTTAGTCAATATGCGTTAGCATAATTATGGTTTTATTACGAAAATTTTAGAAAAACATGAATTTGAATTTGTTTATTATCAGAACCAAAACTATAAAAAAAAAAAGTCTATAGAATCAAGCCATAAAAAATTAATGTCTGAAAGTTATATTTTTGATGAAGAGGAGCTACATCAGGCTCCTCTATACTGACAGAAGCTGGAGGACTCGCGACACCTAAGAGATGCGGTCCTTGAAAGCGTTTACTGTTGGGGCGTCAATTGTGTATTGCGTAAGCGCATTCCATGGAGCGACAATCCGGTTTGTGAAAAAATTGTATCGCTCTTCGCAACCTCTGACATACTGACGCTCTAGTTTGCAGTTGTGGCCACGCAGGTGGTATGCCGTGTGGCTGGCTGCTCGAGTTTGCGGAACGGAAAAGCTGACGTCGTCGATGTTGTGGGCGATTTTGAACTGCTCGATCAGGTCACCTCTCGAACGGCGGTCTTGCAGCGTTGTGATCCCAAGCTGTTGCAGACGATGTTCATAGGGCTGATGTTTTAGTGTTGCGATGATTTTTGTTGCTCGACGTTGGACCTGCTCAAGAAGGTTAATATCGCCCTTTAGATAAGGCGACCAAGATTGAACAGCAAATTCAAGATGTGGGCGGACGTAGGAGAGGTAAATTGTACGCCACAGTATGAGGCTGCGGCTGCGGAAAGCTTTTCTGAGTCGGCTGAGCATATGATTGGCTGATGACGCTGCTTTTTCGACCTGTGCTCGGACCTTTAGATCATCTGAGACGAGAACACCAAGATCACGTTCGACTTTTGTGACTTCGAGTGGTCGCCGCGTGCCGTCAATATGTCTCATAGAGTATTGGTGGGTTATTCTGTGTGAGCGACCGACATGCATGATTTTGCATTTCTCGACATTGAAGTGCATTAGCCAAGTGAATGACCACTCAACTGCACGGTCAATGTCAGCCTGGAGAGATGAAATGTCGGAAGCTGACTTGATGATGCCGATGATTTTGCTGTCGTCCGCGTACATTTTGATTTGGTGTGTGATAGTGTCCGGTAAGTCGTTAATATATAACACAAAAAGTAGTGGACCAAGAACAGAGCCTTGAGGAACGCCACTTGTCACATTCTTCCACTCGGACTCGCAGCCTTCAATCAAAACGCGCTGCTTCCTATCTTTCAGCCACGCTTCGATCCATGTGAGTAGCATACCACGGATGCCATAAGCTTTTAGTTTATGCAGTAGGCGTTTGTGAGGTACTCTGTCGAATGCTTTGGCAAAATCTGTATATACTACGTCAGCCACATAGCCGCAATGAACAGCTTCAGTGAGTATGTCGCGAGTTTCAAGTAAATTTGTCAAGCAGCTTTTTTTCTTGAGAAAACCATGTTGATGTTTGCTGATTAAGCCGTTGACGACGCAGTGCTGCATGATGTGTTCATGTAGAATGCCTTCCATTACTTTACAGGGCACAGGAGTGAGAGAGACAGGCCTGTAGTTAGAAGGCTTGAGCTTGCTGCCTTTTTTGAAGATAGGGGAAACATTTGATTTTCTCCATGTGTCCGGTATAATTCCGGACATGAAGGAGCGCTTGTAGATGAGAGCCAGGGGTGTGGCAAAGGCAGCTGCGCAATTGCTGAGAACGCGTGGGTGCAAACCGTCAAGACCCATCGATTTAGTTTTGTCTAAGCTGTAGAGTCTTTTTTGAAGAATAGCTGCAGAAAAACAACTTTCATTTACATCGCAGATTGATTCGGTGCGATCTGGAAAAGCAGGCATGTAGCCCTCAGGTTCGATGACAAAAACAGATTGAAAATAGTCGTTGAGTGAAGAACAGATTTTTTCACGGTCCGCAGTTATGGTGCCGTCGGCTGTCTGAATAGAGTTGATGTCGTCTTTGACAAACTGCTTGCTACGGACATGTGAGTGAAGAAGTTTTGGATTGGATTTGGAAGCGCTGACTAGTTGTTCCTCATACGTGAGAATTGCCGACTTGACTGTTTTAGCTACACGCTTGCAAGCCTCTCGATGAGATTCTCGCAGAATAACTGCAGAGTCGCGCCCCGATGCGATGTATTTAGCCCAGACCTCGCGCTTGACTCTGGCTGCTTTTATAACTTCGGGTGTTACCCAAGGTTCTTTTTTCCGGACAAATGGAGTTGTTGTAGATGGGATGTGTAGTGCAACCGCTTCGTTGTATCGGTCGATAAGAAGCTGATAAGTGTCAGGTACTGAAAGGCCATCAAATAAGTTTTCCCAGTCGGTGTTTGAAATACGAGATGACAGCGCATTGTAGTCAGCTTTGCTCCATATAAAACGTTTGTGCGACGGAGAAACACGTGAATTGTTCAGACCGGCCACAGCGAACCGACCGGTTATAAAGCAATGGGATTGGCCCATGGGCGTGTATCCAAGTGAGTCAGCTTCAAGTATCTCGATAGCTCGGTCGGGGTCGTTGGTAATAATGAGGTCAAGAGTGCTGCTAGGTGTAACATAACGATTACAGCGGTACGTGGGAAACGTGACAAGCTGTGTAAGGTGCCAGTCGCTGAGGCACTCTTGAAATCTAATGTCACTAGGATGTTCGTTACCTATATGGGCAACTGTTGCCACGCCACCACCCACGTCGATTGGAGCATATTGTGTGTGAGAGAAATTAAAATCGCCATAGAGCAACATAAATGAGCAGCTCAAGGCGGAAAGTGAGCTACGAGCTGTTGTGACCGAAGCAATACATTGTGTGAGATAGTCGTCGTTCAAGTCATGAGGGCGATATAAACAACCAACGAGGAAAGTTTCACCACCGAAACAAATGACTCGCCAGACTTGTTCAATAGCTGGAGAGTTGAGCTGAGGAATGCCGGTCTCACTGGTCACAACTTTATCCACAACGTAGATCGCAACACCTCCTCCAGCGCACCTTTCTCTGTCTTTACGGTGCAGTTGATAGCCAGCTATAGAGGTGTCTGAAGATTCGTTAAACCATGTTTCCACAAAGAACATGGCATGTGGTCTAAGCGATTGGTCGAGGGCTGCTATTCTTGCTGTTAGGTCATCGCGTTTATCTTTATTGAGCGAGCATGGGTTGTTAGACCAAAACCGAAAGTGATTTAGAGACGAGGTAGGTGGAGAGGATTTGGGCTGGCTTTTTTTGTTGGTGTGACGCATTCTCTGTGGCTTTTGCAAGAGTGAATTATTGGGCTTTCTTGAATTTGTGCAGTTGATTGCCACGGATGCCGTATCGAAAGGGCGAATCATTACCAAGTTGAGCATTGAGTTTGTTTCTTTCTTGCCTCAACTGGTAGTCTAATTGTCTTTCTGCCTCTGTTAAATCCGGGCTGATATAAACGGCCTTGTACGTACTGTTGCTTCTCAAACCTTTAGCTGCCAAGAGGGTCGGGTTTCTGAGACTTGCATCAGCTAGTTCCACGAGGATTGGGCCCGGGTTTGCTTGATCTTTGGATCTTAATCTCTTTATGCATACTGGTTTTACATCAGACTTGCCGATTGAACAAAAAAGATCTTTTACAAACTTTTCGTCTTCAGATCTTTTGTCAACTTGCACTGCACACGACGGTTCCGGAACTCCGTAAACGATAACATTTTTTTTCCTTTTCTCTCTATCATTCAGTTCATTCATGGAAGCATTCACAACTACTAACTGCGCAGCTGGCTGTTTTGATTTTCCGCCACCTGATTTAACTACCTGAACCCAATCGTTACCGATAGTCGGAGGTTGCAATGATGATTTTGCTGCTGTTAATTCGGTGGTCAGCTTCTTGATTACAGTTAGATTGTCTTTATCTTTGGTCTCTAGGAGCGTGACTCGCTCGGACAGCGATAAAACCAGAGAAGAAATCTTGCCGCACCACTCATGAAGAACTTTTGAGGATAATGAGTGGTTACCTTGTCCGAGACTCGGCCAGTTTTTTTCCAACAGAAATTCTGTATCCATGTTGAATATGTTGATGCGTAAAATAATCCGTTTAAATTAACGCTCTAACTAACATGTTAAAAAATTAAAAGTTGTAGAACAAATAGCATTCTAATTTTAGCATACAGCACTAATTTTTTTTAAATAACTGAAAGGTTTATTGACCTGAAATTTGATTATGTTTTGTTAAATAAAAATGTTCTATCGCTAATAGGACGAGATGGCGAAGAAGGATCACAGGGAAAAACTGGTAACTTTCACTTTAATAGTGTTTTTTGACCAAATGTTGAAAGATGTGTTGCTCTTATTATTGGAGGTTCAAATTTGCTTTTATGTGTTTCAGGTCTAGAAGGCAAAACTGGACCAAAAGGATATCCAGGAGAACAAGGTCCTGCTGGCGAAAAAGGGATTTCCGGTAATTAAAATGTTTTTATATTGAAACTATAAGTCAGTGAATGTTATATATATATATACATATATGTTTGTATAAGTATATATATATAAGCGTATGTGAATATATGTATATATATATATATATATATATATATATATATATATATATATATATATATATATATATATATATATATATATATATATATATATATATTTATATATATATATATATATATATATATATGTATATATATATATATATATGTATATATATATATATCAATGAGTTTTTATTCTATTTCCTTTTTAAATCATATCATGAACAAAGCAAATTTATACTAACATTATTAATCAGATAGATCTAGCAAGTGTTTAGCAACCACTTAGGTAGATTATATTATTACCATTTTGCTGCCAACTGCAGAACTGATAATAGAAGTCCCAAAAGACTTTTCAGTGGAAAGAGAAGTCCAAGCTTAAGGAGGAGTCCCAGTCCGTCGTATAGACGACACGAAATACGGCAAGTCAAGACAATTCCCAGCAAGCGAACAGTTATAGCAGCCAATAGAAGATACACCACTGTGAAATTTGGTGATGTCGAAATTCGGATGCAACTGGACTCCGGAGCTGATGTCACAATCATCAGTACAAAAACTTGGGTGAAGATTGCTTCACCACGGCTAGATAAGGCAACAACAAAAATTGGTGCTGCAAACGGTACTGAAATTCAAGTACTAGGTGAATTTCAAACCAAATTTTCGTGCGCAGGATTCACAGGCAATGGACTCTGTTTTGTGGCCAAAAATACAACACAACTTCTAGGAATTGAATGGATGGATCAACTTCCACTAATGATAAAAGCATTTGATGCAATCTGTTGTTCTGTTGCAGAAAAGCCTTCGCAGGAAGAAACCAGTTTAGCTGTTCGTTTACAAACAGAGTTTCCAAATGTTTTCAAAGAAGAATTGGGTCATTGCAGTAAAAAGAAAGCAAGATTGCTCCTTAAGTCAGAGTCTCAAGCCACGAAAAATACCTTTTGCTTACGAAGAAATAACCATTAGGGAACTTGAAAGACTAGTCAATGTAGGAGTTCTTAAAAGAGTTGAATACAGTCCCTGGGCGGCACCGATTGTGGTTGTTCCAAAGAAAAGCGGAACGGTGCGCATCTGTGCTGACTTTAAAACAGGCCTTAATGACGCGCTTGAGATGCACCAACATCCACTTCCAACACCGGATGAAATTTTTTCAAAATTAAACCAAGGAGCTTGGTTCACTCAAGTAGATTTTGCTGATGCATATCTACAGTTGGAAATGGATGAATCGTCAAAGGAGCTCGTTACGATCAACACTCCTAAAGGTCTATATCAGTACCAGAGACTTCCCTTTGGAGTAAAAAGTGCACCAGGTATTTTCCAGGAAACAATGGATAATTTAACTTCAGGGTTAAAAGGCTGTGCGGCTTACCTGGACGATGTAATTGTGACCGGCACAACATTGGAAGAACACAATATGAATGTTCTTGAACTATTCAAACGGATTTCAGATTTTGGTTTTAGAGTCAAGATGGACAAGTGCTCTTTTGCCAAGAAAGAGATTAAATTTCTAGGTCATATTATCAGCAAAGAAGGCCGAAAACCAGATCCAGAAAAGATAAAAGGAATTGTAGAAATGCCCCCACCAAAAGACAGGAAACAGTTAAAATCGTTTTTGGGTATGGTTAGTTACTATTCTGTTTTTGTACCAAAGATGAGACAAATGAGAGGCCCACTAGATGAATTGGAAAAAAATGAGAAATTTGAATGGTTAAAAGTACACCAGGAATCTTTCACAAGCCTTAAGAAGGTGTTACAATCAAATTTATTGCTGACGCATTATGATCCCAAAAGAGACATCGTAATAGCTGCTGATGCATGTGAATACGGAATTGGAGCAGTGATTTCACACCGATTTCGTAATGGAACAGAAAAAGCAGTCGCTCATGCAGGCCGTGCGCTGACCCAAGCAGAAAAGAATTACGGCCAAATAAAAAAAGAAGCTTTAGCCCTAGTTTTTGCAGTAAGAAAAT
This sequence comes from Erpobdella octoculata, assembly GCA_963978895.1. Classification (NCBI taxonomy): domain Eukaryota; kingdom Metazoa; phylum Annelida; class Clitellata; order Hirudinida; family Erpobdellidae; genus Erpobdella; species Erpobdella octoculata. The sequence goes on from OZ022240.1 coordinate 27,024,240, forward strand.
TCCATAGATTTGTTTATGGAAGGCGGTTTACGCTTTTGACCGATCACAAGCCTCTCTTGTCAGTATTTGGTTCAAAAAAGGAATATCTGCACACGCTGCAAACAGACTACAGAGATGGGAACTGATACTTTTAGCTTATGATTTTGAGATCGAATATCGACGAACAGCAAATTTTGGTCAAGCTGATGCCTTATCAAGACTCATTGATTCCAAAAAAACAACAGGAAATAAGGATTTGATAATAGCAGGTGTAAACGAAGACATCACAATGATACAAGAGGATACGATGAGACAATTACCTGTTAGTAAGAAAGATATTCAAATTATGACAGAAGAAGACTCTGAACTCAGAGAGTTAAGTGAGATCATTAAAAAAGGAATTTGGCCAAAAGTTAAACCTGGATCAAACTGGAATGCATTCCAAAGTAAAGCAACTGATTTGACTTTACATGATGGCATTCTATTTATGGGGGTAAGAGCAGTAATTCCAAAAAAACTGCAACAGCGTATATTGAGGATGCTACATCAGGGTCATCCAGGAATTACGAGAATGAAAATGCTAGCCAGACAGTCGGTGTATTGGCATGGAATCGATAGAGATATTGAAAGTATGGTGAAAACCTGTGATGCATGTCAAAAAGCAGCTAAAATGCCTATAAAAAACACGTTGTCACCATGGCCTGAACCATCACAGGCCTGGGAGAGAATTCACATTGATTTTGCGTGACCAATGGAGAATTCAATGTTTCTGGTTGTTGTGGACGCATATTCAAAATGGCCAGAAATAATACAAATGAGTGCGGCTACCTCAACAACGACAATTCGCGAGCTGAACAGAATGTTTGCTCGGTATGGATTTCCCAAGACATTGGTATAAGATAACGGAACACAATTTACTTCTATGGAATTTGAAAGATTTTGTCAGTCAAAATTTATCAGTCACATCCGAATACCTCTTTTTCATCCACAAAGTAATGGTCAAGCAGAAAGATTTGTTGATACTTTCAAAAGAACCATACAAAAGCTAAAAGGTAAAGGAATTACTGAGGAACTGGTGCAAAAGTTTTTGTTGTGTTATAGATCTACACCATGCCCATCTAGTCCACATCAGAAATCTCCCGCAGAAAATTTTTTGGGGAGACAAATAAGAACACCACTATCAGACTTACAATTAAGTACTAAGAAAGACGAAAAGCATTCAGAAAAAAAGTCTTGCATGAAGAGACAGTTTGACAAAAAGAATGGGGCAAGACCGAGAGTTTTTAAAGAACAAGATGCGGTGTACGCTATAGATTATAAAAATCCAAACCATCCCAGATGGATACCAGGGAAGATTTTAAAAAGAATTGGAAAAACGGTTTACGAAGTCGAGATTGACAGAAGGATTACAAGAAGGCATACAAATCAATTAAGACCAAGGAATTTAGATTGGGCACTTAAAGAAATGTTTGAGACATTCGACATGCCAGTGCCCCTTCAAGATAAAAGTTATGGAGAGAAAGCCCCGGTAAGAATTGTGTTCCCAGGAGAGGAAGAGATGTTGGAACCAGACATAAACGCAACCCCTCGGGTTACGGAGAATGAGGATGGAGAGAATAGACAAAGAGATCATGTTCCGAGCCATATAGATAATGAAGCCAATCCGGAGGAATTGACACACATTCCAACAGGAATAGAACCGGAGGCAAGACCTAAACGTTATTGCAACCCTCCAAAACGGATAGTACTTAACCCCAGTAGGAAATCATATGATTTTCTATAAAGAGGGGGAGGTGTTATAAGTATATATATATAAGCGTATGTGTATATATGTATATATATATGTATATATATATATATATATATATATATATATATATATATATATATATATATATATATATATATATATGTATTTATATATATATGTATATATATATATATCAATGAGTTTTTATTCTATTTCCTTTTTAAATCATATCATGAACAAAGCAAATTTATACTAACATTATTAATCAGATATATCTAGCAAGTGTTTAGCAACCACTTAGGTAGATTATATTATTATCATTTAATTAGAATAATAAAGATATAACAGTGAATAAATTAATTTTAAATTGTTCATAAAAGTTTTATTTGTTTTATAAAAATGTTATTTGGTCAAAATCTATTTTCATGAATACATTTGATAGGTAAAGATGGGGAAAAAGGTGAATCCGGACTGCAGGGTAAATTTTTTTTCATTTTAAAATAAAAGTTTTTGTTACATTGATGTTATGAATTAAGTTATTGCTCTAATTAAAATATAAATGTTATAGGTCGAGTAGGACTAAAAGGCGAACCGGGCGTAGGAGGCCCACCTGGCCGCGATGGAGTATATGGAATTCCTGGTAAGAAATTTGAGAGAAAACTTGAGACAAGTTTATGTTTTATTCAATTAACGATTTTAAATTCTTTTCAAATCTAGCAAACATTTCAAATTAATTTACGACAACCTAAGATGACTTCATGGATAGGCGTCTCAGGTTGTAATAATCTACTCAGGCTGTGCCACAGTGGAGCCCCGTTTCCAGCAAACAAGTCAATAGCTGTCGACCAGTAGGCTTGAAGTTTTCCTTGAAACAGGTGTCGTTGATGCTGGAACTGCTCACACCACTTGAACAGAGAACTCTGATCTTTTATGTTTTGGTTTTTCTTCTCAAATCGCCTTGCCTTCACTTTCTCAAGATGACACTCTGTGTCGAACCATGGAGCAGTCGATCTGGCGTACAATGTCACAGTAACCATCGGTGCATGAATGTTAAGAAGTTGAGTCAACGTGTAGTTGTAGCAGTTGAATAACTCGGTCACATCATTCGGTGACTCAAGGATCAATTTGGACTGCAGTAGATTGTCAGTGAACCTCTCAACGTCGAACTGCCTCCAGAGCCGCCGCTGGACACGTTTTCAGGTAGGAGTTTTGGCAATGGGAGTAACACTATTGAAAGACGCCACCAGTGAGAGTGGTCGGAGATAAGAGATAGCGGGTCGACTCTGGTTGACGAGACCGGGTCCCCGGAACGCGAGATGAAAACATTTAACTGGTGGCCGCCCCTGTGAGTGGATTGCTGGATGTGTTCACAAAGGTCAACGTTTTTAAGTTCATTGAGGAAAGCAATTGCATGGCTGCTGCCTGGGTCATCCAGGTGGATGTTGACATCACCAACGATGCAGCATCCTGCATAGCTGGAACAATTTTCTAGTACGTCAGCTAACTCCGTGATGAACTTCATCGTGATTGGCTGTAACCATGGTCGGTAGACCACAACAAATGCCCCAGAGAACAGAGGATTACGTAGGAACAAAGGCAGAACTTCAAACGTTGTATACGATGGAAACGGCAAAATACTCAGGTGAGGCAAACACGCAGATACCTCCATGGTTGGTACGTTGATTGTGGTCATCAAAAACCAATCAAAGCCGTGATTGCTCGAGGACATGGTAGTTAAGCCGTGTTGACGCGATGACGCAGGGGAACTCCGCGGTTTCATGCCACAATTCGACAACCGCCATCACTTGAATATTGTTAGTTGTTATGTAGTTGCTAATTGCAGTTGATTTGTTACCAAGTGATTGGGCATTGAGGATTCCGATAGTGAATGATCGACTCAAAACCCGGGGTATGTCGACCAATACCCGCTGAGGAAGCGACAGCGTTTGGTGCACAACACGTTGGCGCGATGAAATCACCGGAATGATTTGGTTTGCTGTTGATGGTGATACCCAGCTATCCGTTGTTGTGATATGGATGGATTGATGAGTTTGTTCTGCAACTTGGTGAGTGTGATTGTTTTGATCGTGAATATAGAAAGGTGTGCATAACTGGTTGAAATTTAAGCGCCTCGTCTTTAATATTTTGATGTTTCTTTGCTTGTTGTTGCCGGCGCGAGAGCCACGGTGGTGGCGCAAACCAGGCCGAGTTATGTTAAAGATGGTAGATGATGGAATCGAACACCAGACGCTACTTTTAGCCTGTAGCAGTTGGTCACGTGAATACAAATGACGTACTAGGACTGGTCGGAGCAGAGCTGCTTCACAAGCCGGAACCATGGAAACCATGGCGGCTCTTCTTACAAAGAAAGTACTGCCAGAAATTATTTCGGCAAATATTTTAGAAACAAACTATTTTCGTAATCCTTTAGAGTGCGTTGTTCCAGAAAAGTAAAAACTGAATCGGTTATTGACGGAAACAAAAATGTTAAATATGAAAAAAAACGATGAAATCGTGCCACATAGACTGACGCGTCCTGTAACTACAAGAGCACCAAAATTGAATTTGAATAGAATTCTATTTTGTTTGAAATGACACTATTACTCATAATATTTTTTTAAAACACATTTGATAGGTAAAGATGGAGAAAAAGGTGAAACAGGGTTACAAGGTAAAATTGTTTTAGTATCATTCCATAAAGTAAGTTTTTTTATAAATTGAATACTTGATTTCAATTAATATTCTGATTGAACTATAAATGTTTTAGGTTCACAAGGACCAAGAGGTATACAAGGGATGGAAGGCCCACGAGGCCCTCCAGGATTGAATGGAACGCCTGGTAAGACATTCGTGAAAACACTTGACACAACATTTTGTTATAATTAATAACGATTATCTACAACTTTTATTTTAGCAAATTTTTTGAGTATTTTTTCGACAAAATAAATTCCCTATATTATGGAGAGGAGTAACTTAAAAACTTGTTTTTACAGGTAGTGATGGGGAGAAAGGAGAGACAGGGCCTTTAGGTCTTTTTTGTTATAATAATGTTTTCAAACATAAATAAACATAATAAATAAATAGGGTCACAGTTAGTTTACGTTTTTTAGTTATTCTAATTTTTGTAAATAATGTTATTAAACTTTGTTTTTTTTTGGTTTCAGGACCACAAGGGTTAAATGGAACAAGAGGTGATCAAGGACTACCAGGTCCCGCAGGTCAAAAAGGAGAAACTGGATCAAATGGTATTCTTTGCTGTGATTCAGTGATACAACTTGCCTGTTTAAACATTTCTTAATTGAATTTGTTCAATATGCGCTACAAGAATACTCTTTAGTAACGGAAAAGTTAGAAAAACATACTTGTTAGAACAAGAATGATTTCAGAACAAATTATCATTTATTGTCCATCTGATATCAAGTATTTAAAAAAAAGTAGAACATTATAATTACGCAATATTTTTGTGAAAATCTAATGTATTATATGCTAATAGGTCGTGATGGCAAAGATGGACTCCAGGGACAAGCGGGTAATTTGTTACATTTATGATGTTCACTTGAACAAATGGAAATCATTTATAGTCCTTATTATTATATATTTTAATGTTATTTTATCGGTTGCAGGTTCAAAAGGCACTACAGGACACAAAGGATATCCAGGAGAACAAGGTCCTATTGGAGAAAAAGGATTTTCCGGTAGTTAATTTTTATTTAAATAGAAACTATAGTTCAGTAAATAAATGAAAGACCAGTTTGTTAAGCAAAGGTAGTTTAGACATTTAACAAATGTCACTGTTACTCAATATCTCTTTTCCTAAATACATAAATTAGGTAAAGATGGAGAAAAAGGTGAAACAGGACTGCAGGGTGAAACTATTTTTTGTTCATTTGAAAAGTTGAGTTTTTATAACATTGATGATATGAATTAATTTATTACTCTAATTAAAACAAAAATGTTATAGGACCAGTAGGACAAAATGGTGAACAAGGCGTAGAAGGTCCACCTGGCCGCGATGGAGTAAATGGAAGTCCTGGTAAGAAATTCGAGAGAACACTTCAAACAAGTTTTTGTTTTATTCAATAAAGAAATCAATTTTATTTTCAAATTCAGCAAACATTGCAAATTCATTTACGACAACTTAGGATGATTTTATGGAAAAGCGTCCTTTTTGTAAACTTGTATTTTACAGGTAGTGATGGAGAAAACGGACAAGCCGGGCCTCCAGGTGTTTTTATAACAAATCTTTAATATAAATTAGTTATAATTTTTTTAATTTATTCAACTATTGGAAATAATGATTTTATGATCTTGTCTATTTGTTTCAGGTCCTCAAGGGTTAAATGGAACAAGAGGTAATCAAGGACTACCAGGCCCTGCTGGTCAAAAAGGAGACTATGGACTAAATGGTAGTTTTTGCTATAAGTGACTGCTACTATATGAGTGTTAACAATAATTTGTATTAAATTAGTTTATTATACGCTGGCACAAAAAATATTTAATAACGGAAATATTGAAAAACTTTTTTGATTAAATTATACGGGTTTTAGTACAAAGTATCATTTTATGTATTAGCATACAGGTTTTTTCAAAATAATATGAAAATAGTCTTACTTATGTGAAATACAAATGTACTATCCGGCAATAGGTCGTGATGGCAAAGATGGATCAAATGGAAACACAGGTAATTTATAAGTTTCAATATGTAGGTCCAAGACTGGACCAATTAAAAATAGGTTTTGCCTTTTTTAATAGGTGGTTTGAGATATTTTAATGTCCTTTAGGTCCGCCAGGCTCAACTGGACCAAGAGGACATCCAGGAGAACGAGGTTCTTCTGGAGAAAAAGGAATTTCCGGTTATTTTTTTTTTTAGAAACAACTAATTGTCAATTACTGAATTCAAATCTATTTTTTTGAATGACACTATTATTAAGAATACTTTTATTAAAACACATTTGATAGGAAAAGATGGAGAAAAAGGTGAAACAGGTTTACAAGGTGAAATTATTTTTGTTCATTTCACAAATTATGTTTTATTAAATTGAATACTTAAATTCAATTATTATTTTGATTGAACTATGAATTTTATAGGTCAAATAGGACCAAGAGGCATACAAGGGATGGAAGGCCAAAGAGGCATTTCTGGAGTAAGCGGAAAGCCTGGTAAGAAATTTGAGAGAACACTTGCAACAATTTTTTATTATAATAATAACAATTATCTATTACTTCTTTTCTAAGATATGTTATAAGTTATTTTTTGACAATTAAAATAAATTGTATTATGCATAGGAGTAATTTAAAAGCTTGTTTTCTACAGGTAGTGACGGGGAAAACGGAGAAACAGGACCTCCAGGTGTTTTTTGTTTTAATGAAGATTGTAAACATAATTAAACATATAAGTACTGAATGTAGTTCCAGTTAGTATACGTTTCTTAGTTAATTTAATTTTTGTAATAATGATATAAAGATCATGTTTTTTTGTTTTCAGGCCCACAAGGGTTAAATGGAACAAAAGGTGATCAAGGATTACCAGGTCCTGCCGGTCAAAAAGGAGACACTGGATTAAATGGTAGACGTTGCTATATTTCATTTATACTGCTTACCTGTTTAAATAAGTATCAATTGTATTTAGTCAATATGCGTTAGCAAAATTATGGTTTTATTACGAAAATGTTTGAAACACATTTTTGTTAAAAAATTAAAAGTTGTAGAACAAATAGCATTCTAATTTTAGCATACAGCACTAATTTTTTTCAAAGAACTGAAAGGTTTATTGACCTGAAATCTGTTTTTGTTTTGTTAAATACATATGTTGTATCGCTAATAGGACAAGATGGCGAAAATGGATCAGAAGGAAAAACTGGTAACTTTTACTTAAATAGTGTTTTTTTTACCAAATGTTGAAAGGTGTGTTGCTCTTATTATTGGAGGTTCAAACTTGATTTTATGTGTTTCAGGTCCAAAAGGCAAAACTGGACAAAAAGGATATCCAGGAGAACAAGGTCCTGCTGGCGAAAAAGGGATTTCCGGTAATTAAATTGTTTTTATATTGAAACTATAAGTCAGTGAATAAATGAATTTTAAATTGTTCATAAAAGTTTTATTTGTCTTATAAAATTGTTATTTGCTCAAAATCTATTTTTATGAATACATTTGATAGGTAAAGATGGGGAAAAAGGTGAATCCGGATTGCAGGGTAATTTTTATTTCATTTAAAAATAAAAGTTTTTGTTACATTGATGTTATCAATTAAGTTATTGCTCTAATTAAAATATAAATGTTATAGGTTCAGTAGGACTAAAAGGCGAACAGGGCGTAGGAGGCCCACCTGGCCGCGATGGAGTATATGGAATTCCTGGTAAGAAATTTAAGAGAACACTTGAGACAAGTTTATGTTTTATTCAATAAACGATTTGAAATTTTTTTCAAATCTAGCAAACATTTCAAATTAATTTACAACAACCTAAGATGACTTCATGGATAGGCTTAATTTTTAAACTTGTTTCTTACAGGTAGTCATGGAGAAAACGGACAAGCCGGACCTCCAGGTGTTCTATTTAATAAAATTAAATTGTAACTTTATCTGTAATAATTGAATAATTTCAAAGTTTGTTATAACTTTTTCAATTTTTTTATTCATTGAAAATAATGATTTTAAGATTTGGTTTATTTGTTTCAGGTCCACAAGGGTTAAATGGAACAAGAGGTGATCAGGGTCGACCAGGTCCTGCTGGTCAAAAAGGAGAATATGGATCAAAGGGTAGTTTTTGTGTTGATTCACTGCTACTATATGAATGTTAACAGTTATTTTTATTTAAGTTGTTCATCATACGCGGCACGAAAAACGTTTATTAACTAAAATAATGAGAAACGTTTTTGTTTAAATAATACGAGTTTTAGTGCAAAGTATCACTTTATTTATAAGCATAGAGCACTTTTTTTTCGAAATATTAATGGTTTATCAACATGAATATAGCCTTACATGTGTTAAATACAAATGTACTATGCGGCAATAGGTCGAGACGGCAAAGATGGAACGAATGGACAAACAGGTAATTTATAAGTTTCATTAGGTTTAATTGACCAATTCGAAAAACATTTTTGCTTTTTTTATTAGCTATTTTGATATAATTGTATGTGCTTTAGGTCTGAAAGGCTCAACTGGACTAAGAGGGCATCCAGGAGAACGTGGTCCTTTTGGCGAGAAAGGAATTTCCGGTAGTTATTTAACTTTTAAAAACAACTATTTGTCAGTAACCTACAAGAAATTTATTTTGTTTTCAAATGACACTATTACTCAGAATATTTTTTCAAAAACACATTTGATAGGTAAAGATGGAAAAAAAGGTGAAAAAGGGCTTCAAGGTGAGATTGTTTTTGTTCATTTCAGAAATTAAGTTTTTAATAAATTGAATACTTAAATTCAATTATTAATCTAATTGAACTATGAATGTTATTAGGTTCAGTAGGACCAAGAGGCATACAAGGGATGGAAGGCCCACGAGGCCCTCCAGGATTAAATGGAACGCCTGGTAAGACATTTGTGAAAACTCTTGACAACATTTCGTTATATTTATTAACGATTATCTACAACTTTTATTCTAGCAAATGTTTTAAGTATTTTTTCGACAAGATAAATTCACTATATTGTGGATTATAGTAATTTAAAAATTTATTTTTTACAGGTAGTGATGGGGAAAACGGAGAAACCGGACCTCCAGGTATTTTTTGTTACAATAAAGTTTTCAAACATAAATAAACAAAATAATTAAATAGGATCTTCAGTTAATTCACGTTTTTTTAGTTATTTTTGTGTAATTAAGGTTATAAAAATCGTGTTTTTTTTCTTCAGGTTCACAAGGGTTAAATGGAACAAGAGGTGATCAAGGACTACCAGGTCCTCCTGGTCAAAAAGGAAAAACCGGACCAAATGGTTATCTCTGCTGGGATTCACTGATACTACTTGCTTGTTGAAACATTTTTTCAGTTGAATTTGTTTAACAGGCACTACAAGAATAATGTTTAGTAACGGAAATGTTAGAAAAACCTTATTGTTAAAACAAAAATGGCTTCAGGACAAATTAACATTTTATCGTCCATCATACAAAACTTATTTAAAAAGAAAACTGGAATATTGTAATTACGCATTGTTTTATGTGAAAAACTAATGTATTATATGCTAATAGGTCGTGATGGCAAAGATGGACTACAGGGACAAGCGGGTAAATTGTTACTTTTATGATGTTCACTTGAACAAATGGAAATCACTTATACTCGTTATTATTATAGATTTAAAGGTTATTTTATGTGTTGCAGGTTCAAAAGGCACTACAGGACACAAAGGATATCCAGGAGAACAAGGTCCTATTGGAGAAAAAGGATTTTCCGGTAGTTAATTTTTATTAAAATAGAAACTATAGTTCAGTAAATGAATGAAAAACCAGTTTGTTAAGCAAAGGTAGTTTAGACATTTAACAAATGTCACTGTTACTCAATATCTATTTTCCTAAATACATAAAATAGGTAAAAATGGAGAAAAAGGTGAAACAGGACTGCAAGGTGAAACTATTTTTTGTTCATTTGAAAATTTGAGTTTTTATAACATTGATGATATAAATTAATTTATTGCTCTAATTAAAACAAAACTGTTATAGGACCAGTAGGACAAAAAGGTGAACAAGGCGTAGAAGGCCCACCTGGCCGCAATGGAGTAAACGGAAGTCCTGGTAAGAAATTTGAGAGAACACTTGAAACAAGTTTTTGTTTTATTCAATAAAGAAATCAATTTTTTTTCAAATTCAGCAAAAATTTCAAATTAATTTACGACAACTTAGTATGACTTTATGGAAAGGCATAATTTTTAAACATGTTTTTTATAGGTAGTCAAGGAGAAAACGGACAAGCCGGACCTCCAGGTGTTTTTATAACAAATTTTTAATATAAATTAGTTATAAATTTTTTAATTTGTTCAATTATTGGAAATAATGGTTTTATGATCTAGTTTATTTGTTTCAGGTCCCCAAGGGTTAAAAGGAACAAGAGGTGATCAAGGACTACCAGGCCCTGCTGGTCAAAAAGGAGACTATGGACCAAATGGTAGTTTTTGCTATGAGTGACTGCTACTATATGAGTGTTAACAATAATTTGTATTAAATTTGTTTATTATACACTAGCACAAAAAATATTTAATAACGGAAATATTGAAAAACGTTTTTGTTTAAATTATACCAGTTTTAGTACAAAGTATCATTTTATGTATTAGCATACAGGTTTTTTCAAAATAATATGAAAATAGTCTTACTTATGTGAAATACAAATGTACTATCCGGCAATAGGTCGTGATGGCAAAGATGGATCAAATGGACACACAGGTAATTTATAAGTTTCATTATGTTGACTGGACCAATTGAAAATAGGTTTTGCCTTTTTTAATAGGTGGTTTGAGATATTTTAATGTCTTTTAGGTCCGCCAGGCTCAACTGGACCAAGAGGACATCCAGGAGAACGAGGTTCTTCTGGAGAAAAAGGAATTTCCGGTTATTTTTCTTTCTAGAAACAACTAATTGTCAATTACTGAATGCAAATCTGTTTTTTTAAATGACACTATTACTAAGAATATTTTTACTGAAACACATTTGATAGGTAAAGATGGAGAAAAAGGTGAAACAGGGTTACAAGGTAAAATTATTTTTGTTCATTCCACAAATTATGTTTTATTAAATTGAATACTTAAATTCAATTATTATTTTGATTGAACTATGAATCTTATATGTCTAATAGGACCAAGAGGCATTCAAGGGAGGGTAGGCCAACGAGGCATTTCTGGAGTAAACGGAACGCCAGGTAAGAAATTTGAGAAAACACTTGCGACAATTTTTTATTATAATTAATAACAATTATCTATTACTTCTATTCTAAGATATGTTATAAGTTATTTTTTGACAATTTAAATAAAGTGTATTATGCATAGGAGTAATTTGAAAGCTTGTTTTATACAGGTAGTGACGGGAAAAACGGAGAAACAGGACCTCCAGGTGTTTTTTGTTTTAATGAAGATTGTAAACATAATTAAACATATAAGTACTGAATGTAGTCCTAATTAGTATACGTTTTTTAGTTAATTTATATTTTGTAATAATGATATAAAGATCTTGTTTTTTGTTTTCAGGCACACAAGGGTTAAATGGAACAAAAGGTGATCAAGGACTACCAGGTCCTGCCGGTGAAAAAGGAGACACTGGATTAAATGGTGAACGTTGCTGTATTTCATTGATACTGCTTACCTGTTTAAATAAGTATCAATTGTATTTAGTCAATATGCGTTAGCATAATTATGGTTTTATTACGAAAATTTTAGAAAAACATTTTTGTTAAAAAATTAAAAGTTGTAGAACAAATAGCATTCTAATTTTAGCATACAGCACTAATTTTTTTAAATAACTGAAAGGTTTATTGACCTGAAATTTGTTTATGTTTTGTTAAATAAAAATGTTCTATCGCTAATAGGACGAGATGGCGAAGAAGGATCACAGGGAAAAACTGGTAACTTTCACTTAAATAGTGTTTTTTGACCAAATGTTGAAAGATGTGTTGCTCTTATTATTGGAGGTTCAAATTTGCTTTTATGTGTTTCAGGTCTAGAAGGCAAAACTGGACCAAAAGGATATCCAGGAGAACAAGGTCCTGCTGGCGAAAAAGGGATTTCCGGTAATTAAAATGTTTTTATATTGAAACTATAAGTCAGTGAATAAATTAATTTTAAATTGTTCATAAAAGTTTTATTTGTCTTATAAAAATGTTATTTGCTCAAAATCTATTTTCATGAATACATTTGTTAGGTAAAGATGGGGAAAAAGGTGAATCCGGACTGCAGGGTAAATTTTTTTTCATTTTAAAATAAAAGTTTTTGTTACATTGATGTTATGAATTAGGTTATTGCTCTAATTAAAATATAATTGTTATAGGTCAAGTAGGACTAAAAGGCGAACAGGGCGTAGGAGGCCCACCTGGCCGCGATGGAGTATATGGAATTCCTGGTAAGAAATTTGAGAGAAAACTTGAGACAAGTTTATGTTTTATTCAATAAACGATTTGAAATTTTTTTCAAATTTAGCAAACATTTCAAATTAATTTACGACAACCTAAGATGACTTCATGGATAGGCGTCTCAGGTTGTAATAATCTACTCAGGCTGTGCCACAGTGGAACCCTGTTTCCAGCAAACAAGTCAATAGCTGTCGACCAGTAGGCTTGAAGTTTTCCTTGAAACAGGTGTCGTTGATGCTGGAACTGCTCAGCCACTTGAACAGAGAACTCTGATCTTTTATGTTTTTGTTTTTCTTCTCAAATCGCCTTGCCTTCACTTTCTCGAGATGACACTCTGTGTCGAACCATGGAGCAGTCGATCTGGCGTACAATGTCACAGTAACCATCGGTGCATGAATGTTAAGAAGTTGAGTCAACGTGTAGTTGTAGCAGTTGAATAACTCGGTCACATCATTCGGTGACTCAAGGATCAATTTGGACTGCAGTAGATTGTCAGTGAACCTCTCAACGTCGAACTGCCTTCAGAGCCGCCGCTGGACACGTTTTCTGGTAGGAGTTTTGGCAATGGGAGTAACACTATTGAAAGACGCCACCAGTAGAGAGTGGTCGGAGATAAGAGATAGCGGGTCGACTCTGGTTGACGAGACCGGGTCCCCGGAACGCGAGATGAAAACATTTACCTGGTGGCCGCCCCTGTGAGTGGATTGCTGGATGTGTTCACAAAGGTCAACGTTTTTAAGTTCATTGAGGAAAGCAATTGCATGGCTGCTGCCTGGGTCATCCAGGTGGATGTTGACATCACCAACGATGCAGCATCTTGCATAGCTGGAACAATTTTCTAGTACGTCAGCTAACTCCGTGATGAACTTTATCGTGATTGGCTGTAACCATGGTCGGTAGACCACAACAAATGCCCCAGAGAACAGAGGATTACGTAGGGACAAAGGCAGAACTTCAAACGTTGTATACAATGGAAACGGCAAAATACTCATCTTAACCTCAGGTGAGGCAAACACGCAGATACCTCCATGGTTGGTACGTAGATTGTGGTCATCAAAAACCAATCAAAGCCGTGATTGCTCGAGGACATGGTAGTTAAGCGGTGTTGACGTGATGACGCAGGGGAACTCCGCGGTTTCATGCCACAATTCGACAACCGCCATTACTTGAATATTGTTAGTTGTTATGTAGTTGCTAATTGCAGTTGATTTGTTACCAAGTGATTGGGCATTGAGGATTCCGATAGTGAATGATCGACTCAAAACCCGGGGTATGTCGACCAATACCCGCTGAGGAAGCGACAGCGTTTGGTGCACAACACGTTGGCGCGATGAAATCACCGGAATGATTTGGTTTGCTGTTGATGGTGATACCCAGCTATCCGTTGTTGTGATATGGATGGATTGATGAGTTTGTTCTGCAACTTGGTGAGTGTGATTGTTTTGATTGTGAATATAGAAAGGTGTGCATAACTGGTTGAAATTTAAGCGCCTCGTCTTTAATATTTTGATGTTTCTTTGCTTGTTGTTGCCGGCGCGAGAGCCACGGTGGTGGCGCAAACCAGGTCGAGTTATGTTAAAGATGGTAGATGATGGAATCGAACACCAGACGCTACTTTTAGCCTGTAGCAGTTGGTCACGTGAATACAAATGACGTGCTAGGACTGGTCGGAGCAGAGCTGCTTCACAAGCCGGAACCATGGAAACCATGGCGGCTCTTCTTACGTAGAAAGTACTGCCAGAAATTATTACGGCAAATATTTTAGACAAAAACTATTTTCGTAATCCTTTAGAGTGCGTTGTTCCAGAAAAGTAAAAACTGAATCGGTTATTGACGGAAACAAAAATGTTAAATATGAAAAAAAAACGATGAAATCGTGCCACATAGACTGACGCGTCCTGTAACTACAAGAGCACCAAAATTGAATTTGAATAGAATTCTATTTTGTTTTAAATGACACTATTACTCATAATATTTTTTTAAAACACATTTGATAGGTAAAGATGGAGAAAAAGGTGAAACAGGGTTACAAGGTAAAATTGTTTTAGTATCATTGCATAAAGTAAGTTTTTTTATAAATTGAATACTTGATTTCAATTAATATTCTAATTGAACTATAAATGTTTTAGGTTCACAAGGACCAAGAGGTATACAAGGGATGGAAGGCCCACGAGGCCCTCCAGGATTGAATGGAACGCCTGGTAAGACATTCGTGAAAACACTTGACACAACATTTTGTTATAATTAATAACGATTATCTACAACTTTTATTCTAGCAAATTTTTTGAGTATTTTTTCGACAAAATAAATTCCCTATATTATGGAGAGGAGTAACTTAAAAACTTGTTTTTACAGGTAGTGATGGGGAGAAAGGAGAGACAGGGCCTTTAGGTCTTTTTTGTTATAATAATGTTTTCAAACATAAATAAACATAATAAATAAATAGGGTCACAGTTAGTTTACGTTTTTTAGTTATTCTAATTTTTGTAAATAATGTTATTAAACTTTGTTTTTTTTTTGGTTTCAGGACCACAAGGGTTAAATGGAACAAGAGGTGATCAAGGACTACCAGGTCCCGCAGGTCAAAAAGGAGAAACTGGATCAAATGGTATTCTTTGCTGTGATTCAGTGATACTACTTGCCTGTTTAAACATTTCTTAATTGAATTTGTTCAATATGCGCTACAAGAATACTCTTTAGTAACGGAACAGTTAGAAAAACATACTTGTTAGAACAAGAATGATTTCAGAACAAATTATCATTTATTGTCCATCTGATATCAAGTATTTAAAAAAAAGTAGAACATTATAATTACGCAATATTTTTGTGAAAATCTAATGTATTATATGCTAATAGGTCGTGATGGAAAAGATGGACTCCAGGGACAAGCGGGTAATTTGTTACATTTATGATGTTCACTTGAACAAATGGAAATCATTTATAGTCCTTATTATTATATATTTTAATGTTATTTTATCGGTTGCAGGTTCAAAAGGCACTACAGGACACAAAGGATATCCAGGAGAACAAGGTCCTATTGGAGAAAAAGGATTTTCCGGTAGTTAATTTTTATTTAAATAGAAACTATAGTTCAGTAAATAAATGAAAGACCAGTTTGTTAAGCAAAAGTAGTTTAGACATTTAACAAATGTCACTGTTACTCAATATCTCTTTTCCTAAATACATAAATTAGGTAAAGATGGAGAAAAAGGTGAAACAGGACTGCAGGGTGAAACTATTTTTTGTTCATTTGAAAAGTTGAGTTTTTATAACATTGATGATATGAATTAATTTATTACTCTAATTAAAACAAAAATGTTATAGGACCAGTAGGACAAAATGGTGAACAAGGCGTAGAAGGTCCACCTGGCCGCGATGGAGTAAATGGAAGTCCTGGTAAGAAATTCGAGAGAACACTTCAAACAAGTTTTTGTTTTATTCAATAAAGAAATCAATTTTATTTTCAAATTCAGCAAACATTGCAAATTCATTTACGACAACTTAGGATGATTTTATGGAAAAGCGTCCTTTTTGTAAACTTGTATTTTACAGGTAGTGATGGAGAAAACGGACAAGCCGGGCCTCCAGGTGTTTTTATAACAAATCTTTAATATAAATTAGTTATAATTTTTTTAATTTATTCAACTATTGGAAATAATGATTTTATGATCTTGTCTATTTGTTTCAGGTCCTCAAGGGTTAAATGGAACAAGAGGTAATCAAGGACTACCAGGCCCTGCTGGTCAAAAAGGAGACTATGGACTAAATGGTAGTTTTTGCTATAAGTGACTGCTACTATATGAGTGTTAACAATAATTTGTATTAAATTAGTTTATTATACGCTGGCACAAAAAATATTTAATAACGAAATATTGAAAAACTTGTTTGATTAAATTATACGGGTTTTAGTACAAAGTATCATTTTATGTATTAGCATACAGGTTTTTTCAAAATAATATGAAAATAGTCTTACTTATGTGAAATACAAATGTACTATCCGGCAATAGGTCGTGATGGCAAAGATGGATCAAATGGAAACACAGGTAATTTATAAGTTTCAATATGTAGGTCCAAGACTGGACCAATTAAAAATAGGTTTTGCCTTTTTTAATAGGTGGTTTGAGATATTTTAATGTCTTTTAGGTCCGCCAGGCTCAACTGGACCAAGAGGACATCCAGGAGAACGAGGTTCTTCTGGAGAAAAAGGAATTTCCGGTTATTTTTTTTTTTTTAGAAACAACTAATTGTCAATTACTGAATTCAAATCTATTTTTTTAAATGACACTATTATTAAGAATACTTTTACTAAAACAAATTTGATAGGAAAAGATGGAGAAAAAGGTGAAACAGGTTTACAAGGTGAAATTATTTTTGTTCATTTCACAAATTATGTTTTATGAAATTGAATACTTAAATTCAATTATTATTTTGATTGAACTATGAATTTTATAGGTCAAATAGGACCAAGAGGCATACAAGGGATGGAAGGCCAACGAGGCATTTCTGGAGTAAGCGGAAAGCCTGGTAAGAAATTTGAGAGAACACTTGCAACAATTTTTTATTATAATAATAACAATTATCTATTACGTCTTTTCTAAGATATGTTATAATTTATTTTTTGACAATTAAAATAAATTGTATTATGCATAGGAGTAATTTAAAAGCTTGTTTTCTACAGGTAGTGACGGGGAAAACGGAGAAACAGGACCTCCAGGTGTTTTTTGTTTTAATTGAAGATTGTAAACATAATTAAACATATAAGTACTGAATGTAGTTCCAGTTAGTATACGTTTCTTAGTTAATTTAATTTTTGCAATAATGATATAAAGATCATGTTTTTTTGTTTTCAGGCCCACAAGGGTTAAATGGAACAAAAGGTGATCAAGGATTACCAGGTCCTGCCGGTCAAAAAGGAGACACTGGATTAAATGGTAGACGTTGCTATATTTCATTTATACTGCTTACCTGTTTAAATAAGTATCAATTGTATTTAGTCAATATGCGTTAGCATAATTATGGTTTTATTACGAAAATTTTAGAAAAACATTTTTGTTAGAAAATTAAAAGTTGTAGAACAAATAGCATTCTAATTTTAGCATACAGCACTAATTTTTTTCAAAGAACTGAAAGGTTTATTGACCTGAAATCTGTTTTTGTTTTGTTAAATACATATGTTGTATCGCTAATAGGACAAGATGGCGAAAATGGATCAGAGGGAAAAACTGGTAACTTTTACTTAAATAGTGTTTTTTTTACCAAATGTTGAAAGGTGTGTTGCTCTTATTATTGGAGGTTCAAGCTTGATTTTATGTGTTTCAGGTCCAAAAGGCAAAACTGGACAAAAAGGATATCCAGGAGAACAAGGTCCTGCTGGCGAAAAAGGGATTTCCGGTAATTAAATTGTTTTTATATTGAAACTATAAGTCAGTGAATAAATGAATTTTAAATTGTTCATAAAAGTTTTATTTGTCTTATAAAAATGTTATTTGCTCAAAATCTATTTTTATGAATACATTTGATAGGTAAAGATGGGGAAAAAGGTGAATCCGGATTGCAGGGTAATTTTTTTTTCATTTAAAAATAAAAGTTTTTGTTACATTGATGTTATCAATTAAGTTATTGCTCTAATTAAAATATAAATGTTATAGGTTCAGTAGGACTAAAAGGCGAACAGGGCGTAGGAGGCCCACCTGGCCGCGATGGAGTATATGGAATTCCTGGTAAAAAATTTAAGAGAACACTTGAGACAAGTTTATGTTTTATTCAATAAACGATTTGAAATTTTTTTCAAATCTAGCAAACATTTTAAATTAATTTACAACAACCTAAGATGACTTCATGGATAGGCTTAATTTTTAAACTTGTTTCTTACAGGTAGTCATGGAGAAAACGGACAAGCCGGACCTCCAGGTGTTCTATTTAATAAAATTAAATTGTAACTTTATCTGTAATAATTGAATAATTTCAAAGTTTGTTATAACTTTTTCAATTTTTTTATTCATTGAAAATAATGATTTTAAGATTTGGTTTATTTGTTTCAGGTCCACAAGGGTTAAATGGAACAAGAGGTGATCAGGGTCGACCAGGTCCTGCTGGTCAAAAAGGAGAATATGGATCAAAGGGTAGTTTTTGTGTTGATTCACTGCTACTATATGAATGTTAACAGTTATTTTTATTTAAGTTGTTCATCATACGCTGGCACGAAAAACGTTTATTAACTAAAATAATGAGAAACGTTTTTGTTTAAATAATACGAGTTTTAGTGCAAAGTATCACTTTATTTATAAGCATAGAGCACTTTTTTTTCGAAATATTAATGGTTTATCAACATGAATATAGCCTTACATGTGTTAAATACAAATGTACTATGCGGCAATAGGTCGAGACGGCAAAGATGGATCGAATGGACAAACAGGTAATTTATAAGTTTCATTAGGTTTAATTGACCAATTCGAAAAACATTTTTGCTTTTTTTATTAGCTATTTTGAGATAATTGTATGTGCTTTAGGTCTGAAAGGCTCAACTGGACTAAGAGGGCATCCAGGAGAACGTGGTCCTTTTGGCGAGAAAGGAATTTCCGGTAGTTATTTAACTTTTAAAAACAACTATTTGTCAATAACCTACAAGAAATTTATTTTGTTTTCAAATGACACTATTACTCAGAATATTTTTTCAAAAACAAATTTGATAGGTAAAGATGGAAAAAAAGGTGAAAAAGGGCTTCAAGGTGAAATTGTTTTTGTTCATTTCAGAAATTAAGTTTTTAATAAATTGAATACTTAAATTCAATTATTAATCTAATTGAACTATGAATGTTATTAGGTTCAGTAGGACCAAGTGGCATACAAGGGATGGAAGGCCCACGAGGCCCTCCAGGATTAAATGGAACGCCTGGTAAGACATTTGTGAAAACTCTTGACAACATTTCGTTATATTTATTAACGATTATCTACAACTTTTATTCTAGCAAATGTTTTAAGTATTTTTTCGACAAGATAAATTCACTATATTGTGGATTATAGTAATTTAAAAATTTATTTTTTACAGGTAGTGATGGGGAAAACGGAGAAACCGGACCTCCAGGTATTTTTTGTTACAATAAAGTTTTCAAACATAAATAAACAAAATAATTAAATAGGATCTTCAGTTAATTCCCGTTTTTTTATTTATTTTTGTGTAATTAAGGATATAAAAATCGTGTTTTTTTCTTCAGGTTCACAAGGGTTAAATGGAACAAGAGGTGATCAAGGACTACCAGGTCCTCCAGGTCAAAAAGGAAAAACCGGACCAAATGGTTATCTCTGCTGGGATTCACTGATACTACTTGCTTGTTGAACCTTTTTTTCAGTTGAATTTGTTTAACAGGCACTACAAGAATAATGTTTAGTAACGGAAATGTTAGAAAAACCTTATTGTTAAAACAAAAATGGCTTCAGGACAAATTAACATTTTATCGTCCATCATACAAAACTTATTTAAAAAGAAAACTGGAATATTGTAATTACGCATTGTTTTATGTGAAAAACTAATGTATTATATGCTAATAGGTCGTGATGGCAAAGATGGACTACAGGGACAAGCGGGTAAATTGTTACTTTTATGATGTTCACTTGAACAAATGGAAATCATTTATACTCGTTATTATTATAGATTTAAAGGTTATTTTATGTGTTGCAGGTTCAAAAGGCACTACAGGACACAAAGGATATCCTGGAGAACAAGGTCCTATTGGAGAAAAAGGATTTTCCGGTAGTTAATTTTTATTAAAATAGAAACTATAGTTCAGTAAATGAATGAAAAACCAGTTTGTTAAGCAAAGGTAGTTTAGACATTTAACAAATGTCACTGTTACTCAATATCTATTTTCCTAAATACATAAAATAGGTAAAGATGGAGAAAAAGGTGAAACAGGACTGCAGGGTGAAACTATTTTTTGTTCATTTAAAAATTTGAGTTTTTATAACATTGATGATATGAATTAATTTATTGCTCTAATTAAAACAAAACTGTTATAGGACCAGTAGGAGAAAAAGGTGAACAAGGCGTAGAAGGCCCACCTGGCCGCAATGGAGTAAACGGAAGTCCTGGTAAGAAATTTGAGAGAACACTTGAAACAAGTTTTTGTTTTATTCAATAAAGAAATCAATTTTTTTTCAAATTCAGCAAAAATTTCAAATTAATTTACGACAACTTAGTATGACTTTATGGAAAGGCATATTTTTTAAACATGTTTTTTATAGGTAGTCAAGGAGAAAACGGACAAGCCGGACCTCCAGGTGTTTTTATAACAAATTTTTAATATAAATTAGTTATAAATTTTTTAATTTGTTCAATTATTGGAAATAATGGTTTTATGATCTAGTTTATTTGTTTCAGGTCCCCAAGGGTTAAAAGGAACAAGAGGTGATCAAGGACTACCAGGCCCTGCTGGTCAAAAAGGAGACTATGGACCAAATGGTAGTTTTTGCTATGAGTGACTGCTACTATATGAGTGTTAACAATAATTTGTATTAAATTTGTTTATTATACACTAGCACAAAAAATATTTAATAACGGAAATATTGAAAAACGTTTTTGTTTAAATTATACCAGTTTTAGTACAAAGTATCATTTTATGTATTAGCATACAGGTTTTTTCAAAATAATATGAAAATAGTCTTACTTATGTGAAATACAAATGTACTATCCGGCAATAGGTCGTGATGGCAAAGATGGATCAAATGGACACACAGGTAATTTATAAGTTTCATTATGTTGACTGGACCAATTGAAAATAGGTTTTGCCTTTTTTAATAGGTGGTTTGAGATATTTTAATGTTTTTTAGGTCCGCCAGGCTCAACTGGACCAAGAGGACATCCAGGAGAACGAGGTTCTTCTGGAGAAAAAGGAATTTCCGGTTATTTTTCTTTCTAGAAACAACTAATTGTCAATTACTGAATGCAAATCTGTTTTTTTAAATGACACTATTACTAAGAATATTTTTACTGAAACACATTTGATAGGTAAAGATGGAGAAAAAGGTGAAACAGGGTTACAAGGTAAAATTATTTTTGTTCATTCCACAAATTATGTTTTATTAAATTGAATACTTAAATTCAATTATTATTTTGATTGAACTATGAATCTTATATGTCTAATAGGACCAAGAGGCATTCAAGGGAGGGAAGGCCAACGAGGCATTTCTGGAGTAAACGGAACGCCAGGTAAGAAATTTGAGAAAACACTTGCGACAATTTTTTATTATAATTAATAACAATTATCTATTACTTCTATTCTAAGATATGTTATAAGTTATTTTTTGACAATTTAAATAAAGTGTATTATGCATAGGAGTAATTTGAAAGCTTGTTTTATACAGGTAGTGACGGGAAAAACGGAGAAACAGGACCTCCAGGTGTTTTTTGTTTTAATGAAGATTGTAAACATAATTAAACATATAAGTACTGAATGTAGTCCTAATTAGTATACGTTTTTTAGTTAATTTATATTTTGTAATAATGATATAAAGATCTTGTTTTTTGTTTTCAGGCACACAAGGGTTAAATGGAACAAAAGGTGATCAAGGACTACCAGGTCCTGCCGGTGAAAAAGGAGACACTGGATTAAATGGTGAACGTTGCTGTATTTCATTGATACTGCTTACCTGTTTAAATAAGTATCAATTGTATTTAGTCAATATGCGTTAGCATAATTATGGTTTTATTACGAAAATTTTAGAAAAACATTTTTGTTAAAAAATTAAATGTTGTAGAGCAAATAGCATTCTAATTTTAGCATACAGCACTAATTTTTTTTAAATAACTGAAAGGTTTATTGACCTGAAATCTGTTTATGTTTTGTTAAATAAAAATGTTCTATCGCTAATAGGACGAGATGGCGAAGAAGGATCACAGGGAAAAACTGGTAACTTTCACTTAAATAGTGTTTTTTTAACCAAATGTTGAAAGATGTGTTGCTCTCATTATTGGAGGTTCAAATTTGCTTTTATGTGTTTCAGGTCTAGAAGGCAAAACTGGACCAAAAGGATATCCAGGAGAACAAGGTCCTGCTGGCGAAAAAGGGATTTCCGGTAATTAAAATGTTTTTATATTGAAACTATAAGTCAGTGAATAAATTAATTTTAAATTGTTCATAAAAGTTTTATTTGTCTTATAAAAAAGGTTATTTGCCCAAAATCTATTTTCATGAATACATTTGTTAGGTAAAGATGGGGAAAAAGGTGAATCCGGACTGCAGGGTAATTTTTTTTTCATTTTAAAATAAAAGTTTTTGTTACATTGATGTTATGAATTAGGTTATTGCTCTAATTAAAATATAATTGTTATAGGTCAAGTAGGACTAAAAGGCGAACAGGGCGTAGGAGGCCCACCTGGCCGCGATGGAGTATATGGAATTCCTGGTAAGAAATATGAGAGAAAACTTGAGACAAGTTTATGTTTTATTCAATAAACGATTTGAAATTTTTTTCAAATCTAGCAAACATTTCAAATTAATTTACGACAACCTAAGATGACTTCATGGATAGGCGTCTCAGGTTGTAATAATCTACTCAGGCTGTGCCACAGTGGAGCCCTGTTTCCAGCAAACAAGTCAATAGCTGTCGACCAGTAGGCTTGAAGTTTTCCTTGAAACAGGTGTCGTTGATGCTGGAACTGCTCAGCCACTTGAACAGAGAACTCTAATCTTTTATGTTTTTGTTTTTCTTCTCAAATTGCCTTGCCTTCACTTTCTCAAGATGACACTCTGTGTCGAACCATGGAGCAGTCGATCTGGCGTACAATGTCACAGTAACCATCGGTGCATGAATGTTAAGAAGTTGAGTCAACGTGTAGTTGTAGCAGTTGAATAACTCGGTCACATCATTCGGTGACTCAAGGATCAATTTGGACTGCAGTAGATTGTCAGTGAACCTCTCAACGTCGAACTGCCTCCAGAGCCGCCGCTGGACACGTTTTCTGGTAGGAGTTTTGGCAATGGGAGTAACACTATTGAAAGACGCCACCAGTAGAGAGTGGTCGGAGATAAGAGATAGCGGGTCGACTCTGGTTGACGAGACCGGGTCCCCGGAACGCGAGATGAAAACATTTAACTGGTGGCCGCCCCTGTGAGTGGATTGCTGGATGTGTTCACAAAGGTCAACGTTTTTAAGTTCATTGAGGAAAGCAATTGAATGGCTGCTGCCTGGGTCATCCAGGTGGATGTTGACATCACCAACGATGCAGCATCTTGCATAGCTGGAACAATTTTCTAGTACGTCAGCTAACTCCGTGATGAACTTTATCGTGATTGGCTGTAACCATGGTCGGTAGACCACAACAAATGCCCCAGAGAACAGAGGATTACGTAGGGACAAAGGCAGAACTTCAAACGTTGTATACGATGGAAACGGCAAAATACTCATCTTAACCTCAGGTGAGGCAAACACGCAGATACCTCCATGGTTGGTACGTAGATTGTGGTCATCAAAAACCAATCAAAGCCGTGATTGCTCGAGGACATGGTAGTTAAGCGGTGTTGACGCGATGACGCAGGGGAACTCCGCGGTTTCATGCCACAATTCGACAACCGCCATCACTTGAATATTGTTAGTTGTTATGTAGTTGCTAATTGCAGTTGATTTGTTACCAAGTGATTGGGCATTGAGGATTCCGATAGTGAATGATCGACTCAAAACCCGGGGTATGTCGACCAATACCCGCTGAGGAAGCGACAGCGTTTGGTGCACAACACGTTGGCGCGATGAAATCACCGGAATGATTTGGTTTGCTGTTGATGGTGATACCCAGCTATCCGTTGTTGTGATATGGATGGATTGATGAGTTTGTTCTGCAACTTGGTGAGTGTGATTGTTTTGATTGTGAATATAGAAAGGTGTGCATAACTGGTTGAAATTTAAGCGCCTCGTCTTTAATATTTTGATGTTTCTTTGCTTGTTGTTGCCGGCGCGAGAGTGGCGCAAACCAGGTCGAGTTATGTTAAAGATGCTAGATGATGGAATCGAACACCAGACGCTACTTTTAGCCTGTAGCAGTTGGTCACGTGAATACAAATGACGTGCTAGGACTGGTCGGAGCAGAGCTGCTTCACAAGCCGGAACCATGGAAACCATGGCGGCTCTTCTTACGAAGAAAGTACTGCCAGAAATTATTACGGCAAATATATTAGACAAAAACTATTTTCGTAATCCTTTAGAGTGCGTTGTTCCAGAAATGTAAAAACTGAATCGGTTATTGACGGAAACAAAAATGTTAAATATGAAAAAAAAACGATGAAATCGTGCCACATAGACTGACGCGTCCTGTAACTACAAGAGCACCAAAATTGAATTTGAATAGAATTCTATTTTGTTTTAAATGACACTATTACTCATAATATTTTTTTAAAACACATTTGATAGGTAAAGATGGAGAAAAAGGTGAAACAGGGTTACAAGGTAAAATTGTTTTAGTATCATTCCATAAAGTAAGTTTTTTTATAAATTGAATACTTGATTTCAATTAATATTCTGATTGAACTATAAATGTTTTAGGTTCACAAGGACCAAGAGGTATACAAGGGATGGAAGGCCCACGAGGCCCTCCAGGATTGAATGGAACGCCTGGTAAGACATTCGTGAAAACACTTGACACAACATTTTGTTATAATTAATAACGATTATCTACAACTTTTATTTTAGCAAATTTTTTGAGTATTTTTTCGACAAAATAAATTCCCTATATTATGGAGAGGAGTAACTTAAAAACTTGTTTTTACAGGTAGTGATGGGGAGAAAGGAGAGACAGGGCCTTTAGGTCTTTTTTGTTATAATAATGTTTTCAAACATAAATAAACATAATAAATAAATAGGGTCACAGTTAGTTTACGTTTTTTAGTTATTCTAATTTTTGTAAATAATGTTATTAAACTTTGTTTTTTTTTGGTTTCAGGACCACAAGGGTTAAATGGAACAAGAGGTGATCAAGGACTACCAGGTCCCGCAGGTCAAAAAGGAGAAACTGGATCAAATGGTATTCTTTGCTGTGATTCAGTGATACTACTTGCCTGTTTAAACAATTCTTAATTGAATTTGTTCAATATGCGCTACAAGAATACTCTTTAGTAACGGAACAGTTAGAAAAACATACTTGTTAGAACAAGAATGATTTCAGAACAAATTATCATTTATTGTCCATCTGATATCAAGTATTTAAAAAAAAAGTAGAACATTATAATTACGCAATATTTTTGTGAAAATCTAATGTATTATATGCTAATAGGTCGTGATGGCAAAGATGGACTCCAGGGACAAGCGGGTAATTTGTTACATTTATGATGTTCACTTGAACAAATGGAAATCATTTATAGTCCTTATTATTATATATTTTAATGTTATTTTATCGGTTGCAGGTTCAAAAGGCACTACAGGACACAAAGGATATGCAGGAGAACAAGGTCCTATTGGAGAAAAAGGATTTTCCGGTAGTTAATTTTTATTTAAATAGAAACTATAGTTCAGTAAATAAATGAAAGACCAGTTTGTTAAGCAAAAGTAGTTTAGACATTTAACAAATGTCACTGTTACTCAATATCTCTTTTCCTAAATACATAAATTAGGTAAAGATGGAGAAAAAGGTGAAACAGGACTGCAGGGTGAAACTATTTTTTGTTCATTTGAAAAGTTGAGTTTTTATAACATTGATGATATGAATTAATTTATTACTCTAATTAAAACAAAAATGTTATAGGACCAGTAGGACAAAATGGTGAACAAGGCGTAGAAGGTCCACCTGGCCGCGATGGAGTAAATGGAAGTCCTGGTAAGAAATTCGAGAGAACACTTCAAACAAGTTTTTGTTTTATTCAATAAAGAAATCAATTTTATTTTCAAATTCAGCAAACATTGCAAATTCATTTACGACAACTTAGGATGATTTTATGGAAAAGCGTCCTTTTTGTAAACTTGTATTTTACAGGTAGTGATGGAGAAAACGGACAAGCCGGGCCTCCAGGTGTTTTTATAACAAATCTTTAATATAAATTAGTTATAATTTTTTTAATTTATTCAACTATTGGAAATAATGATTTTATGATCTTGTCTATTTGTTTCAGGTCCTCAAGGGTTAAATGGAACAAGAGGTAATCAAGGACTACCAGGCCCTGCTGGTCAAAAAGGAGACTATGGACTAAATGGTAGTTTTTGCTATAAGTGACTGCTACTATATGAGTGTTAACAATAATTTGTATTAAATTAGTTTATTATACGCTGGCACAAAAAATATTTAATAACGGAAATATTGAAAAACTTGTTTGATTAAATTATACGGGTTTTAGTACAAAGTATCATTTTATGTATTAGCATACAGGTTTTTTCAAAATAATATGAAAATAGTCTTACTTATGTGAAATACAAATGTACTATCCGGCAATAGGTCGTGATGGCAAAGATGGATCAAATGGAAACACAGGTAATTTATAAGTTTCAATATGTAGGTCCAAGACTGGACCAATTAAAAATAGGTTTTGCCTTTTTTAATAGGTGGTTTGAGATATTTTAATGTCTTTTAGGTCCGCCAGGCTCAACTGGACCAAGAGGACATCCAGGAGAACGAGGTTCTTCTGGAGAAAAAGGAATTTCCGGTTATTTTTTTTTTTTTAGAAACAACTAATTGTCAATTACTGAATTCAAATCTATTTTTTTAAATGACACTATTATTAAGAATACTTTTACTAAAACAAATTTGATAGGAAAAAATGGAGAAAAAGGTGAAACAGGTTTACAAGGTGAAATTATTTTTGTTCATTTCACAAATTATGTTTTATTAAATTGAATACTTAAATTCAATTATTATTTTGATTGAACTATGAATTTTATAGGTCAAATAGGACCAAGAGGCATACAAGGGATGGAAGGCCAACGAGGCATTTCTGGAGTAAGCGGAAAGCCTGGTAAGAAATTTGAGAGAACACTTGCAACAATTTTTTATTATAATAATAATTATCTATTACGTCTTTTCTAAGATATGTTATAATTTATTTTTTGACAATTAAAATAAATTGTATTATGCATAGGAGTAATTTAAAAGCTTGTTTTCTACAGGTAGTGACGGGGAAAACGGAGAAACAGGACCTCCAGGTGTTTTTTGTTTTAATTGAAGATTGTAAACATAATTAAACATATAAGTACTGAATGTAGTTCCAGTTAGTATACGTTTCTTAGTTAATTTAATTTTTGCAATAATGATATAAAGATCATGTTTTTTTGTTTTCAGGCCCACAAGGGTTAAATGGAACAAAAGGTGATCAAGGATTACCAGGTCCTGCCGGTCAAAAAGGAGACACTGGATTAAATGGTATACGTTGCTATATTTCATTTATACTGCTTACCTGTTTAAATAAGTATCAATTGTATTTAGTCAATATGCGTTAGCAAAATTATGGTTTTATTACGAAAATGTTTGAAACACATTTTTGTTAGAAAATTAAAAGTTGTAGAACAAATAGCATTCTAATTTTAGCATACAGCACTAATTTTTTTTAAAGAACTGAAAGGTTTATTGACCTGAAATCTGTTTTTGTTTTGTTAAATACATATGTTGTATCGCTAATAGGACAAGATGGCGAAAATGGATCAGAGGGAAAAACTGGTAACTTTTACTTAAAGAGTGTTTTTTTTACCAAATGTTGAAAGGTGTGTTGCTCTTATTATTGGAGATTCAAGCTTGATTTTATGTGTTTCAGGTCCAAAAGGCAAAACTGGACAAAAAGGATATCCAGGAGAACAAGGTCCTGCTGGCGAAAAAGGGATTTCCGGTAATTAAATTGTTTTTATATTGAAACTATAAGTTAGTGAATAAATGAATTTTAAATTGTTCATAAAAGTTTTATTTGTCTTATAAAAATGTTATTTGCTCAAAATCTATTTTTATGAATACATTTGATAGGTAAAGATGGGGAAAAAGGTGAATCCGGATTGCAGGGTAATTTTTTTTTCATTTAAAAATAAAAGTTTTTGTTACATTGATGTTATCAATTAAGTTATTGCTCTAATTAAAATATAAATGTTATAGGTTCAGTAGGACTAAAAGGCGAACAGGGCGTAGGAGGCCCACCTGGCCGCGATGGAGTATATGGAATTCCTGGTAAGAAATTTAAGAGAACACTTGAGACAAGTTTATGTTTTATTCAATAAACGATTTGAAATTTTTTTCAAATCTAGCAAACATTTCAAATTAATTTACAACAACCTAAGATGACTTCATGGATAGGCTTAATTTTTAAACTTGTTTCTTACAGGTAGTCATGGAGAAAACGGACAAGCCGGACCTCCAGGTGTTCTATTTAATAAAATTAAATTGTAACTTTATCTGTAATAATTGAATAATTTCAAAGTTTGTTATAACTTTTTCAATTTTTTTATTCATTGAAAATAATGATTTTAAGATTTGGTTTATTTGTTTCAGGTCCACAAGGGTTAAATGGAACAAGAGGTGATCAGGGTCGACCAGGTCCTGCTGGTCAAAAAGGAGAATATGGATCAAAGGGTAGTTTTTGTGTTGATTCACTGCTACTATATGAATGTTAACAGTTATTTTTATTTAAGTTGTTCATCATACGCTGGCACGAAAAACGTTTATTAACTAAAATAATGAGAAACGTTTTTGTTTAAATAATACGAGTTTTAGTGCAAAGTATCACTTTATTTATAAGCATAGAGCACTTTTTTTCGAAATATTAATGGTTTATCAACATGAATATAGCCTTACACGTGTTAAATACAAATGTACTATGCGGCAATAGGTCGAGACGGCAAAGATGGATCGAATGGACAAACAGGTAATTTATATGTTTCATTAGGTTTAATTGACCAATTCGAAAAAAATTTTTGCTTTTTTTATTAGCTATTTTGAGATAATTGTATGTGCTTTAGGTCTGAAAGGCTCAACTGGACTAAGAGGGCATCCAGGAGAACGTGGTCCTTTTGGCGAGAAAGGAATTTCCGGTAGTTATTTAACTTTTAAAAACAACTATTTGTCAGTAACCTACAAGAAATTTATTTTGTTTTCAAATGACACTATTACTCAGAATATTTTTTCAAAAACAAATTTGATAGGTAAAGATGGAAAAAAAGGTGAAAAAGGGCTTCAAGGTGAAATTGTTTTTGTTCATTTCAGAAATGAAGTTTTTAATAAATTGAATACTTAAATTCAATTATTAATCTAATTGAACTATGAATGTTATTAGGTTCAGTAGGACCAAGTGGCATACAAGGGATGGAAGGCCCTCGAGGCCCTCCAGGATTAAATGGAACGCCTGGTAAGACATTTGTGAAAACTCTTGACAACATTTCGTTATATTTATTAACGATTATCTACAACTTTTATTCTAGCAAATGTTTTAAGTATTTTTTCGACAAGATAAATTCACTATATTGTGGATTATAGTAATTTAAAAATTTATTTTTTACAGGTAGTGATGGGGAAAACGGAGAAACCGGACCTCCAGGTATTTTTTGTTACAATAAAGTTTTCAAACATAAATAAACAAAATAATTAAATAGGATCTTCAGTTAATTCCCGTTTTTTTATTTATTTTTGTGTAATTAAGGATATAAAAATCGTGTTTTTTTCTTCAGGTTCACAAGGGTTAAATGGAACAAGAGGTGATCAAGGACTACCAGGTCCTCCTGGTCAAAAAGGAAAAACCGGACCAAATGGTTATCTCTGCTGGGATTCACTGATACTACTTGCTTGTTGAACCTTTTTTTCAGTTGAATTTGTTTAACAGGCACTACACGAATAATGTTTAGTAACGGAAATGTTAGAAAAACCTTATTGTTAAAACAAAAATGGCTTCAGGACAAATTAACATTTTATCGTCCATCATACAAAACTTATTTAAAAAGAAAACTGGAATATTGTAATTACGCATTGTTTTATGTGAAAAACTAATGTATTATATGCTAATAGGTCGTGATGGCAAAGATGGACTACAGGGACAAGCGGGTAAATTGTTACTTTTATGATGTTCACCTGAACAAATGGAAATCATTTATACTCGTTATTATTATAGATTTAAAGGTTATTTTATGTGTTGCAGGTTCAAAAGGCACTACAGGACACAAAGGATATCCAGGAGAACAAGGTCCTATTGGAGAAAAAGGATTTTCCGGTAGTTAATTTTTATTAAAATAGAAACTATAGTTCAGTAAATGAATGAAAAACCAGTTTGTTAAGCAAAGGTAGTTTAGACATTTAACAAATGTCACTGTTACTCAATATCTATTTTCCTAAATACATAAAATAGGTAAAGATGGAGAAAAAGGTGAAACAGGACTGCAGGGTGAAACTATTTTTTGTTCATTTAAAAATTTGAGTTTTTATAACATTGATGATATGAATTAATTTATAGCTCTAATTAAAACAAAACTGTTATAGGACCAGTAGGAGAAAAAGGTGAACAAGGCGTAGAAGGCCCACCTGGCCGCAATGGAGTAAACGGAAGTCCTGGTAAGAAATTTGAGAGAACACTTGAAACAAGTTTTTGTTTTATTCAATAAAGAAATCAATTTTTTTTCAAATTCAGCAAAAATTTCAAATTAATTTACGACAACTTAGTATGACTTTATGGAAAAGCATAATTTTTAAACATGTTTTTTATAGGTAGTCAAGGAGAAAACGGACAAGCCGGACCTCCAGGTGTTTTTATAACAAATTTTTAATATAAATTAGTTATAATTTTTTTAATTTATTCAATTATTGCAAATAATGGTTTTATGATCTTGTTTATTTGTTTCAGGTCCCCAAGGGTTAAAAGGAACAAGAGGTGATCAAGGACTACCAGGCCCTGCTGGTCAAAAAGGAGACTATGGACCAAATGGTAGTTTTTGCTATGAGTGACTGCTACTATATGAGTGTTAACAATAATTTGTATTAAATTTGTTTATTATACACTAGCACAAAAAATATTTAATAACGGAAATATTGAAAAACGTTTTTGTTTAAATTATACCAGTTTTAGTACAAAGTATCATTTTATGTATTAGTATACAGGTTTTTTTCAAAATAATATGAAAATAGTCTTACTTATGTGAAATACAAATGTACTATCCGGCAATAGGTCGTGATGGCAAAGATGGATCAAATGGACACACAGGTAATTTATAAATTTCATTATGTTGACTGGACCAATTGAAAATAGGTTTTGCCTTTTTTAATAGATGGTTTGAGATATTTTAATGTCTTTTAGGTCCGCCAGGCTCAACTGGACCAAGAGGACATCCAGGAGAACGAGGTTCTTCTGGAGAAAAAGGAATTTCCGGTTATTTTTCTTTTTAGAAACAACTAATTGTCAATTACTGAATGCAAATCTGTTTTTTTAAATGACACTATTACTAGGAATATTTTTACTAAAACACATTTGATAGGTAAAGATGGAGAAAAAGGTGAAACAGGGTTACAAGGTAAAATTATTTTTGTTCATTCCACAAATTATGTTTTATTAAATTGAATACTTAAATTCAATTATTATTTTGATTGAACTATGAATCTTATAGGTCTAATAGGACAAAGAGGCATTCAAGGGAGGGAAGGCCAACGAGGCATTTCTGGAGTAAACGGAACGCCAGGTAAGAAATTTGAGAAAACACTTGCGACAATTTTTTATTATAATTAATAACAATTATCTATTACTTCTATTTTTAGATATGTTATAAGTTATTTTTTGACAATTTAAATAAATTGTATTATGCATAGGAGTAATTTGAAAGCTTGTTTTATACAGGTAGTGACGGGGAAAACGGAGAAACAGGACCTCCAGGTGTTTTTTGTTTTAATGAAGATTGTAAACATAATTAAACATATAAGTACTGAATGTAGTCCTAATTAGTATACGTTTTTTAGTTAATTTAATTTTTGTAATAATGATATAAAGATCTTGTTTTTTGTTTTCAGGCCCACAAGGGTTAAATGGAACAAAAGGTGATCAAGGACTACCAGGTCCTGCCGGTGAAAAAGGAGACACTGGATTAAATGGTGAACGTTGCTGTATTTCATTGATACTGCTTACCTGTTTAAATAAGTATCAATTGTATTTAGTCAATATGCGTTAGCATAATTATGGTTTTATTACGAAAATTTTAGAAAAACATTTTTGTTAAAAAATTAAATGTAGAACAAATAGCATTCTAATTTTAGCATACAGCACTAATTTTTTTTAAATAACTGAAAGGTTTATTGACCTGAAATCTGTTTATGTTTTGTTAAATAAAAATGTTCTATCGCTAATAGGACGAGATGGCGAAGAAGGATCACAGGGAAAAACTGGTAACTTTCACTTAAATAGTGTTTTTTTAACCAAATGTTGAAAGATGTGTTGCTCTCATTATTGGAGGTTCAAATTTGCTTTTATGTGTTTCAGGTCTAGAAGGCAAAACTGGACCAAAAGGATATCCAGGAGAACAAGGTCCTGCTGGCGAAAAAGGGATTTCCGGTAATTAAAATGTGTTTATATTGAAACTATAAGTCAGTGAATAAATTAATTTTAAATTGTTCATAAAAGTTTTATTTGTCTTATAAAAAAGGTTATTTGCTCAAAATCTATTTTCATGAATACATTTGTTAGGTAAAGATGGGGAAAAAGGTGAATCCGGACTGCAGGGTAAATTTTTTTTCATTTTAAAATAAAAGTTTTTGTTACATTGATGTTATGAATTAGGTTATTGCTCTAATTAAAATATAATTGTTATAGGTCAAGTAGGACTAAAAGGCGAACAGGGCGTAGGAGGCCCACCTGGCCGCGATGGAGTATATGGAATTCCTGGTAAGAAATTTGAGAGAAAACTTGAGACAAGTTTATGTTTTATTCAATAAACGATTTTAAATTCTTTTCAAATCTAGCAAACATTTCAAATTAATTTACGACAACCTAAGATGACTTAATTGATAGGCGTCTCAGGTTGTAATAATCTACTCAGGCTGTGCCACAGTGGAGCCCCGTTTCCAGCAAACAAGTCAATAGCTGTCGACCAGTAGGCTTGAAGTTTTCCTTGAAACAGGTGTCGTTGATGCTGGAACTGCTCACGCCACTTGAACAGAGAACTCTGATCTTTTATGTTTTTGTTTTTCTTCTCAAATCGCCTTGCCTTCACTTTCTCAAGATTACACTCTGTGTCGAACCATGGAGCAGTCGATCTGGCATACATTGTCACAGTAACCATCGGTGCATGAATGTTAAGAAGTTGAGTCAACGTGTAGTTGTAGCAGTTGAATAACTCGGTCACATCATTCGGTGACTCAAGGATCAATTTGGACTGCAGTAGATTGTCAGTGAACCTCTCAACGTCAAACTGCCTCCAGAGCCACCGCTGGACACGTTTTCTGGTAGGCGTTTTGGCAATGGGAGTAACACTATTGAAAGACGCCACCAGTAGAGAGTGGTCGGAGATATGAGATAGCGGGTCGACTCTGGTTGACGAGACCGGGTCCCCGGAACCCGAGATGAAAACATTTAACTGGTGGCCGCTCCTGTGAGTGGATTGCTGGATGTTTTCACAAAGGTTAACGTTTTTAAGTTCATTGAGGAAAGCAATTGCATGGCTGCTGCCTGGGTCATCCAGGTGGATGTTGACATCACCAACGATGCAGCATCTTGCATAGCTGGAAGAATGTTCTAGTACGTCAGCTAACTCCGTGATGAACTTCATCGTGATTGGCTGTAACAATGGTCGGTAGACCACAACAAATGCCCCAGAGAACAGAGGATTACGTAGGAACAAAGGCAGAACTTCAAACGTTGTATACGATGGAAACGGCAAAATACTCATCTTAACCTCAGGTGAGGCAAACACGCAGATACCTCCATGGTTGGTACGTAGATTGTGTTCATCAAGAACGAATCGAAGCCGTGATTGCTCGAGGACATGGTAGTTAAGCGGTGTTGACGCGATGACGCAGGGGAACTCCGCGGTTTCATGCCACAATTCGACAACCGCCATCATTTGAATATTATTAGTTGTTATGTAGTTGCTAATTGCAGTTGATTTGTTACCAAGTGATTGGGCATTGAGGATTCCGATAGTGAATGATCGACTCAAAACCCGGGGTATGTCGACCAATACCCGCTGAGGAAGCGACAGCGTTTGGTGCACAACACGTTGGCGCGATGAAATCACCGGAATGATTTGGTTTGCTGTTGATGGTGATGCCCAGCTTTCTCTTGTTGTGATATGGATGGATTGATGAGTTTGTTCTGCAACTTGGTGAGTGTGATTGTTTTGATCGTGAATATAGAAAGGTGTGCATAACTGGTTGAAATTTAAGCGCCTCGTCTTTAATATTTTGATGTTTCTTTGCTTGTTGTTGCCGGCGCGAGAGCCACGGTGGTGGCGCAAACCAGGCCGAGTTATGTTAAAGATGGTAGATGATGGAATCGAACACCAGACGCTACTTTTAGCCTGTAGCAGTTGGTCACGTGAATACAAATGACGTGCTAGGACTGGTCGGAGCAGAGCGGCTTCACAAGCCGGAACCATGGAAACCATCGCGGCTCTTCCTACGAAGAAAGTACTGCCAGAAATTATTACGGCAAATATTTTAGACAAAAATTATTTTCGTAATCCTTTAGAGTGCGTTGTTCCAGAAAAGTAAAAACTGAATCGGTTATTGACGGAAACAAAAATGTTAAATATGATAAAAAAAAACGATGAAATCGTGCCACTTAGACTAACGCGTCCTGTAACTACAAGAGCACCAAAATTGAATTTGAATAGAATTCTATTTTGTTTTAAATGACACTATTACTCATAATATTTTTTTAAAACACATTTGATAGGTAAAGATGGAGAAAAAGGTGAAACAGGGTTACAAGGTAAAATTGTTTTAGTATCATTCCATAAATTAAGTTATTTTATAAATTGAATACTTGATTTCAATTAATATTCTGATTGAACTATGAATGTTTTAGGTTCACAAGGACCAAGAGGTATACAAGGGATGGAAGGCCCACGAGGCCCTCCAGGATTGAATGGAACGCCTGGTAAGACATTCGTGAAAACACTTGACACAACATTTTGTTATAATTAATAACGATTATCTACAACTTTTATTCTAGCAAATGTTTTAAGTATTTTTTCGACAAGATAAATTCCCTATATTATGGAGAGGATTAACTTAAAAACTTGTTTTTACAGGTAGTGATGGGGAGAAAGGAGAGACAGGGCCTTTAGGTCTTTTTTGTTATAATAATGTTTTCAAACATAAATAAACATAATAAATAAATAGGGTCATAGTTAGTTTACGTTTTTTAGTTATTCTAATTTTTGTAAATAATGGTATTAATTTTTGTTTTTTTTTTGGTTTCAGGACCACAAGGGTTAAATGGAACAAGAGGTGATCAAGGACTACCAGGTCCCGCAGGTCAAAAAGGAGAAACTGGATCAAATGGTATTCTTTGCTGTGATTCAGTGATACTACTTGCCTGTTTAAACATTTCTTAATTGAATTTGTTCAATATGCGCTACAAGAATAATCTTTAGTAACGGAAAAGTTAGAAAAACATACTTGTTAGAACAAGAATGATTTCAGAACAAATTATCATTTATTGTCCATCTGATATCAATTATTTAAAAAAAGTAGAACATTATAATTACGCAATATTTTTGTGAAAATCTAATGTATTATATGCTAATAGGTCGTGATGGCAAAGATGGACTCCAGGGACAAGCGGGTAATTTGTTACATTTATGATGTTCACTTGAAGAAATGGAAATCATTTATAGTCCTTATTATTATATATTTTAATGTTATTTTATCGGTTGCAGGTTCAAAAGGCACTACAGGACACAAAGGATATCCAGGAGAACAAGGTCCTATTGGAGAAAAAGGATTTTCCGGTAGTTAATTTTTATTTAAATAGAAACTATAGTTTAGTAAATAAATGAAAGACCAGTTTGTTAAGCAAAGGTAGTTTAGACATTTAGCAAATGTCACTGTTACTCAATATCTATTTTCCTAAATACATAAATTAGGTAAAGATGGAGAAAAAGGTGAAACAGGACTGCAGGGTTAAACTATTTTTTGTTCATTTGAAAAGTTGAGTTTTTATAACATTGATGATATGAAATAATTTATTACTCTAATTAAAACAAAAATGTTATAGGACCAGTAGGACAAAAAGGTGAACAAGGCGTAGAAGGTCCACCTGGCCGCGATGGAGTAAATGGAAGTCCTGGTAAGAAATTCGAGAGAACACTTGAAACAAGTTTTTGTTTTATTCAATAAAGAAATCAATTTTATTTTCAAATTCAGCAAACATTTCAAATTCATTTACGACAACTTAGGATGATTTTATGGAAAAGCGTCCTTTTTGTAAACTTGTTTTTTACAGGTAGTGATGGAGAAAACGGACAAGCCGGGCCTCCAGGTGTTTTTATAACAAATCTTTAATATAAATTAGTTATAATTTTTTTAATTTATTCAACTATTGGAAATAATGATTTTATGATCTTGTCTATTTGTTTCAGGTCCTCAAGGGTTAAATGGAACAAGAGGTAATCAAGGACTACCAGGCCCTGCTGGTCAAAAAGGAGACGATGGACCAAATGGTAGTTTTTGCTATGAGTGACTGCTACTATATGAGTGTTAACAATAATTTGTATTAAATTAGTTTATTATACGCTGGCACAAAAAATATTTAATAACGGAAATATTGAAAAACCTTTTTTGATTAAATTATACGGGTTTTAGTACAAAGTATTTTATGTATTAGCATACAGGTTTTTTCAAAATAATATGGAAATAGTCTTACTTATGTGAAATACAAATGTACTATCCGGCAATAGGTCGTGATGGCAAAGATGGATCAAATGGACAAACAGGTAATTATATAAGTTTCAATATATAGGTCCAAGACTGGACCAATTAAAAATAGGTTTTGCCTTTTTTAATAGGTGGTTTGAGATATTTTAATGTCCTTCAGGTCCGCCAGGCTCAACTGGACCAAGAGGACATCCAGGAGAACGAGGTTCTTCTGGAGAAAAAGGAATTTCCGGTTATTTTTCTTTTTAGAAACAACTAATTGTCAATTACTGAATGTAAATCTATTATTTTAAATGACACTATTATTAAGAATATTTCTACTAAAACACATTTGATAGGTAAAGATGGAGAAAAAGGTGAAACCGGTTTACAAGGTGAAATTATTTTTGTTCATTTCACAAATTATGTTTTATTAAATTGAGTACTTAAATTCAATTATTATTTTGATTGAACTATGAGTTTTATAGGTCAAATTGGACCAAGAGGCATACAAGGGATGGAAGGCCAACGAGGCATTTCTGGAGTAAGCGGAAAGCCTGGTAAGAAATTTGAGAGAACACTTGCAACAATTTTTTATTCTAATTAATAACAATTATCTATTACTTCTATTCTAAGATATGTTATAAGTTATTTTTTGACAATTTAAATAAATTGTATTATGCATAGGAGTAATTTAAAAGCTTGTTTTCTACAGGTAGTAACGGGGAAAACGGAGAAACAGGACCTCCAGGTGTTTTTTGTTTTAATGAAGATTGTAAACATAATTAAACATATAAGTACTGAATGTAGTCCTAGTTAGTATACGTTTTTTAGTTAATTTAATTTTTGTAATAATGATATAAAGATCTTGTTTTTTGTTTTCAGGCCCACAAGGGTTAAATGGAACAAAAGGTGATCAAGGACTACCAGGTCCTGCCGGTCAAAAAGGAGACACTGGATTAAATGGTAGACGTTGCTGTTTTTCATTGATACTGCTTACCTGTTTAAATAAGTATCAATTGTATTTAGTCAATATGCGTTAGCAAAGTTATGGTTTTATTACGAAAATTTTTGAAACACATTTTTGTTAAAAAATTAAACGTTGTAGAACAAATAGCATTCTAATTTTAGCATACAGCACTAATTTTTTTTAAATAACTGAAAGGTTTATTGACTTGAAATCTGTTTAAGTATTGTTAAATACAAATGTTCTATCGCTAATAGGACGAGATGGCAAAGATGGATCAAAGGGAAAAATTGGTAACTTTCACTTAAATAGTGTTTTTTTGACCAAATGTTGAAAGGTGTGTTGCTCTTATTATTGGAGGTTCAAATTTGATTTTATGTGTTTTAGGTCCAGAAGGCAAAGTTGGACAAAATGGATATCCAGGAGAACAAGGTCCTGCTGGCGAAAAAGGGATTTCCGGTAATTAAAATGTTTTTATATTGAAACTATAGGTCAGTGAATAAATTAATTTTAAATTGTTCATAAAAGTTTTATTTGTCTTATAAAAATGTTATTTGCTCAAAATCTATTTTCATGAATACATTTGATAGGTAAAGATGGGGAAAAAGGTGAATCCGGACTGCAGGGTAAACAAATTTTTTCATTTTAAAATAAAAGTTTTTGTAACATTGATGTTATGAATTAAGTTATTGCTCTAATAAAAATATAAATGTTATAGGTACAGTAGGACTAAAAGGCGAACAAGGCGTAGGAGGCCCACCTGGCCGCGATGGAGTAAATGGAACTCCTGGTAAGAAAATTGAGAGAAAATTTGAGACAAGTTTTTGTTTTATTCAGCAAAACGTTTATAGTTTTTTTTTCAATCTAGCAAACGATTTGAATTACATTTTAATAACCTAGAATTACTTTATTGATAGGGGTAATTTAACAACATGTTTTTACAGGTAGTCATGGAGAAAACGGAGAAGCAGGACCTCCAGGTTTTTTGTTATAGCAAATTCTTTAAACAAAAATTCATAAAAAAATATTTAAAATGAAGGACGGAAACTATAGGCCATTGTCTTTAACTTCCGTACTGTGTGCGAAAAGTTTATTTACGAGCAAATTATGTCCTTTTGCATTTTAAACAACCTAATTACTGAAACTGAACATGAATTTGTTCGAAAAAAGAATGTGTTTGCAACTGACTGGAAGCATGCCACATTTAAACAGAAAGTTTCTATCTTGGCTTTTTAGTGGATGTTGTCTACACAGATTTTGCAAAATCTTTTGAGAATATCTCTCACATCGGCGTTTATTGCACAAACTGTAAGCGTGCGGTATACAGGGCTTATTTCAAGGTTGAATTGAATCTTGGATAACCAATCGTTGGCAAAGAGTTCGGATCTATTTGCGATAAAACCTCTCCTCTTGATTCTTTTCCACATCAGGTTTTTCTCCATTTTTCTCACTTTCTTGCTCCTGTCATTTCAACTCTAGCCAATTTTTTTTGCTAAAGGAGCTGTCCAGATTCTTTTAAGATAGCCGAAGTTCTTCCGCTACTCAAAAAAGCAAACTTGGATGTTGATAATCCGGAAAATTTTTGCCCTATATCCGCACGTCATTTCAAACAATAATTTCACCTTATTTCAATCAGCTTATAGACATTTCAATTCTACGAAAACTTCTCTTTTGCACATTCTCAACTATGTCTTCAACACCTGCAACTCTAAACAGGCCACTCTCGTTACTGGTCTCGACTTATCGGCAACTTTTGATACCATCGACCATGGTATTTTA
This sequence comes from Erpobdella octoculata, assembly GCA_963978895.1. NCBI lineage: Eukaryota > Metazoa > Annelida > Clitellata > Hirudinida > Erpobdellidae > Erpobdella > Erpobdella octoculata. Next base: position 27,064,530 of record OZ022240.1, read on the forward strand.
CTAAAGCGTCTCAAAGATGAATTTGGACTCGATGGAGCCATTATATCATGGCTCTCCTCGTACCTTACTGATCTCTCTCAATTTGTCAAACTTGGTAATTTTTCATCACCTTCTGTCAAACTTACTCATAAAGTACCCCAGGGTAGTGTTCTAGGTCTTTTTCTATTCACAACTTACATATCACCTGTCAGCGATTCATTATCTTCGCACTACTTAGGTTATCATTGACACGGAGCTCTTCATATTGCTCACTCCTATACACTACTCTTCCACAATCCAAACACTCACTTCTTGCATCAACGCCATTGAAATGTGGTTTCTGCAAAAAACATCCAGCTTAACAGCACTAAAACCGAGATATCTCTCATCGCATCATTTCATCAAATCAACTCACTTTTACATCTTTCATCGTTACTGTTGGGCTCAGAATCCGTTAATGGTTTGCCTTCTCTCAAAATTCTAGCCGCATATTTAGATACAAAACTTACCTTTTCTAATCACATAACATCTATCATCAAATCATGCAATCACCACCTTAGAGCTATACGTCACATTAGACCTTTTCTCACTACTGAGCTCGTTAGCATGTTCATTCGCTGTCTCACACTATCTAAAATTGAGTATTGCATCTCAATTCTCTACAACATCTCAACTCACCAGACATCTTGTCTCCAAAGAATCTTGAAGCGTGCTGCCAAAGTAGCTCTCAACATCTTTAGCTCAGTTCATCAACCTGCCATTAACTTCTTCGCCAAACTACACTGGTTACCTATCCCATATAGCATCCATTTCAAAATAGCGCTCATAACCTACAAAACCTTTGCCACTTCATCTCCTGTATGAAGTGGGTGGCAAGACTAACAAACTCATAACCGCAAGATCTATTTCTAAACAACTTTGCTCTACATCCTCCCTTCATTTTCCCTAATTTCATGCTGTCTCACACTCGTGGTCACACCCTTCGTCTACGCCAAGAAAAATGCTCCACCACTCATAGGCTCCATTTCCTCACCAGCCGGGTCGTGAAACCTTGGAACTCTTTAGCTCCACATGTTGTTAACACCACAACTCATAGTCGTTTTAAGTCCTGCGTTTCCGATGCCGATTTGAAGAAGTTTCTGATAATTTAATTTAATTATATATATTTCATCTATGCAAACAATATGTACCGATTACCTGTCACTAATTTTTGTCTACCCCAATTCATTTCTGACCCCGTAGGAGTTTTTTCTTGTATATTAGCCATTACAGTTTGGTTTTTTTTCCGTAGGTTGTTTTTTCCGATACCTTTCAATTAATATTGTGTTTTTCGTAGGCTGATATTTCCAAAAACATCCAATATAGGTTTTTCTTTGTAGGCGGTTTTTTCACTATCACCCAATAAATAGCGAAGCGTGCGTAAAATTATTACTATAATAGCTCATTGGTGTTGTTTTTTAGCTTTGAGTGCGATTTGAGTGCGACTACCTTTACTATTAATATGTAAAACCTCACACGCTTCTCGCGCGAAGCGTGCCTCAATTCCTAACATAAAAGCACAATGATGTATATTAAAGGTTGTTTTTTTCGTAGGCGGTTTTTTAAAATTTAGCCATTCAAAGAGAAGACCATTCGAAAACATTTCCAAGTGAAAAATCATCTGCGACTAGCTGAAAAAACTCCCACGCTTCGCGCGCGCGAAGCGTGCGTCAAGTGCTGGTTCCAAACATAAAAGCGCAATGATGTATGTATTATGTCACCCGATAAGCATCTGCAGGTCTGGAAAAGCTCACGTTGATAGATTATGAGACGCTGAACACGGTTTGTTAGGGCACGTTTTTGTTAAAATGTTTAAATAAAAAGTTATTAGCCGCGAAAGTTTAACGCTATGAGGATATATATAATGCATCGTACGTCATCTTTCAATGTAAACAAGTTGAAAATCAATCACCGAAGTATTAGACGGCCGGTTTTCCCAATAAATATGAGCGTACGTCATCAAACAATATAAAAAAAGTTGAAAATTATTATTAACGACAATTTACTAACTTGCAACTATTCTTCCTCTTATTTTAATTATTAATAATATTATTAATAACGAAAATTAACTAAGTTAGTTGCTTAATAAGTTGAATAATATTTTATTCCTATTATTGTAAAGTTCGACGCTTTGCGGATATATAAAAAACAACGTACGTCATCGCTGAATATAAACAAGTTGAAAATAAACAATTCACCGAAGTAGTAGTCGGAGGGTTTTCCCAATATCCGCCATTGAAGGTTAGGTATTTTGTAGGCGGTTTATTTCATTATCAGCCAATAAAAGTTGGGTTTTTTCTAAGGCGGTTTTTTTTCATTATTAGCCATTAAAGGTTCGGTTTTTTCGTAGGATTTCAATGTCGCCCAATAAAAGTTTTTTTTGTATATTAGCCGTTACAGATTGTTTTTTTTCGTAGGCTGTATTTTCCGATACCTTTAAATAAATATTGTGTTTTTGGTAGGCTGTTATTTCCAAAAACATCCAATATAGCTTTTTTTTCGTAGGCGGTTTTTCACTATCACCCAATAATATGTTTTTTTTTGTAGGCTGTTTTTTCTATTATCACCCATTAAAGGTTTTTTTTCGAAGGCAGATTTTCCTAAATCATTCATTCAAAGAGAAGACCATTCCAAAACGTGTTCAAGTAAAAAATCATCTGCTACTGGCTAAAATAGTCACACGATTCGCTTGCGAAGCGTGCGTAAAGTTATTACCATAATAGCGCATTGGTGTTGTTTTTGAGCTTTGAGTGCGACTACATTTACTATTATTATGTAAAATCTCACACGCTTCGCGTGCGAAGCGTGCCTCACTTCCTAACATAAAAGCGCAATGATGTATATTAAAGGTGGTTTTATTCGTAGGCGGTTTTTTCAAATTTAGCCATTCAAAGAGAAGACCATTCCAAAACGTTTCCAAGTGAAAAATCATCTGCGACTAGCTGAAAAATCACACGCTTCGCGCGCGTCAAGTCCTGGTTCCCTAACATAAAAGCGCAATGATGTATTATGTATGTATTATGTCACCCGATTACCATCTGCAGGTCTGAAAAAACTCACGTTGATAGATTATGAGACGCTGAACACGGTTTGTTAGGGCACTTTTTTGTTAAAATGTTTGAATAAAAAGTTATTAGCCGCAAAAGTTTAACGCTATGGGGATATATATAATGCATCGTACGTCATCTTTCAATATAAACAAGTTGAAAATAAATAAATCTTCGAAGTAGAAAGCCGGCGGGTTTTTCCCAATTATACATATATAAAAATATAAATTATTCCAATATTTTAATTAATAATATTATTAATAAAGAAAATTAACTAATTTGCTAATATTATTCCTATTATTGGAAAGTTCTACGCTTTACGGATACATTTAATGAAATTATTATTACCGACATTTTACTATTTTGCAATTATTATTCCTCTTAATTTATTATTAATAATATTATTATTTACGAAAATTAACTAATTTAGATTAATTTCCTATTATTGGAAAGTTTTACGCTTTGCGGATATATTTAATGAAATTATTATCAACGACGAAGGCGGGTTTTTCCTAATTTTTTCCTTATATATATATATATATATATATATATATATATATATATATATATATATATATATATATATATATATATATATATATATATATATATATATATATATATATATATATATATATATATATATATATATACATATACATACATAAATGAGCGGCAACAAGAACGGAAAGCTAACTGAGAGCGAAAGATCGAGCGGGAAAGGGAAAGCGACCGAGAACGGGAAAGCGACCGAGAACGGGAAAGCGACCGGGAACGGGAAAGCTACCGGGAGCGGGAAAGCAACCGGGAGCGGAAAAGCGACCGAGAGAGGAAAAGTGACCGGGAGCGGGAAAGCGACCGGGAGCTGGAAAGCGACCCGGAACGGTAAATCGAGCGGGAAAAAACCAGAAACGGGAAAGCTTCTGGGAGCGGGAAAACGGCCTGGAGCAAAGAACCGACCGGGAACGGGAAAGCGATCGGGAGCGAGAAACCGACCGAGAACGGGAGAGCAAGCAGGAGCGGGAAAGCGACCGGGAGAGGGAAAACAAGCGGGGAAGGAAACGGGAGCGAGAGAGACAAGCATTAGAAAAACCTTTAAAAACCCCGGGCAACGCCGGGTACCTCCGCTAGTAGTTTAATAAAAAAAAAAACTATAACAAATTAAATGTGAAAAAAATAATCACTATCGTCTGTTTAGTCTACAAACAAATTAATAATGTTAATTGTATTAAAATATCAAAAACATAAACCCTGGACACGAGAGAGCAAGCGCAAGCAATAACATAACCAAAGTTAGAAATCAAGAATATGGCAAAAAAAGGAAGTAGTCTAAAAAATCAGAAACTCCACAGAGATATAAGAATTGTTGCATCAAATAGTGATATAACCAATAATAAGTGTAATAATAATAACTTATATATACAAAAACTCCGCCTTGCATTTGCAAGCCAGTCTTAAGCCTGGAGAAAGGAGGAGGGAGAAGTTAAAAGGAGCAAATTATGATCCACGACAGGAAGTACTTGGGTTCTTCCTACATACAGCCATTTCAGTCTTAAAACACCTGGTGTAAAGGACTAGAAACTATTATATACAAAAAAAAAACTAATATACAGGTCCGTACAATACTTAGTCCATAATTTGGTCAATAACTTCAATAAACCAATTAAAAAAACGCCTTATAATGATTTTTTGACTGTATAAGTTGGCGAGCCCCCAGAAAACCACTGAACTAAATAAAAGTAATATTTAGGAAAGGGGACGATTTCTCAAAATTAGCGCAACTGCTCAAAGTCATCCTTGAAGCCATGGAAAAACCTTGCTGCCCAAAATTATGGAAGTAGTCGAATTGTTCGGGTTTGGCTTGAACCCTTCCAGTTTGGAAATTAACACCTAGATGAGTTTTGTATAGTCACTTCCAAAAAAACGTCTACCAAGAGTAATAAAAAGCTCCTCTTTTTGAAAAAAAAATATTTTGCCATTTGTGATAAATGATAACTTTCTTTCGTCTGATTGTGATTACCCTACTATTAAATACTACATCTAAGAACTCATTCTCAGCTTTAAAGTATTTAAATAAAAAGTGGTGTCTTGTGCTGACATTGGTCCAGAAAAACAAAAAATACAAATAGAGACAGTGTTCAAAATTAAAAAAAAAACAAAAAAAATGTTCATTTTTGGACCCCGCTCAAAAAATTCCTGTATCCACTGCTGAATGCAGCAGGTTGTAATAGTTATTGAAACTATTAGTAGACTCAAAATAAAATTCCGGAGTCGTAGTCTCTTTGTACGAAATCTATTATACCGGGACTACATTCGACCGCAACTCGAAAATGCAGTTCAAGCTTGGTTTTAACATTTTAGGTGGACATTGATAATCTCGAAAAGTTTCGAAAGTTACGAAAAGTTTAGTTAAAGTGGCTCTACGTTTTGAACGAAACTTCAGAGCCAAGGTCCAGCACAGATTTACAAAAAACATTTGCAATAATCAAATTTTTACCCTACATAGAAAAACTACAGAAACTTGGAATTACCTCGCTTAAAGAACATAAGATTATTAGAGGCTATTTGATCGAACTATACAAATTACTGGCTCATATTGCTTAAATACATTTTTTGTATTGCAAAAGTAGCTCACATGGCAGACTAACGGACACTATTTTCTCAAAGGTCACAGTTACCTACTTCTACCACAAAAGCGTTAAGAATGTGAAGAGCAGAAACACTTTTCTCAAATTGTGTAACACAGCTATAACTCTTTGACGCAGGAAACAGTGGACGCATGCTCAATGAATGTTTTCAAAGATCCCATAGCTCCGCTTTGTTGTAGTACGAAACGTCAGCATATAGACGCCTGATGCAGCCCTTGCAATTTTTGTAATTTTTGTATGTAAGTATTAGTCACTGACTAAAAAAACTAAAAATGTAATAATGAACTGGGGTCACTGTTTGTCATACGTTATTTAGTTGTTTTTAATTTTTGAAGTACTGATTTTAAGATCATGTCTTTTTGTATCAGGTCCAAAAGGGTTAATTGGAACAAGAGGTGATCAAGGACTATCAGGTCCTGCTGGTCAAAAAGGAGAATCAGGACTAAGTGGTAAATTTTGTTTTGATTCGCTGCTACTACTTGAATAACAAATATGTTTTATTGAATTTGTTCATTATATGCTGGCAACCAAAACGATTTTTTAGCGGAAATGTTGAAAACCTTTTTTTTTAAAATAAAAGCTGAATCGTTTAAATAATAAGAGCTTTAGTACAAAATAGCACTTTACTGTTTTAAAATAACTAAAATGTTTTATTTACCTGAAATACGTCTTACATTTTTAAATTATCCGACAATAGGTCGTGATGGCAAAGATGGGCTACACGGACAAACGGGTAATGAATTAGTTTTTTAACACTCAATTGAGCAATAGTAAAAAAAATGTTTTCATTATTAAATGTTTAAATGTGATTTGTTATGTTTCAGGTTCGAAAGGCACAACTGGACCAAGAGGACATCCAGGAGAACGTGGTTTTCCTGGCGAAAAAGGGGTTTCCGGTAGTTAATTTAGTTTTTATTAAAAGCTTTTTGTCAGTAACTGAATAAAAATACATTTTGTTTTCATACGTCACTGTTATTCAAAATCTGTTTCCAAAAATACATTTGATAGGTAAAAATGGAGAAAAGGGTGAAGCAGGACTGCAGGGTAATTTTGTTTTTTGTTTATTTCAAAAATTGAGTTTCTAATTTTGTTTTATGTTTATTTCAAAAATTGAGTTTCGAATACATTGAGATCTTAAAATAAGTTATTATTCTTATTAAACTATAATTGTTATAGGTCCACTAGGACTAAAAGGCATACAAGGGATAGAGGGCCCACCAGGTCCTCCTGGATTGAATGGAACGCCTGGTAAAAAATTAAAAAACACTTGAGACCAATTTTTGTTATATTTAATAAAGGTTATCTGAATTTTATTATTGCAAGCATTATGAGGAACGTTTGACAACTTACAATCTTTTTATTAATATGAGTAATTTGAAACGTGTTTTTACAGGTAGTCATGGAGAAAATGGAGAAGCAGGACCTCCAGGTAGTTTTTGTTATGATAAATTCTTTAAAAATAAATATCAACATACATAATTTCCTATGTCTCTAGGTATGTATATATGTATGTTAGCAATTTTGCATAAGGGGGTGGCCAAGGTGGTAAGCAGTCAGCAGTTGTTAAAATTAGTGGGCGAAAGAGTGTAATCAAAGTTATTGCGCAATTGCACACTATCAATCCAAGGATATCTTGATATCCTTGATCAATCCTACAGACCCAAAATGTTTTTCCTAAACTTATTATGCAGAAGGTTATTCGATTGTATTTAATAAACGTTATTACGCAATTGGACATGGTCAGTCCTAAAAAGCCAAAACGTTTTTCCAAGAATCTATATATATAAAAGACAAACAGCAAAGGTTTGTTATTTATACATTGCTTCATCATTCATCCGATCGTAATGCAATTTTAACACAAGCTTGAAAGGCAACGGGAGGTTTTGTAAAAAAGTTGAAATCGGACACAAAATGAGCAGAGGGGAGCCAAAAAACCTTTTCAGGCTAAAAGTGCCTATGTACGACCATCAAAGGTAATTGCGTAATAAAATTCAAATTTAGTCTATGTAACAACGTTTGAAGGCTTCAAGCAGCTTTTAGCCAGTTTTAGCAAATCTATTTTACGTTTTGAAATGCTAAAAGAAGTTAGGAAAAAAGTAAGAAAAAATGAGCTGGAACGGGAAAGCGACTGGGAACAAAAGGCGAACTGGAGCGGGAAAGCGACCAGGAACGGGAACTAGAAAGCGACCGGGAACTAGAAAGCGACCGGGAGCGGAGAAGCGACCGGGAACGGGAGAACGAGTGGGAGCGGGAAAGGAAACGGGAGCGAGAGAGACAAACATTAAAAAACCTCTAAAAACCCCGTGCAACACCGGGTACCCCGCTAGTATATATAACATCACAACCTATTCTAGTAGACCATGTAGTTCTAGATACCTGTAGATAAAACTGATTTGGAGCGTTTAATTGATTGATTGATTCTTTTTATTGGACAACAAGAAAAATTAACAAAGTAAACGGATATTATAATACAATTGTTTAAAAGATTCATCCGAAGGGATATACTCCTGCTTAAGGATGATTTATATATATAGACTTAGAAGGGATTTGTATTAAGTTAGTTAAGTAGAGAGGAGAAGTACAATTTTTTGTTTTATATATTAGTAAGCAGACTTTAAAAATCACCCTATATCTAAGAGGAAGCCAGTGAAGAAGAACATAACACAATCCTTAATGTTGTCTTTAAAGACCAGCAGAGAATCAGAGAATGACTTTTTACCTGAAATGAGCACAAAAAAACGTGAACCGGAACATTTAACAGAAAATGTTTTAATGTGGCATGTGCAAATTCAAGCCGAAAACTATCGGATCATCGCAATGAATATCAGTGGATCTAGTAAAAAATTTACTGAAATGTAGCGGTAATAAATAGTTAATATATTTATACATAAAAAGACCCATTTTAAAAGAGTTCAACTGAAAAATATTCAACAAGTAATGTTCAGTAAATTTTAATGTACATGATATCGTTGAGCTATTAATATAAATAATCTTAATTTAATTTAATTTAAAAACAACAATTTGTATAGCGCCGTATGCAGCAGAAGCCGCTTAAAGGGCGCTTAACAGCACAGTTGAAAAAATTAAGTCAGATAATTAATAGAATTGTGATCCAAAAAAAATAAAAAAAAATAAATAAATTAATTAAAAAAAATAAAAAAATAAAAAAATAATAATACAGAAATATAAAAGCAGCTTGAGGGTCGCATCACAAAACTATGTAACGAATGAACGATGAAACAAGACAGTTTTTAAAAGTTTCTTGAAGATGGAAAGTGTTTTCGCGCTTTGAACTGAGAACGGGAGAGAGTTCCAGAATGCGCAATCACCGACATGAAAGCTGTGTTGATTTGTGATGTTTATGTTTGCTAATTTCCTAACATAAAAGCGCAATCATGTATGTATTATATATTATGTATGTATTATGTTGTATATATGTCACCCGATAAGCATCTGCAGGTCTGAAAAAACTCACGTTTATAGATTATGAGACGCTGAACACAATTTGTTAAGCCACTTTATGTTAAAAATGTTTAAATAAAAAGTTATTAGCCGCGAAAGTTCTACGCTTTGCGGATATATATAATGCATCGTACGTCATCACTAAATATAAACAAGTTCAAAATAAATAAATCTTCGAAGTAGAAAACCGGCGGGTTTTCCCCAATTATAATAATATAAAAATATAAATTATTCCTATATTTTAATTATTAATAATATTATTAATAAAGAAAATTAACTAATTTGCTAATATTATTCCTATTATTGGAAAGTTCTACGCTTTGCGGATACATTTAATGAAATTATTATTAACGACATTTTACTATTTTGCAATTATTATTTCTAATATTGGAAAGTTCGACAATTTGCGGATATATTTAATGAAATTATTATTGACGACATTTTACTATTTTGCAATTATTATTTCTAATATTGGAAAGTTCGACGATTTGCGGATATATTTAATGAAATTATTATTGACGACATTTTACTATTTTGCAATTATTATTCCTCTTATTTTAATTATTAATAATATTTTTATTTACGAAAATTAACTAATTTGCTAATATTATTCCTATTATTGGAAAGTTCGACGCTTTGCGGATATATTTTGAGCATACGTCATAACTCAATATAAACAAATTGAAAATAAATAAATCACCGAAGTAGTTCATCGGCGGGTTTTCCCAAAATCAGCCATTGAAGGTTGGGTTTTTTGTAGGCGGTTTTTTTAATTATCACCTATGAAAGGTTGGGTTTTTTCGTAGGCTTTTTCACTATCACCCATTAAATGTTTTTTCTTAGGCTGTTTCTTTGGATACCATCCAATAAATACTGTGTTTTTATAGACGGTTTTTTCACTATCACCCAATAAATGTGGTTTTTTTCGTAGGCAGTTTTTAAATATCATCCAATCAATGATAAGACCATTCCAAAACGTTTTCAATTAAAAAATCATCTGCGACTAACACGCTTCGCGCGCAAAGCGATCGTCAAGGGCTGGTCCCAACAAAAAGCGCAATCATGTATTATGTATTATGTATGTCATCCAATTACCATCTGCAGGTCTGAAAAGATTCACGTTGATAGATTATGAGACGCTGAACAAGGTTTGTTAGGGCATGTTTTGTTAAAATGTTTAAATAAAAAGTTATTAGCCGCGAAAGTTTAACGCTTTGTGGATATATATAATGCATAGTACGTCATCTTTCAATATAAACAAGTTGAAAATAAATAAATCACCAAACTAGAAGGCCGGTGGTTTTTCCCAATTTTGAGATTACGTCATCAAACAATATAAACAAGTTGAAAATAAACAAATTACCGAAGACGTGTTTTTCATATAATTTCGAGATTACGTCATCACACATTATAAACAAGTTGAAATTAATAGAGGTTGTTCTATTCGTAGGCGGTTTTTCCAATATCAGCCATTGAAGGTTGTTTTTTTCGTAGGAGGTTTTTTTCAAATTTATCCATTTAAAGAGAAGGCCATTCCAAAACGTTTCCAAGAAAAAACTCACAAGCTTCGGGCGCGAAGCGTGCGTCAAGTGCTGGTCCCTACTATAAAAGCGCAATGATGTATTATGTATTATGTCATCCGATTACCATCTGCAGGTCTGAAAAAAACTCACGTTGATAGATTATGAGACGCTGAATACGGTTTGTTAGGGCACTTTTTTGTTAAAATGTTTGAATAAAAAGTTATTAGCCGCAAAAGTTTAACGCTATGCGGATATATATAATGCATCGTACGTCATCTTTCAATATAAACAAGTTGAAAATAAAAAAATCTTCGAAGTAGAAAGCCGGTGGGTTTTTCCCAATTATACATATATAAAAATATAAATTATTCCAATATTTTAATTAATAATATTATTAATAAAGAAAATTAACTAATTTGCTAATATTATTCTTCTTATTGGAAAGTTCTACGCTTTACGGATACATTTAATAAAATTATTATTACCGACATTTTACTATTTTGCAATTATTATTCCTCTTATTTTAATTATTAATAATCTTATTATTTACGAAAATTAAGTAATTTAGATTAATTTCCTATTATTGGAAAGTTCTACGCTTTGCGGATATATTTAATGAAGTTATTATCAACGACATTTTACTATTTTGCAATTATTATTCCTCTTTTTTTAATTATTAATAATATTATTATTTTAGAAAATGAACTAATTTGCTAATATTATTTTATATTATTATATATAAACAAGTAGAAAATAAACAAATCACCGAAGGCGGGTTTTTCCTAATTTTTCCTAATATATATATATATATATATATATATATATATATAATATATATATATATATATATATATATATATATATATATATATATATATATATATATATATATATATATATATATATATATATATATATATATATATATATATATATATATATATATATATATATATATATATATATATATATATATACATATATATATATACATAAACATAAACATATACATACATAAATGAACTAATTTGCTAATATTATTTTATATTATTATATATAAACAAGTAGAAAATAAACAAATCACCGAAGGCGGGTTTTTCCTAATTTTTTCCTAATATATATATATATATATATATATATATATATATATATATATATATATATATATATATATATATATATATATATATATATATATATATATATATATATATATATATATATATATATATATATATACATATATATATATACATAAACATATACATACATAAATGAGCGGCAACAGGAACGGAAAGCCAACTGAGAGCGAAAGATCGAGCGGGAAAGTTGAAAATAAATAGAGGTTGTTCTATTCGTAGGCGGTTTTTGCAATATCAGCCATTGAAGGTTGTTTTTTTCGTAGGAGGTGCTGGTCCCTACTATAAAAGCGCAATGATGTATTATGTATTATGTCATCCGATTACCATCTGCAGGTCTGAAAAAAACTCACGTTGATAGATTATGAGACGCTGAACACGGTTTGTTAGGGCACTTTTTTGTTAAAATGTTTATATAAAAAGTTATTAGCCGCAAAAGTTTAACGCTTTGCGGATATATATAATGCATCGTACGTCATCTATATATATAAAAATGAATGTTTGTATGTATATATATTCATGTCCTTTATGCATTGCTACACCATTCATCCGATCGTAATGAAATTTTCACACAACCTTTAGAGTCAAGGGGAATCAAATATAAAATAAATTTGAAATCCGTCACAAAATGAGCGGAGCGGAGCGGGTGAGCGAGCGGGAACTATATATATATATGTATGTGCGTATGTATGTGTGTATGTATGTATGTGTATGTGCATGTATGTGTGTCTGTGTGTGTGTTTATGTATGTACTAGCGGAGATACCCGGCGTTGCCCGGGTTTTTTAGAGGCTTTTCTAATGTTTGTCTCTTTCTCTCCCGTTTCCTTTCCCATCTGCTTTCCCACTCCCGTTCGCTTTCCCGTTTTCGGTCGTTTTCCCGCTGCCGGTCGCTTTCCCGCTCCCGGTCGCTTTCCCGCTCCCGGTCGCTTTCCCGCTCCCGGTCGCTTTCCCGCTCCCGGTCGCTTTCCCGCTCCCGGTCGCTTTCCCGCTCCCGGTCGCTTTCCCGCTCCCGGTCGCTTTCCCGCTCCCGGTCGCTTTCCCGCTCCCGGTCGCTTTCCCGCTCACGTTTGCTCTCCCATTCCCGCTCACACTTGCTTTTTCCGAGAACGGGAAAGCGACCGGGAACAGGAAAGCGACCGGGAACGGGAAAGCGACCGGGAACGGGAAAGCGACCGGGAACGGGAAAGCGACCGGGAACGTGAAAGCGACCGGGAACGGGAAAGCGACCGGGAACGGGAAAGCGACCGGGAACGGGAAAGCGACCGGGAACGGGAAAGCGACCGGGAACGCGGAAAACGACCGGGAACGCGGAAAGCGACTGGAATCGGGAGAGCATGCTTGGAAGGAAACGCGAGCAAGAGAGAAAATCGATAACAAAACTTCTGAGCGGGAAAGCGAACGGGAGCTGGAAAACGACCGAGAGCGGAAAAGCGACCGGGAACGCGACGAAAACGGGAAAGTGGAGAAGGAAACGGGAGCGAAAGAGACAAACATTAGAAAAACCTCTAAAAACCCCGGGCAACGCCGGGTAACCCCGCTAGTCACTTAATATAAGTAAGTTGAAAATAAAAAAATCACCGAAGGCGGGTTTTCCCAATAATTTTGAACAAACATCATCACTCAATATAAAGAAGTTGTAGGAGGAATATTTCAATATCAACTGTTATGGTTGGTTTTTTATTAGGTGGTTTTTTCAGATATCAGTCATTACAGGGCGGTTTTTTTCGTAGGCGGTTATTTCCGCTATCAGTCATTAAATGTTGTTTTTTCGTAGACGATTAAAGGTTTTTTAGTAGGCGGTTTTCGTAAATATCAGCCATTATAGGTTTATTTTTTAGTAGGCATATTTTGTGTTTTTTGAGTAATGTATGTAAAGGTGTAAATGATTATTATTATGACAAAACTCACACGTTTCGCGCGCGAAGCGTGCGTCAAGTGCTGGTTCCTAACATAAAAGTGCAATGATGTATGTATAAATTATGTATTATGTATTATGTATGTCACCCGATTAGCTTCTGCATGTCTGAAAAAACTCACGTTGGTAGATTATGAGACGCTGAACACGGTTTGTTACGGCAATTTTTGTTAAAATGTTTAAATAAAACGTTATTAGCCGCGAAAGTTTCACGCTTTGCGGATATATATAATGCATCGAACTCATCTTTCAATATAAAAAAGTTGAAAATAAATAAATCACTGAGTAATAGTAGACGGGATTTACCCAATTTTGAGCAAGTTGTAAATTATTATTAACGACAATTTAATATTTTGCAATTATTATTCCTCTAAAATTATTTATTAATAATATTATTATTAACGAAAATTAGCTAATATGCTAATATTATTCCTCTTATTGGAAAGTTCGACGCTTTGCAGATATATTCAATGAAATTATTATTAACGACATTTTACTATTCTGCAATTATTATTCCTTTTATTTTAATTATTAATAATATTATTATTTACGAAAATTAACTAATTTGCTAATATTATTCCTATTATTGGAAAGTTCGACGCTTTGCGGATATATTTTGACCATACGTCATAACTCAATATAAACAAGTTGATTGAAAATAAATAAATCACCGATGTAGTACATCGGCGGGTTTTCCCAAAATCAGCCATTGAAGGTTGGGTTATTTTGTCGGCGGTTTTTTTAATTATCAGCCATCAAAGGTTCGGTTTTTTGTATTATGTCACCCGATTAGCATCGTATATATATAATGTATCGTACGTCATCGCTGAATATAAACAAGTTGAAAATAAATAAGTCACCGAAGCAGGTATTCCCAAAAATTTTGAGGTTACGTCATAACAAAATATAAACAAGTAGAAAATAAACAAATCACCGAAGGCGGGTTTTTTTAAAATAATTTTGAGATTACGTTATCTCACATTATGAACAAGTTAAAAATAAATAGAGGTGGTTTTATTCGTAGGCCCTTTTTTTCAATATCAGCCAATAAAGGTTGTTTTTTCGTAGGCGGTTTGTTCAAATATTGTCATTCAAAGAGAAGACCATTTGAAAAAGTTTCCAAGTGTAAAATCATCTGCGACCAGGTAAAAAAACTTACAAAACTCACACGCTTCTCGTTGATAGATTATGAGACGCTGGACACGGTTTGTTAGGGCACTTTTTTGTTAAAATGTTTAAATAAAAAGTTTTTAGCTGCGAAAGTTTAACGTTTTGCGGATATATATAATGCATCGTACGTCATCTTTCATTATAAACAAGTTGAAAATAAATAAATCATCGAACTAGAAGGCCGGCGGGTTTTTCCAATTTTGAGATTATGTCATCACACATTATAAACAAGTTGAAAATAAATAGAGGTGATATTATTCGTAGGCAGTTTTTTCAAATTTAGTCATTCAAAGAGAAGACTATTCCAAAACATTTCTAAATGAAAAATCATCTGCGACTAGCGGAAAAAACTCACACGCTTCGCGCGCGAAGCGTGCGACAAGTGCTGGTTTTTAACATAAAAGCGCAATGATGTATTATGTATGTATTATATATGTCACCCGATTAGCATCTGCAGGTCTGAGAAAAACTCTCATTGAAAGATTATGAGACGCTGGACACAGTTTGTTAAGGAACTTTTTTGTTAAAATGTTTAAATAAAAAGTTATTAGCCGTGGAAGTTTAACGCTTTGCGGATATATATATATATATCTATATATATATATAAATGAATGTTTGTATGTATGTCCTTTATACATTGCTACACCATTCATCGATCGTAATGAAATTTTCACACAACCTTCAGAGTCAAGGGGAATCAAATATAGAAAAAAAAAATTGAACTCCGTCAAAAAATGAGCGGAGTGGAGCGGGAACTATATATATACATATATATATATATATATATATATATATATATATATATATATATATATATATATATATATATATATATATATATATATATATATATATATATATTCATATTTAGTTTACGTAACAACGTTTGAAGGCTTCAAGCAAGTTTTAGCCAGTTTTAGCAAATCTATTTTACGTTTTGATGCGCTAAAAAAAGTTAGGAAAGAATGAAAACAAGAAAATGAGCGAGAACGGGAACGGGAGAGCAAGCGTGAGCTAGAACGGTAGAGCAAGCGTTAAGGGGATCGGGAGAGCAAGCGTGAGCGAGAACGGTAGAGCAAGCGTTAACGGGATCGGGAGAGCAAGCGTGAGCGGGAATGGGAGAGCAAGCGGGAACGGGAGAGCAAGCGGGAACGGGAGAGACGCTGGACACAGTTTGTTAAGGAACTTTTTTGTTAAAATGTTTAAATAAAAAGTTATTAGCCGTGGAAGTTTAACGCTTTGCGGATATATATATATATCTATATATATATAAATGAATGTTTGTATGTATGTCCTTTATACATTGCTACACCATTCATCGATCGTAATGAAATTTTCACACAACCTTCAGAGTCAAGGGGAATCAAATATAGAAAAAAAAAATTGAACTCCGTCAAAAAATGAGCGGAGTGGAGCGGGAACTATATATATACATATATATATATATATATATATATATATATATATATATATATATATATATATATATATATATATATATATATATATATATATATATATATATATATATATATATATATATATATATATATATATATATATATATATATATATATATATATATATATATTCATATTTAGTTTACGTAACAACGTTTGAAGGCTTCAAGCAAGTTTTAGCCAGTTTTAGCAAATCTATTTTACGTTTTGATGCGCTAAAAAAAGTTAGGAAAGAATGAAAACGAGAAAATGAGCGAGAACGGGAACGGGAGAGCAAGCGTGAGCTAGAACGGTAGAGCAAGCGTTAAGGGGATCGGGAGAGCAAGCGTGAGCGAGAACGGTAGAGCAAGCGTTAACGGGATCGGGAGAGCAAGCGTGAGCGGGAATGGGAGAGCAAGCGGGAACGGGAGAGCAAGCGGGAACGGGAGAGACGCTGGACACAGTTTGTTAAGGAACTTTTTTGTTTAAATGTTTAAATAAAAAGTTATTAGCCGTGGAAGTTTAACGCTTTGCGGATATATATATATATCTATATATATATAAATGAATGTTTGTATGTATGTCCTTTATACATTGCTACACCATTCATCGATCGTAATGAAATTTTCACACAACCTTCAGAGTCAAGGGGAATCAAATATAGAAAAAAAAAATTGAACTCCTTCAAAAAATGAGCGGAGTGGAGCGGGAACTATATATATACATATATATATATATATATATATATATATATATATATATATATATATATATATATATATATATATATATATATATATATATATATATATATATATATATATATATATATATATATATATATATATATATATATATATATATATATATATATATATATATATTCATATTTAGTTTACGTAACAACGTTTGAAGGCTTCAAGCAAGTTTTAGCCAGTTTTAGCAAATCTATTTTACGTTTTGATGCGCTAAAAAAAGTTAGGAAAGAATGAAAACGAGAAAATGAGCGAGAACGGGAACGGGAGAGCAAGCGTGAGCTAGAACGGTAGAGCAAGCGTTAAGGGGATCGGGAGAGCAAGCGTGAGCGAGAACGGTAGAGCAAGCGTTAACGGGATCGGGAGAGCAAGCGTGAGCGGGAATGGGAGAGCAAGCGGGAACGGGAGAGCAAGCGGGAACTGGAAAGCGACCAGGAACGGGAAGGCAATTTTAAACAAGTTGTAAATTATTATTAACGACAATTTACTATTTTGCAATTATTATTCTTTTTATTTTAAATATTAATAATAATATTAATAGCGTAAATTAACTAATTTGCTAATATTATTCCTATTATTGGAAAGTTCTACGCTTTGCGGATATATTTAATGAAAATATTATTAACGACATTTTACTAATTTGCAATTATTATATCTCTTATTTTAATTATTGATAATATTATCATTTACGAAAATTAACTAATTTGCTAATATTATTCCTATTATTGGAAAGTTTAACGCTTTGCGGATACATTTAATGAAATTATTATTAACGACATTTTACTATTTTGCAATTATTATTCCTCTTATTGTAATTAATAATATTATTATTTACGAAAATTAACTAATTTGCTAATATTATTCCTATTATTGGAAAGTTCGACGATTTGCGGATATATTTTCAGCATTCGTCATAACTCAATATAAACAAGTTAAAAATAATTAAATCACCGGCGGGTTTTTCCAATATCAGCCATTGAAGGTTGGGTTTTTTTTGTAGGCGGTTTTTTTCATTATCTGCCAATAAAGGTTGGGTTTTTTCGTAGGATTTTTTTCCAATATCGCCCAGTAAAAGTTGTTTTTTTTCGTAGACTTTTTTATATTAGCCGTTACAGTTTTTTTGTAGGTTGTTATTTCCGATACCATCCAATGAGTATTGTGTTTTTCGTAGGCTGTTTTTTTCCGATCAAATCCAATTAATATTGTGGTTTTCATAGCCGGCTTTTTACAATCACCCAATAAATGTGGTTTTTTTTGTAGGCTGTTTTTTCCAATCAAATCCAGTTATTATTGTGTTTTTCGTAGGCGGCTTTTTCACTATCACGTAAAAAATGTGTTTTTCCAATATCACACATTAAAGGTTTTTTTTTGTAGGCATATTTTCTAAAATCATGCAATCAAAGAGAAGACCATTCCAAAACGTGTTCAAATGAAAAATCATCAGCTACTGGGTAAAATAGTCACACGCTTCGCTTGCGAAACGTGCGTAAAGTGCTAGTTCCTAACATAAAAGCACAATGATGTATTATGTATTATGTCACCCGATTACCATCTGCAGGTCTGAAAAAACTCACGTTGATAGATTATGAGACGCCGAACACGGTTTGTTAGGGCACCTTTTTGATAAAATGTTTAAATAAAAATTTATTAGCCGCAAAATGTTCACGCTTTGCGGATATATATATAATGCATCATACGTCATCTTTCAATATAAACAAGTTGAAAATAAATAAGTGTTTAAAAAAAAGTTATTAGCTGCGAAAGTTCTACACTTTGCGGATATATATAATGCATCGTACGTCATCACTCAGTATAAACAAGTTTAAAATAAATCTTCGAAGTACGCCGGCGGATTTTTCCCACATTTAAGCGTACGTCATTAACAATCTAATTAATATTAACAACAATTTACTCATTTGCAATTAATATTTCTTTTAATTCAATTTTTAATAATATTATTATTAACAACAATTTACTAATTTGCAATTAATATTCCTCTTAATTTAATTATTAATAATATTATTATTAACGAAAAATAACTAATTTGCTAATATTATTCCTATTATTGGAAAGTTCGACGCTTTGCGGATATATAAAAAACAACGTACGTCATCGCTGATTATAAACAAGTTGAAATTAAACAATACACCGAAGTAATACATCGGTGGGTTTTCCCATTATCAGCTATTAAAAAATGGGTTTTTTTGTAAGCAGGTTTTTTCAATATCAGCTATTAAAGGTTGGGTTTTTTCGTAGGCTTTTTTCCAATAACGCTAAATAAAAGTTGTTTTTTGTAGGCCTTTTTTTCTGTAATAGACGTTACAGTTTGTTTTTTTCGTAGGCTGTTTTTTCCGATACCATCCAATAAATATTGTGTTTTTCTTAGGCGGTTATTTCTAAAAACATCTAATATAGTTTTTTTGTAAGCGGTTTTTTCAGTATTGCCCAATAAATGTGGTTTTTTTGTAGGCTGTTTTATCAAATATTGCCAATAAAGATTTTTTTTGTAGGCAGTTTTTCCAAAATCGTCCAATCAAAGAGAGGACTATTTCAAAACGTGTTCAAGTGAAAAATTATCTGCTACTGGCTAAAACATTCACACGCTTCGCGCGCGTAGCGTGCGTCAAGTGCTGGTTATAAAATAAAACCGCGATATAAGTAAATTTGCCGATTTCGAGTAATTTTGATTTGTCGACGTTATTGTTCTTCAAAAAACAATTAAAGAGAAGGTGAGTAATTTTACGATACATAATTTTGTTGTATTTTTATCCAGTAAAACAGTACGTGCTTTCTTTCTTGCATCAGTAACATGTTCATCAGTCTACAGGTCTACAGTGAAAATACTAGAACCACTAAGATTGGGGCATGTTGAACCATTTTGGTAGGGGCACGTTGAACCAACAATTTATTTATTACCACGTCGTCAAATAGCAGGGCCAACGGCCACTTACACCACTTGGATAGCAATATAAACAAAATAAAAATGTGATTGGGCATTCGAACAAAAAGAAAACAAAAGCGGAAGAAAAAGAAACAAGAAAGGAGACGCAAAGTGATTGTTCAACCTCAGAGTTCAAGCTACAAAACAAAGGCAAGGAGCAATTGAGAATGCCATGTAAGGAGACGCAAAATGACGGTTCGACTTCAAAGTTTATGCCACAAAACTATGGCGAGGAGCAATTGAGAATATAATGTAGGGTAGATTAATCAGGAATAATTCCCCAAATGTTTTCCACTGTAATGCCCAGGATAAAAAAGAAACTCTGTAGATATGAGAAGTTCAGTGTTGTTGACCTCATCTCCGACAGGACTGTCAGCCGTTGACGAAAAACCTGGCTAAATTGTGGGTCATGAGACAGGACTTGAAACGGCAAAAGGTTGAAGAGTTTATAATTTTAGGTGGGAGCGAGTTCCATGGTCTATCACTCTATTTTTAAAGAAATGTTTCTTGATGTTTCTGGAACACCTCTCCTGCCGCAGACGAAGTGAGTGGCCACGAGTGCGTGGACTCTGGGTAAATTTTGGAAAGCCTGTTATTTTACAGTTGGCTAAACCATGTATGATATTGTAACAAAAACAGAGGTCATTTATCAAGCGGCGATATTTTATCGTGGTGCTGATTTGACTTGTTATAATTGTTAGATATTTTATAAGTTAATTTTATTATAAACTGGTATCAGTTATTAGATATTTTATAAGTTAATTTTATTATAAACTGGTATCAGTTATTAGATATTTTTATCAGTTATTAGATATTTTTATCAGTTATTAGATATTTTTATCAGTTATTAGATATTTTTATCAGTTATTAGATATTTTTATCAGTTGTTATATTATTTTATCAGTTATTCGATATTTTTATCAGTTATTAGATATTTTTATCAGTTCTTAGATATTTTTTTATTAGCTGTCTTGTCTGGTTTTTGTCAGGGTAATTGCTTATTCTCACAATAACCATTCTAAAACATAAGTTGTTACAATAATTGTGTATATTTTTTGAAACAGGATCCATTACAATGGTTAGATCTCAACAGTGAACTACAAAAAGAAGTGGCACTTCTTCAAATATTATGCTGGCTGCTGTGAAAAAGGCTCTAGAAGGACAAATAAAAGTTAAGCATGGGAAAATCGAAGAAAAAGCATGACTCAAATTCTGACAGATACACCAGTGGAGGCAAAGCTAGAGGCTCGTCAGCAAGTTCGTGAAACAAAAACCACCACTAGAAAGAGAAGGAATTTATTTGGCTGCAATCAGATGGAGCCAATAAAAACCGCTAGAGTGCCCCACCAAAAAGAGCCGACATTAAAAAAGAAGAAATGTGACACTGACATTCCGAAAATACAAGTGACGATAAAACACCTTGTCTTCTTTGTGGCATACTGGCTCAGATACTTCCATTTCCGTCTTGCAAAGGATGGTTCCATGAACGTGGATTCAGGACTCCGTTTTGTGCTATTCATGTCTTAGTTAACCGTAGTTTTGTGTCTTGATAATCTTGCTTTGTTGCTCAATTATTTTAGTTTTTTATGATCAGAAAATCAATTTGACTTAGATAACATTTGTACATTTGAAAATGTTTCACTTGAACAATACTTAGCAACAGCAATTATAAATTGTACATTTGAAAATGTTTTATTTGATTAATACTCAGCACAGCAATTATAAAAACTTGGTTCAACGTGCCCCATTAACGGGGTAAGTTGAACCACATAACGGGCTGGCTAATATCTTCTTCTAAAGTTAGGGAAAATTAAAAATAATTTTTGGTATACGTAATAAACACATTTGTTTATAATAATAACCTATTTCAAGATGTTTTACTGCAATAATAAATGTGTACTGAGTAAAATTATAAAAATTGGTTCAACATGCCCCGGTCTCCTATAAGTGACAACATGCCAATATTTTTAGAGACTTTAGATTCAACGTAACGTATATGCTCCAGCCATGTAAGATGTTCATCGAACAGAACTAAAAATTTACTATATGAGACACGTACAATAGAAACATTGCATATGTGCAAACAAATATCGACAAGAACATTTTTGTTCCTATGGTGAAATAAAATATAATTTGTTTTTTTTCAGATTTAACGAAAGTTTGTTGCTGCAAAACCAGTCGTAAGTAAATAGATGTAAGCCCCTTAATTATAGAATTAAACAAGTTGTTCAAGTTATCGCTAGAAGCAAAACGATTAGTGTCATCCGCGAACAAAAAGTAAACAAAAGCTTCTAAGATTAAAGGAAGGTCATTTATATAGATTACAAGTAAATAAAAAACGAATTTTTAAAACCCAATGCTTTTATATGTAATTAAAACACAAATTTTGCAATCAATTTTTTCTTATATTACTCTTTTATTTTATATTAAAGTCGAAATATCTTAATTATATCGAAATATCGAAATTAATTAAAATTAACTAAATTAATTGACTTATTGTAAAACTAATAATTGAATATTGCATTGTCTTCTATTTTGAGCATGCATGCAAAATTTGAAAAAAATCTATCATCAGGAAGTGACTCAAAAATTGATTGCAAGATTTGAAACAGACAGAAAAACAAACAGACAGACAGAGAAACAAACAGAGACGACGAGTTAATAAAAGCATTGGTAATAAAGAGAAGTGGGCTCAGTATGGAACCTTGTGGTACACCGCAAGTAATCCCATGAGGAGATGACATGGTGTTTCTATAGCAGACTTGTTGGGATCGACTCCTTAGATAATCTGAGAACCAGCACAGAGCGATACCTCGAACTCCATAATATTCTAATTTTTTGAGCAGAATTTCATGGTTAACCGTGTCAAAGGCTTTGGCAAGATCTAAAAATATACCAACTGCATATTTTTTCTGATCCAAAGTTTCTGCAATTTTGGAGTGAGGCATATACGTCGAGTAACATTTTCCAAAAACCATATTGATTATTTGAGATTAGAGAAAGTTTTGTGAGATATTTATTCAGTCTCATCTGCATTACTCTCAAAAAACTTTGAAAAATAATTAAGGATAGATATTGGTCAGTAGTTAGTCATAAAACTCCTGTTTCTTGATTTTTAAAGTGGAATTACTTTAGCCATCTCCAGCTGATTTGAAATTACGCTAGTCCTCAGAGAGCAAAATGAGACTAAAGGATGAGCAACGTGTTTGATCGACTGCTTAGCCAGGCAAGGTCTAACTCCATCAGTTCCACGGCTATAAGATTTTTTTCAAGGAAGTAGCAATGCCAATTACCTCAGGTACTGTGGTGGGTAAAAATTTCATAGATGGCATAGCAGGTTTAGTGAGATAATGATCAAATAATGCCGCTTGTTGTGTCAATATTTCCTTAGCAAGGTCAGAACCAATGGTTGAAAAATATTTATTAAAAACTTCAGAAATATACGAGAGAAATGTAAGTAGATTGTCTTCTTGTGTTAAAAAACTATGACAAGCTGCTTCTGATGCGAATTTATTCATCAAATTTTTTATTAGTTTCCATATTGCATTTATATTTCCCTCACAGGCATGAAACTCTGCAGAATGGAATTGCTTAATGGCAGAATTTTCTAGTGATTTAAAGTGAATTAAAGATTTGATAAATTTTTGTCTACTTTCCAATGATGGGTTTTTGAGATAAGTTCGATAGAGTTTTTTAAAAGCTTTCAAAAATAATGAAGTCATACACTTTTTTTAAATCTATTTGTTTTCTGCACGCTAGCTATCTTAGGAAAACATGAATTACAGATTTTTAAATATTTTCTAGTAAAGAAGGAATATGCTAATGTAGTTTCATCATTTTCCCTAGTTTCAACAACAACAGACCAATCAGCAAGAGCCAATCTGTCTCCAAAGAGACCATTGTTATTAGTGTGCCTTCTTATTCCAATCTGTTTAATTTCACAATTCACACTATAAATGTGATCAATTGATAAGAATAACGGAAAATGATCTGAGATTTCATCGATCAAGATCTTAGAGAGTGTGAACTTTAAAGGTTGATTAGTGAGTAAAGATATTATCAATTGCAGAAGCTGAAGTTTAGTTTACAGTTATCGGCATCATTTTTTATGTACATATAATTTTTTATATACTATTTAATTAATCGTTTATTTAATAACAACTAATAAAAATCTTTACTATTAGCTATACAACTAATTAAGTAAGAAATGTGGTTACGGCCTGAGATGCCTCGTCCAATCACATCGCCAGCATAAAACGTGGAGTTGTGGACTTCAAATTCATTATTTATTTAAAATACTTATTTATTTTATACATCATATATATTCATAAATTTTAGGTAAAAAAACTAATTATCCGAGGTAGACTTTCTGCGCAGCGCTATAAATTAAGCCCTTCAAAAATGACAATTTTTTTTTAAATTCCATTATAAATTATTTTTGAATATCTGCCAATCCTAGCAAGCTGGGCTGAACAGGAAAATCCGTTTTTATACCGAACGGGTCCAATGCGGGATGGTTTGCTCATTAGGCTACAGACCAACATTATGAAAAAATCAGTTGTTCTTGGACGCCCGTTTATTTACCTTAGCCCGTTACAAAATTGGTAACGTAATCTATAGCAGCAATACCTCGTTTAATTTAAAAAAATCTTTTAATATCCTTTCGCCTACGACATTACATTAGTCGCTTTATCGACAGTCAGTCTTTTTTAGAGTTTTTGAACATTAATTTTCGGAAGTTTATTTACTCGTGTCGATCGGTTGCGCGCCGCCACCTGAATGCACTTTTAGTTGCTCGAGACGTACGTAATAGTTTATGAATATTATTAAAATAATTTTTTTTCTTGCCTCTACCGGCTTAACAATTTGTTAAATATTTTTAGTAGATCTCTTACGTACACATCGATATCCTCGTTCGGCACATCGCCGATGCTATTTTTAGCCACGCTCGGAATTTCCACAATACCTAACTCGTACTAATTCGTTTATCTTTCTTATTAATTAAGTTTCTTTAAAAAAATTTTTGCCTTCAAAGTAGCAGTCACTCGTATCTTAAGTTTAGTCACGTTTTCTTTTTTATTTTTGCTAACGTTTTCTATAGTAGCAATGACTCGTCCGCTTGATGACTAAACATCATTAAATATTTAAATAATAAATAAATAAAAAGAAAAAAATTAATATATATATATATATATATATATATGCAGGAATTTCGGTTTTTGAAACGGGCTGGGCCAAGTTGTCGACGGGCCGAGCCAAGACCTAAAAAATTGATCCGTGCAGTACTCTACTATGTATGCGCGGTTCAAATTCTCTAATTTCATGCGAGCGAAGCCGCTACGGGCACTGCTAGTAGTTCATAGTCCTTAACACCAAGTTTTTTTAAGACTGAATTCTTTTGATCTCTAGGACTGAGTGTATATAGTTACAATTGCATAATAACTTGTATTGCACGCCATCGTTGAAAAGTGGTCATTGCTTCTGAGATTTTTTTAAATCTCATTATATAAAATTTTTGATTGCAGCGCCACTTCTTTTGATTTCTAGGACTGAGAGTGTATATAGCATGGATATCTAGATATAACACCTGGATCCCCAACCTAGCTCAAGTTCGATCTCAGCGTATACTGTTTGGGCCTAGGCTGCAGACATGGCAAAATGCTAAAACCCAAGGCTTGAGTCGTGAAACATTTTTAGCTACAAAGCAAACATGTTCTGCTAGTGCTGATTGTTGTAAATATTTGTTAAGCAGAATGGATTTCAAATTTGTCTTGCTAGGCCATCTACAATCTGATTTCATTGAGTCAAGATTTGGATGGCTTCGTCAGATGGCTAGGGGTAATTATTTTATTTCAGTCAGACAGGTAGTGGAAAGCAATGCTAAAATAAAAATGATGTCTTTGTTGAAGCATTCCAAGCTCTCCTTATCTGACATCGATGACTTCATTGATGATGTTAAAGAACCTTCAAGCACTTTAGATGAAAAAGCAGCCAGCATTGCAAATTTTTTAACCAGTTTTAATCTGCCATGTGACAGTGAAGCTACCAGTATCTACTATGTTGCAGGAGCTGTTGCTCATTCTATAATTTATAAAAATAAATGTTCACATTGTAAGGAAATATTAGTCGATGATGAATTCTTCCATTTAGATGAGCTGCAGTTAGATAGACTTGACATATATTTGAATAAAGTTGACGGAGGAGGTCTTCTTAAACTTTCAGAGTATGCATTCACCACCTGTCTCAGTAATTGGAAAGTCTTTAATTCGCTAAAAAAAGTCAGAAATGGGTTTAAAATCTTTCCTTACTTCAACAAATCAAAGAGATCTGTTTATCAGAATCGTGGAAGGAATAATGGTACATGAATCTCTACTGGTTATGGAAAACTTTTGTAGCTCTAATCATAATATTAAAGAATTAATATCTTGTAAATTTTTCAACTGCATGTTAAAGAACTATATTAAACAATTTAATGAAAAAGTGAATGTTAATACTTCAAAAAAAAGAAAATTAGATAAAGTCACTAAATAATTGAATTATTTAATAAATACATGTAAAATATTTGTTTGTTGTTTATATTAATCATATAAAACGGAGTTCAGTAAGAGAAACGCCGTGCAAGCTATCGGCCGGCGTAGGCCCAAAGCGTATCGGTTCGCGTTTAGGTTGTGGATCCAGGTGTTATTTGTAGATATCCATGGTATATAGGTACAATTACATAATAACTTTTATTACACCCCTGTGCGCAATAAAATCTTACGTGCACATCAATATCGTCTATACGACTAATTATGTAAGCGTGACAGAATCAGTAATTGAGTGAGTGATTGAGTAAGTGAGTGAGGGAATGAGGGAGTGACATGGTCTACTATAATATAGATTGTAATCAAAAAAAATCTTCAACTGAATAAACGAATAACAATCAGGAGTGAATTAGCCAATTATTCTACTTATTATCAACTAATTTCAAAAAGAATGAATATTATCTATCAATGTATGCATAGATTCCACAATAATAGCTATTATTAGAGAACATATGATATATATTAGCAGTTTTGCATAACACGACTGTCAGTAGATTCAGCTGTTGATAAAATAAGTGCGCACAGCAGTGTAGTGAAAATAAACTTTGAAGTTCTGCACCGTCAGTCGTAAATATCAAAATTGTCTTTGCCTACCTATAATTATTATTACACAAAAGATTTCATTGTTTTATAATGGGTTTATTTACGAATCGATAACATTGCAAAATATTAAAGCAAGACCGGGATTGAAGTTAATTTAGTAAATTTAAAAAAATACATTTTTTTAAAAACAACGTTTTTCTTGCGCCCTAAAAAGTATGAAATAATATTCATATAATTCATATACAACGAAAAACGTTGCGGGCGCATTATTTTTTATAAACATTTGTTTTATTAAAGTTGTTGATGTTGTAGCTGTAGCCTATAATGTGCTCGCAACGTTTTCCATTCTATATGAGAAAAACGTTGTTTTTTAAAAATGTATTTTTTATTATGTAAAATCTATTTTCAACTTTTCAGTTTTTGATGGATGAAACTTAAAAATTTGAGCTTTTAGAATAAATGTATTCAAATGACTGGTTAATCACAGGGAGTGCCGCGTGAAGGCAACATGCAAACCAAAGCATCACTCACCTCACAAAGCGAAATAGGACGCGCTGCCTTCTATTTTGCGCGCGTGTGTGTGTGTGTGTAGTTTGATGTAAGCTCTGTCGCGTCTTCACATACAACGAGAAAGTGATAGAGGGAAAAGCAAAATAGAACGAGAGGTAGTTTGTTATGATTTGTCTGCAAAAACATTTTTATTAGTTGGAGTGCCATTTTCAAAATTGGTATTTTTATTCTATCGACATTAATCTATAACATCCAAAAATCATAACTGTAAGTACATGCTCAGAGACATCGGACAAACAAACACACAAACAACATTGTGACCTAATAAAAACGTTGTAAAAAGGGGTGCAACAATCGCAAAATATTTAAAAATTTGTCATTTTTAACGGAATATCTATAGTACATGTAATAGTTAAATGGGATCACATTTAGTTACACGTTCTTTAGTCACTTTAACTTTTGGAATTACTGGTATAAAAAATGTTAATTTTTTGTTTCAGGTCCACAAGGGTTAAATGGAACAAGAGGTGATCAAGGAATACCGGGTCCTTCTGGTCAAAAAGGAGAAACTGGACCAAAGGGTAATTTTTGTTTTTATTTAGTGCTACTATTTCACTGTTAAAATATTTTTAGTTGAAATTGCTTTATATATTATACCAAACAATTTCCTAGCAAGAAAAACGTATTTGTTAGAACAATAAAAGTCTTAAAACAAAGTGTCACTTTATTTTACAGCATACAGCACTTACCTTTTTTTTAAATAATTAAAAGTACATTAAAATGAAATGTACTATCCGCCAATAGGTCGTGATGGCAAAGATGGATTACGGGGAGAAATAGGTAATTTAATAGTTTTTCAATGTTCACTTGACCATTGTAAAAAAGATCAGGTGTTTAAAATGAAATTTTATGTATTTCAGGTCCAAAAGGCATAACTGGGCTAAAAGGATATCCAGGAGAACAAGGTCTTGCTGGCGAAAAAGGAAGTTCCGGTAGTTAATTTATCTTTTAATAGAAAATATAGTTCAGGTAATGACTGAAAGTCCAGTTTGTGTAAAAAATGGAATTCCTGATATTTTAAATGTCACTGTTACTCAAAATTAATTTTCAAAAATACATTTGATAGGCAAAGATGGAGAAAAGGGTGAAACAGGACTGCATGGTAAATTAGAATATTTTTTACATTGATGTTTTGAAATTTGTTATTAATCTAATAAATATAATTGTTTTAGGCCCAGTAGGACCAAAAGGCGAACAAGGTATAGCTGGCCCGCCCGGCTGCAATGGAGTCAATGGAACGCCTGGTAAGAAAATTATAAAACATTTTAAACAAATTTTTGTTTTTATCTATATATATAAAAATGAATGTTTGTATGTATATATATTAATGGCGTTTATGCATTGCTACACCATTCATCCGATCATAATGAAATTTTCACACAACCTTGAGAGTCAAGGGGAATCAAATATAAAAAAAAATTGAAATCCGTCACAAAATGAGCGGAGCGGAGCGGGTGAGCAAACGGGAACTACATATATATATATATATATATATATATATATATATATATATATATATATATATATATATATATATATATATATATATATATATATATATATATATATATATATATATATATATATATATATATATATATAAATATATATATATAAATGAATGTTTGTATGTATATATGTATATATGTATATATGTTAATGGCTTTTATGCATTGCTACACCATTCATCCGATCGTAATGAAATTTTCACAAAATCTTGAGTGTCAAGGGGAATCAAATATAGAGAAAAAAAGTTTGAAATCCGTCACAAAATGAGCGTAGCGGAGCGGGTGAGCGAGCGGGAACTATATATATATGTATGTGCGTATGTATGTGTGTATGTATGTTTGTGTATGTGCATGTATGTGTGTCTGTGTTTATGTTTGTACTAGCGGAGATACCCGGCGTTGCCCGGGTTTTTTAGAAGTTTTTCTAATGTTTGTCTCTTTCTCTCCCGTTTCCTTTCCCACCTGCTTTCCCACTCCTGTTCGCTTTCCCGTTTTCGGTCGTTTTCCCGCTACCGGTCGCATTCCCGCTCCCGCTCGCTGTCCGTTCCGTGTCGCATTCCCGCTCCCACTCGCTGTCCGTTCCGGGTCGCTTTCCCGTTTCTATAATAGACAAACTAACCCACAAACATTCATATATATATATATATAGTCTTAGCAAATCTATTTTACGTTTTATAGGCTAACAGAAGTTATGAAAGAATGGAAAAGAGAAAATGAGCGTGAACGGGGACGGGAACGGGAGAGCAACCGTGACCGGGAATGGGAGAGCAAGCATGACCGGGAACGGTCATATATATATATATATATATATATATATATATATATATATATATATATATATATATATATATATATATATATACATATATATATATATATATATATATATATATATATATATATATATATATATATATATCTATAAAGTACAAAACTATTTCCTTTAAAACATCGTCATATATTGAAAATTGGCTGAAAAAATGCAATTTCAAATTTCAAATCTTTCTATCGAATTAATTATGCCACCTAAACGAAAAGCTATTAATTCCACAGTTTATTCGCAATATATATATATATATATATATATATATATATATATATATATATATATATATATATATATATATATATATATATATATATATATATATATATATATACTAGCGGGGTTACCCGCCGTTGCCCGGGGTTTTTAGAGGTTTTTCTAATGTTTGATCCCTCTCGCTCCCGTTTCCTTCTCCACTTTCCCGTTTTCGTCGCGTTCCCGGTCGCTTTTCCGCTCTCGGTCGTTTTCCAGCTCCCGGTCGCTTTCCCGCTCAGAAGTTTTGTTATCGATTTTCTCTCTTGCTCGCGTTTCCTTCCAAGCTTGCTCTCCCGATTCCAGTCGCTTTCCGCGTTCCCGTTCGCTTTCCGCGTTCCCGGTCGCTTTCCCGTTCCCGGTCGCGGGAATCTAAATTTAGAAAAATAGATGTACCGAAACTAAGCAAATGAAACTTATTTCAAGTTGTAAAAAAAAATTAAATTTGGTAAATTTTTATAAATTTTGAAATTTTTTAATATTTATCAGTCGAGATCCCGATATCGTATCGTTATTGTTCGAGGCGTCTCGTATCGTATCGTTTAATTCGAGGCAAATTTCAGAAATCGTATCGTATCGTATCGTTCCAAAAAAATAACGGGACGCAGAAGCTTACTGCGGACTTTAGACTTTACATTCTATTAAATTTAATTTCTGATAGGAAGATGCACTTCCAAAATTCAAAGGGGGGTATTTTTTAAGGTTTGTTCAAAGACTTCCATTTTTACCTTCTGAGAAAGCTAATGACCGGGGGTAGTTATTGTTGTGAATGAATGATATTCGGACTTTTTAGTATCTTTTCGTGGCCATTGTTGACTCGAGAAGTTTTTCCGAGACTGTGTTGCCGATGTTTCTGTATTCTACTTTGTACTTTAATTAAACGGTTTTGTATTAAATAAAAGTCAATTAATCACAACAGGTTATGGACCCAGAACGCCTAGGACGCTTTTAGATTCGGTTTTCGAGTTAATTGCGAGTTTCTTGATTTTTTGAACTGATCGTCTTAACTTAACTCTTAAGTAATTAGTAAGTAGTTACTAAAAGTTCGAACGATTAACGAGTTTGATAAGATACCGTTGAAGTTGAGAACGTTTTGTGAAAGGTTTTTGATCAAGTTTTCTTGTTGCTTCACGAACGTTTTATAGTTGAAATGGACAAGCTTTTTAGTCAATTCCGCGACTAGAAGGTCAGGCATCTTGGGAGCAATGGCGTTTTAGAGTACGTTTAGCTTTGGAACACCATGATGATGCTTTTGAAGTTGTGGATGGGAAGCTACTTGAACCCGAAGATGAATCAGAAAATACTGTTGCTACTGTCAGAAAAACATATGAGACAGCACTTAGACAGTTTCAAAAGGCAGACTCAATGGCAAAACTTATTTTGACCAACTCAATGACAGATGAAACAATGTCTAAAGTGATGAGGTTCAAGACAGCAAGAAAAATATGGCAAGAATTGTTATTACTTTATGATGGTGTTTCCCAGAACAAGGCATACAATGTCTGCATCCAGTTTTTTTCACTATCAGAGGCCACCTGGTGAGGATACGCCCAGTCATCTCTCGAAAATGAAAGCCTTGTGGAATGAGCTGACTTCAGTTGCTGCCAAAAAAATGAGGTTGTGTTGCCTGATTTTTTGCTTATGTGTAAAATTTTAGACACATTGGATGAGAAGTACTTGCCATTTAAGTCAAGTTGGTTGATGGCCAATGAAGAACAAAGAACAGTTGATAGTTTAACAAATCAACTTTGTGCTTTTGAGTTGACCTTGAAAATAAATGAAGAGAATCAAGAATTGTGTTCAATTAGTACAAAAGAAGTATGTAAAAGTGATTCAACTCAGTCAATTGGCATTGCAAAAGAGAAAAAGAAGTCTAGGATGTTGACTTGTTTCTATTGTCAGAGGCCAGGACATTTTCTCAGAAACTGCAGACAATGGAAAGCTGATGGAAGACCAAGAAAAAAATTTTCTAAAGGTAATCCAACGCAGTCAAAAGAAAAGAGTTCCATGTTGGCAACAAATTCAGAAATCCTGAAAGTTGATAAAATTGAAACAAACTCTAAAAATTGGTACATTGACAATGGTGCAACAAATCATGTTACTGCTGTGAAAGATTACTTCAAGACTTTTGAAATGTTTGAAAGTCCACAGTTTATTAATACTGCTGGAAGTGAAAAACTTAAAGCTCTGGGTAAAGGAGACATTGAATTGAAGGTACTCAATGGTAAAAGAAGAGAAACAGTTCGTTTGAGTGGTGTCTGGTTGGTGCCAGGTATTTCAAAGAATTTGTTTTCTGTCCTGAGTGCTCAAGAGAAAAACATACAGAGCAAGTTTAAATCAAATGTTAATTCTTGCAGTTTAAAGCTTGGAGAAAAACGGCTTGTTTCTGGTGTCAGAGAAGCTGGAGGTGGTTTATTTAGATTGGTGGGTAAATTTAAAGTTCCTAATTTTGCTACAAAAGAAATAAATGCAATTGAACAAGCTAAAAAGTCACTTCTACAGCTATATCATGAAAGGTTTGGACATCAAAATAAAAGACATGTTAGAATGATGCTGAAAGAGCATTTAGATATTGATGTTGATCATGATGATGAGTTATGTGAAGGATGCATTTCTGGGAAATCACATAGACTGAGTTTTGGAACAAGACCACGATCGAATACACCTGGTGAAATAATTCACACTGACGTTTGTGAACCATTTCAGGTTGAATCAATTGGCAAGAAGAGATATTTTGTATTGTTTAAGGATGATTTCACAAAGTATCGTTCTGTGTATTATATTAAGCACAAGTCAGAAGTTGTTGAAAAGTTGAAAGATTTCATTAGATATACTCAAACAACCGGTCATAAAGTAAAGATTCTACGAAGTGATCGAGGTGGTGAGTACAGTGGTGATGAAATAAGAAAATTCCTAAAAGAACATGGAATTGAACAACACTTCTCAATGCCAAGAACACCTGAAAAAAATGGGGCTGTCGAACAAGAGAACAGAACTTTAGTTGAAACTGTTAGAGCTATGATGTTTGGTAAAAGAAAAAGTTTGCCAAAAGGTTTATGGGCAGAATTGATCAACACAGCAGTTTATGTTCTGAATCGGACAGGACCAACATCCGAAGGAAAGAAAACACCTTATGAACTCTGGAATGGTAAAAAACCAGGTTTAAAACATTTACGGGTTATTGGAAGTGAATGTTACGTTCATATCGACAAAAGCTTGAGGAAGAAATTTGACAAAAAGGCAACCAAGGGTATTTTAATTGGTTATGAAAATGATGACGGTTATCGAATATGGTGCAATAATCGAGCTTTCCTTTCAAGAGATGTCATTCTTCATGAGTCGACAAGTGAAGTAGAACATAACATTCAGTCAGATTTGATTCCATTGCCTGAGGAAGAAATGTTTGTTAAACCAACAGAGGATAATGAACAAAATCAGAAACAGGAAGATGATAGAAGTCAGTCAAAAGATCCAGCTTATTTTGATGAGGAGGTTTGCATGATGCAGTTGAATTCAGGTAAACCTGCTACCTATGATGAGGCAATAAGAAGCTCCTTCAAAAGAGAATGGATAATAGAAATGAATAATGAAATAGAATCACTTCATAAGAATAACACTTGGATTCTATCAGAATTGCCTCAGGACAAGAAAGCTGTACAGTGCAAATGGGTTTATAAAGTTAAAAATAATGCTGATGGTTTGGTTTCTCGCTTCAAGGCAAGATTAGTTGCTAAAGGTTTTTCACAAAGAAAAGGTGTTGATTATGATGAGACATTTAGTCCTGTTACAAAATTGACAACAATTCGATCAGTACTCAGTGTAGCTGCCAAGGAGAATTTATATCTTTCCCAATTTGATATATCAACTGCATTTTTGCATGGTGAATTGGAAGAAGAAATCTACATGCAGCAACCTGAAGATGGTTCTGATAAAGTTTGTCATCTGAAGAAAAGTCTCTATGGTTTGAAACAAGCACCTAGATGCTGGAATAAAAAACTGGATAGTTTTTTGATAAAGAGTGGGTTTACTGTTAGCGAAGCAGATCCATGTTTGTATATTTTTAGAAAAGGAACTAAGAAGTTATTGTTTGCCATGTACGTAGATGATGGTTTGTTAGCAAGTTCAAATAAAAAGGATTCAGAAGATTTTTTTTTAAAAACAAAAAGCTGAATTTGAAATTACAGACTCTCCTGCAAAGTTTTTACTTGGATTTGAGATTCAACAAGATGGTGAATCAATTAAAGTTAGCCAAGAAAACTATGTCAAAAAGATCATTGATCATTTTGGAATGACAAGTTGTAGAGGAGTTGAAACGCCAATAATCAAGGACAGTTCTGAAGAAGGGAAGGCTGAATACAGTTCAGTTAAGTTTCCCTATCGGTCAGCTGTTGGAGCGTTGATGTATCTTATGGTTGGAACTAGGCCAGACATAGCCTATGCCGTAGGAGTAGTGTCACGGAACTTGGAGAATCCCACACAACAGGACGTTACGAAAGTCAAGAAGATCTTTCGTTATCTTGCAAGAACAAAGTCTTATGGAATTCGGTACAAACGAAAATCAAAGATCAATCGACTAGAGGTTTTCAGTGATGCAGATCATGGTGGTGATCTATCATCTGGACGTTCTACAACAGGATTGGTTTGCTGCAATGGTGATGGAGTGATTTCATGGTTCAGTCAACGTCAGGCTTCAGTTGCTATTTCGACAACAGAAACTGAAATAGCTGCTTCAAGTAAAGCAGCCCGTGAGGTTACTTGGCTGAAAAGACTCTTTTCAGAAATCACAGAGCTTGAAGACATGCCCAGAATCCATGAGGACAATAAGGCGGCGATAAAGCTGGCTCACAATCCACTTCTTTATTCGTGAATGTGTCCAGAACAAGGAGCTTCTTCTGGAAAAGATTGACTCAGGAGACCAGTTGGCAGATGCTCTCACCAAACCTCTCTCTGGAAGCAGGCTTGGTGAACTGTGCGGACGACTCGGATTGTGTACATAAATAACGTTCTGTGTATGTGTGAATGTTTTATGTATGTTGGATCATTCAAGGGATGTATACACACATACAAGGGATGTATGTATATATATACATGCATATATATATATATATATATATATATATATATATATATATCTATATATATAAAAATGAATGTTTGTATGTATATATATTCATGTCCTTTATGCATTGCTACACCATTCATCCGATCGTAATGATATTTTCACACAACCTTGAGAGTCAAGGGGAATCAAATATAAAAAAAAATTTGAAATCCGTCACAAAATGAGCGGAGCGGAGCGGGTGAGCGAGCAAGAACTATATATATATATATGTATGTGCGTATGTATGTGTGTTTGTATGTATGTGTATGTGCATGTATGTGTGTGTTTATGTATGTACTAGCGGAGATACCCGGCGTTGCCCGGGTTTTCTAGATGTTTTTCTAATGTTTGTCTCTTTCTCTCCCGTTTTCTTTCCCGTCACAAAATGAGCGGAGCGGAGCGGGTGAGCGAGCAGGAACTATATATACATATATGTATGTGCGTATGTATGTGTGTATGTATGTATGTGTATGTGCATGTATGTGTGTCTGTGTTTATGTATGTATGTATGTGTTTTTTACAATATTTCGGCACTGAATGCTCATTCAAAGTATGTATGTATGTATGTATGTATGTATGAATGTATGTATGTATGTATGTATGCCTGAATGTAGAATCTAGGGGGGGAGCAACTGAGAGCGAAAGAATGAGCGGGAAAGCGACAGGGAACGGATAACGTTCGGGAGCGGGAGTGTGTATGTATCTATGTATGTATGTATGTATGTATGTATGTATGTGTGTATGTATGTATCTATGTATGTATGTATGTATGTATGTATGTATGTGTGTATGTATGTATGTATGTATGTATGTATGTATGTATGTATGTGTGTATGTATGTATGTATGTGTGTATGTATGTATGTATGTATGTATGTATTTATGTATGTGTGTGTATGTGTGTCTATGTGTGTGCGTATGTGTGTATGTATGTATGTGTGTATGTATGTATGTGTGCATGTATGTATGTATGTATGTATGTATGTATGTATGTGTGTGTATGTGTGTATGTGTGTATGTGTGTATGTGTGTGTATGTATGTGTGTGTATATGTATGTATGTATGTATGTATGTATGTATGTATGTATTTATGTATGTATGTATGTATTTATGTATGTATGTATGTATGTACGTATGTATGTATGTATGTATATATGTATGTACGTATGTATGTATGTACGTATGTATTATGTATGTATGTACGTATGTATGTACGTATGTATGTACGTATGTATGTACGTATGTATGTACGTATGTACGTATGTATGTATGTACGTAAGTATGTACGTATATATGTATGTATGTATTTATGTATGAATAATCGGATCTAAGGGGGGGGGGGACTGAGAGCGAAAAAATGAGCGGGAAAACGGCAGGGAACGGATAACGACCGGGAGCGCAAGCGGGAAGGAAACGGGAGCGAAAAAGAAACGCATTAGGTAAACCTCTAAAAACCCCGGGCAACGCCGGGCGCCCCCGCTAGTATATATATATATATATATATATATATATATATATATATATATATATATATATATATATATATATATATATATATATATATATATATATATATATATATATATATATATATATATATATATATATATATATATATATATATATATATATATATATATATATATATATATATATATATATATATATATATATATATATATATATATATATATATATAAATATATATATATATAAATAATATAGTAGCCTTCGTCACTCACTCACTTACTGATTTTGTCATGCCTACGTAATTAGTCGTATAGTAGTTATTAAATAAAAAAATTTCATCATTGACATATATATATATATATATATATATATATATATATATATATATATATATATATATATATATATATATATATATATATATATATAATAATTAAGTTCAGATTTTAATAATTGAAAAATAAAGTATATGTTTTTAAACAAAATGTCTCTTAATATGAATGACGACGAAGATCCTGTGTCGAGAAAACGGTGTCTAGCTAAAGAAAGGCAACAGAGATATCGCACAAGACAAACTCCACAATCAAAAGCAAAAATTCGAGTTTTAGATGCAGAAGCTCATCAACAACGCACTGCACAAATGTCTGTTGAGGAATTGCAAATTTGTCATGCTTTTCATGCCGCATCACAACAACGTTATGTCTATCGACTTACTCCTCAACATCTGGAAGCTCTTCACACTTCCAATGCTGCCTCATAACGTCATCGAGTTGAACAAATGTCTCCCAATGAATTGCAGCTACATCGAGCTGCTAATGCGATCTCCCAACGTTTAGCACGAGATCGTGCGGGTGAGGCAGTTCGTAACGAAGCAATTAACTTCAACAAAACTCAATTCGATCAACATGATTGTGGTGAATTTGATGTTTTATGTACTTCATGTCGATCAAGAAATTTTGCTGCAGAGCAACCATCAGATGGACTATTCACTTCATGTTGTTGAAAAGGCAAAGTAATGTTGCCAAAACCAATTGACATTCACGGTAATACACTTGAATATCCCGATTTTCTTAAAAGCCTCATGTCAGACACGGCCAATCCAGATTGACAATATTTTCGACAACATATTCGATCATACAACAGCGCAGTTTCTTTCGCTTCCATGGGCGCAAAAATTTTTGATTTGCCTGGCAGAGGACCTTATGTTTTTAAAATTCATGGAACAATTTGCCATCGAACCTCCCATTTACTGTCACCTGCCAGCCAAGCGCTACAATTTGCGCAAATTTAAGTACTTGATAGTACACAAGCCACAGAAGTTCGTCAAGAAAATGAAGCAAATGAAAATTGACGTCCTGATATTTTAGATAAAATAGATCGCTTCTTCCGTGAACACAATAGACAAGCCCAAAGCTATCAATTGATGCGAGATATAGAAAATCAAGAAGCTGAACAAGCCATAGCAGCAGGAGAGCAAATTCCAATCATCAATATGGCACTAAGAAGAGATCGACAGTCAGATCAGCGAAGATACAATGCACCGACAAGTAATGAAGTGGCCATGATTTTTGTGAATGAAGACGGAGAGCCACCATTTGATAATAACGGTCGCCGTATTTTAAAAGTTCCGTCATTTTTGACGTGCTATTTCTAGTTATTAATGTTTTCATGAATAATTACTGCTTTTTTACAATAAATACAAATAAATTGTGAGCGCCGTAGCACAGTGGTGAAAGCAGTTATGCTATCATCCTGCGGTCGTGGGTTCAAATCTCAGTCACGGCGAGGCGTAATTCCGTTGAGCAAAGAATTCACTCACACTGCTCAGGCCAACTCAGCCTTTCATCCTTCAGTGGTCGATAAATGAGTACCAGTTTCACGACTGGGGTGTAATAGGGTTCGGCACATTCCGATTTCGGAGACACGTTCGGGTGGCAAGTTATACTGTGTGATCCCATATGCACGAGTCGTTCCCGGATCCTCTGAAGCTTAGCAACTGGCTCTTCTAATCGATCCTATTATTATTATTATTATTATTATTATTATTATTATTATTATTATTATTATTATTATTATTATTATTATTATTATTATTATTATTATTATTATTATTATTATTATTATTATTATTATTATTAGTATTATTATTATTATTATTATTATTATTATTATTATTATCATTATCATTATCATTATCATTATCATTATCATTATCATTATCATTATCCTCATTATCATTATTATTATTATTATTATTATTATTATTATTATTATTATTATTATTATTATTATTATTATTATTATTATTATTATTATTATTATTATTATTATTATTATTATTATTATTATTATTATTATTATTATTATTATTATTATTATTATTATTATTATTATTATTATTATTACTATTATATACTCGTAATTCTTCCAAATTTTTGTAATTTTTGAGGTACTTGAGCTACCCCTAAATATACGAATTTTTTTCTCAAAAGTTTTACAAAGTGTTTCTATACCAAAAGGAACGGATTAGTTTGGTAAAACTTTTAAAAATAATAATTTTAATTGTTTTGGCTTTATAAGCTCCACCCTAATATATATATATATATATATATATATATATATATATATATAAATATATATATATATATATATATATATATATATATATATATATATATATATATAATACTTTCCAACTTAAAATAATTTTATGGATAGGAGTTATTAAAAAACATATTCTTTAAAGGTATTCATGGAGAAAACGGAGAAACAGGACCTCCAGGTGTTTTAATAAAATTTTTAAACTTGAAGATTTTTATATGTGATAATTACATGGGGTCAGAGTAAGTTATATGTATTTAAAATTTTTAATTGTTTTAATTAATGATTTTAAAACATTGTTTTTTGTTTCAGGTCCGCAAGGGTTAAACGGAACAAGAGGTTATCAAGGACTACCAGGTCCTGCTGGTCAAAAAGGAGAATCTGGGTTGAATGGTATTTCTTGCTTGGATTCACTGCTACTACATGACTTTTAAGAACCTTATATTAAATTTGTTCCAAACATGCTAGCAAAAAACTTTTATTATTGGAACTATTGATTAACATTGTTGTTTAAATAATATAAACTTTAGAACAAAGTGTTACTAAATTTTTTAATATGAAGTGGGTCTTACATATGTGAAATACTAATGTACAATCCGCCCATAGGTCGTGATGGCATAAATGGATCACAAGGAGAAACAGGTAATTTATTAGTTTCTTAATGTTCACTTGACCTATTGGAAAAAATGTTTTGCTTTGATTATTTTGTGTTTAAATGTGATTTCATGTGTTTCAGGTCCAAAAGGCACTACTGGATCAATAGGATATCCAGGAGAACAAGGTCCTGCTGGCGAAAAAGGGCTTTGCGGTAGTTTATTCAATTTTTAATGAAAACTATAGTTCAGTAAATGAATGAAAAACCAGTATGTTTAAAAAAAATAATTCAAAGAATTTACAAATGTCACTGTTTCTCAAAATCTTATTTCAAAAATACATTTGATAGGTAAAGATGGAGAAAAAGGTGAAACAGGACTGCAAGGTAAAGTTATTTTTCGTTCACTTCAAAATTAAAGTTTTTAATAAATCGATGTTAAAACATTAGTTAATACTCAAATCAAAATATTAATGTTACAGGTCCGGTAGGGCCAAAAGGCGAACAAGGAACAAAAGGCCTACGTGGTCGCGATGGAGTAAATGGAACGCCTGGTAAGAGCATTGAGAAAACACCTTTTTTAAATAAAGAGTATCTAGTTTTTTAATCTAGCAATATTGTTAGATAACATTTTGACAACTTAATATCATTTTATGGATAGTAGTAATTTAGCAATAAAACACACAAAAAACTTTGTTTTTTAAAATAGTTTGTATTTTTTTAATTCAGCAAATACAAATGTTTTGCAAAAATGTTTTGATGATAGCACGTCTATAAAATATGAAAACATTGACCAAAGTTTTTTTAGATACTTGATATGTATAGTATGTGAATATTTAAAATATATGAAACTTTCGAATAAACAAATGTTTTATTATAAATTTATTAATTAAAAAATTAGATAACGGTTTTTTAAATAAACTTAAAACTGACAGTTCATTTCTTTGCAGAAAATTCGTAATTTTGCAAAAATTTTCAAAGTTTTAAATGATTTTATTTTATAATTTACTGAAATTTTGTTCAATCAATCTGAAAATTTAATGCATATGTAAAGTCCGCAGTGCCAAATAAATTTACTAATTTTCCACTCGATTGAATAACGGGGAGTTAATTTTTTCAAGTGGTAAAGTATTCCAACGTATGGCTCAAGCAAGCAAACACGGTGAAGTCAATATGAAGGATTTAACAAGTGAATCGTTGAAAGCTTTGTTTTTTTTTTAATTTTTTATAAATTCTTAATTCGTCGACTAAACATTTTGCAAAAAAATTTTTAATGATAATAAATCTATGAAGTATGAAAAAATTTACAACAGTTCTTTAACTACTTAATACATGAAGGGTGTGAGAATTAAAAATATAAATATACTTTGGAATCAATATAAAATGAACAAATTTTTATAACAAGTTTTCAAATTAAAAAATTAAATACCGCTTTTTAAATTATGGTTTGCTTTTCTACATAAAATTAATAATTTATTGAACATTTTTAAAGGTTTATAAGTCCATAAAATATGAAAACATTGACCATAGTCTTCTAAATACTATGGAGAGTATACGAAGATTGCTAATTTAAAAAACTTTGGACTGCGGCGTTCCACAGGGTTCAGTTCTGGGTCCGTTTTTATTTTTCTTGAACACTGGAGACGTTGGACAAATCTTTGACGTCCATGGCCTCCATTACCACTTGATTTATGTGCACTGCACTTCAGACCAAACAGCGAAATTATCTGTAAAAATGTCAGCCTGCGTCGAGGACGTTGGTCGTTGGATGTTCAAAAACCGCTTGCAACTCAACCCAGACAAATCGGAGGTTTTGTGGTGTTCAACGTACATATTTTCCATAGGATTCTGGTCGATGCTCGCAAAATCTTCAATTCCTACATCAAGCCCGCTTCAAAAGTAAAAAACCTGGGAATCTACATAAATTCTGATTTGTCGATGCGGTCACAGATCAACAGCATCATTCGCACATGCTTTGCCATGCTTCGACAGATTCAAAGTGTGAGTTGTGCCCTGCCGGTTATCGGTAGTAAAGCTCTCGTGACCAGTATTGATTATGGCAATTCCAAAAGAAGCGTCTTTTCGCACCCAGTCTATCATCAATACCGCCGCAAAAATAATCTTTAATAGCAAGAAGTATGACCATGCAACTCCTCATCTTCAAGAACTCTACTGCCTCCGCCTTTCGGAAAGGCTAGAGTTCAAAGTTGCGATGCTCGTGTTTAATTGCATGCAAGGAAAATGCCGTCGTACCTGATCCAATGTATACAATCAATCAGCGTCATTCAGGGACGCCAGAGATTGAGGTCATCATCCACAAAAGCTCTTCTAGTACCAGCCTCTCGGTGCAGCACTCTTGGTGATATGGGTTACAGCGTCATTGGGCCAAGATTTGGAATAGCTTTCTATCTACGATAAAAGCAGCAGCTTCTGAGACGGAGTTCTACAGTCTGATCAGAACTTTTTTCTTCTTTAAATCTTTTCAACATTGCCTTTATAGTTAGTGGCTCTGAAGTTTCGTCCGAAACATAGAGCCACTTTAAATAAACTTTTCTTAATTTTCCTAATTCAAAATTTTTAATCCGAAAATTAAACGTTACTTTTTTAAATAAACTAAAA
This sequence comes from Erpobdella octoculata, assembly GCA_963978895.1. Lineage (NCBI taxonomy): Eukaryota > Metazoa > Annelida > Clitellata > Hirudinida > Erpobdellidae > Erpobdella > Erpobdella octoculata. The sequence continues at coordinate 27,107,253 of OZ022240.1, forward strand.
ATTCAAAGTTCATTTTTTTACGTAAACTTTGTGATTTTAACAAAAAAAATTTTTAAATTGATTTTATTCTATAATTCTCTCAAATGTTGTCTAATTGATTAGAAGATTTAATAAAATCTAAAGTCCGTAGCAAAAAATAAACTTACAAAATTTCAATTTGATTTTGAAAATTGAAAATAAAAGTTTGCTGTCGCTGGGCCTAGAATCTGAAACAAATTCCCGCCTGAGGTCACCTCCGCAATCACAATCGATAGTTGTCCGGTGACCTTGACGTCCATTGATGGAGTTACGCCACCCCTAAAAAAAGATCGTCCAACTATCATTCATTCAAAGTCCGCAGCTAAAAATAAACCCACCAAATTTCAACTCGATAGGTTAACGGAAAGTTGGTATTCTTATTCCTATAGAGTCCCAACATATGGCTCAAGCAAACAAACACAGTGATATTAATATGAAAGATTAAAATATAAAAAATTCTTGAATGACTATGGCGTAAACACATTTTTTATTATACATTTGAAATTGAAAAATTAAATATTCCTTTTTGAATAAACTAAAAATTGATGGTTAGTTTTTCTACATAAAATTTGTATTTTTTCAAACATTTTTAAAGATTTAAATGATTTTTTTTATAATTCACTTAAATATTTTCTATCAAACCGATTATTTAATAGAAGGTAACATCAGAAGCGTCAAATAATCTTCCGAAAATTCAACGCGATCGGATAACGGAAGTTAGATTTTTAGATAGTGAAGGGTTCCAACGCTAATAGCTCAAACAAGCAAGCTTGCAAACACGATAAAAAATATAAAGGATTTAAAAACATGTTTTTTTACAAACTTTATATTAGGTTACATTCTCTGTTTGTGTGTGTGGCTTTCTCTGTACGCAAATCTTGCAAGTAAAATTTAACCAGCTTTTTGATTAGCTAGTAAGCTGAAACTTTCAACATAGCTTTATATCGGATGACAATACATAATTCAATTAAAAAAAAAACTAATTTGAACATTTTTTGTATTTCTAAATCGAGTGTATTTGAAATAAAAGATTGTGTTGAAAAACTTGTTTTTTCCTTTACTTGTTCACAGGTAATCAAGGAGAAAATGGTGAAGAAGGACATCCAGGTGTTTTTTATTATAACACATTTTTTAAACCTAAAAATATTTGTAACTAGCAGGGGTACCCGGCTTTGACCGGGGATTTTAGAGGTTTTTCTAATGTTTGTCTCTCGTTCCCGTTTCCTTTCCCGCTTGCTTCCCTCTCCTGCTAGCTTTTTCCGTTTCCCGGTCGCTTACCCGCTCCTTCACACACACACACACACACACACACACACACACACACACACACACACACACACACACACACACACACACACACACACACACACACACACACACACACACACACACACACACACACACACACACACACACACACACACACACACACACACACACACACACACACATACATATATATATATATATATATATATATATATATATATATATATATAGATTTAATATATATATATATATATATATATATATATATATATATATATATATATATATATATATATATATATATATATATATATATATATATATATTAGAGCTGCGAATTAATCGCGATTAATTCCGTTAATTAACGCTAAAAAATTAGCGCGCATTAAAAAAATTAACGCCGTTAAATATTTTAACGACTAATCTAAATTTTGCACTAAAATATAATATTAAATTAATATTATGTACCATAGTACTATAATTCTAAGTCTATAGCGTGTACGATATCGGTGGTTCCGTACATTTTCTGCGCCATTTTGCTAGAGTTTGATTATTTGTGTCTAAACGCGGAGAAGTATCGTTATTAAAATGAATTCAGAAAAATGTAATTTTGCAAGGAAAGTTTGTTTTTAAATCGGAAGATGTTGTTGTCTGTTCAATTTGCGGTAAGAAATTTAAATTTCATCGAAGTTATTCAACGATCAAGTATCATCTTCGGAATAAGCATCCATTTGTTGACATGGCAAATAAAACTATTCGACAAGCAAGCACACATTCTTCCGTAGTCCCAGTGTCGCGCCAGCTGAGGATCGATGAAATTGAAAAAAAAATGGATAAAGACAAATCGGTAAAAATTACAAAAGCTCTTGCAAGCTGGATGGCTAGAAATGGTAGGCCGATAAATATTATATCAGACGAAGGGCTCCAAGATGTCATACGTGTTGCATCTGATGATAACTCTTATGTGCTACCGACACACCGAACAATTAATTCAAGAATAGATGAATTATTCCAACAGGAAAAGAACAAAATTTTAGTTCTACTAGAAAGTATGGAAATATCTACAAAGACTTCATGCACGTGTGAATAATCAGTTGACACCAAACAATTCAACTTCTGGTTACTATTTTATTTTTTTTTATCAAAGTGTTATCATTTATTTCAGACTAGAATCTAAATATAAAGAGCAAAATTTAATTTAATTTGTTAATTTTTAGAAGTCATTATTTAATCTCGTAAATACTTTTTTATCTAGAACCACCAACAAAGAAACGGAAAATGTTGGAAATGGATGATTCGGATTCTGACGATGAGCTTCTTCGGCCGCGATCGTCGTTTGCTCCTTTTGAACAATATAAAAATGAGCCGCAGATTGATCTGTCTGAATGTCCTTTGGAATGGTGGAGAAAGCATGAAGGTGCATATGCTAATTTAGCAAAATTGGCACGAAAATTCTTGGCTTCTCCAGCTACAACTGTCCAGTGCGAACGATTATTTTCATTATCAGGGAACATTGTGACTAAAAAACGTGCTTCACTGACAATATTAACAAACTTGTCTAACTGAGTAGCTGGCTAAGAAATGATGACAATATGAATGATTTTGAATAAATGCACTTGTTATTTCAAATTGTTATTGAATAAATGCACTTATTATTTCAAATTGTTATTGAATAAATGCACTTATTATTTCAAATCAATTTTTAAATTTACAATATGATTTAAAAAATTTTTTGCGATTAATCGTAATTAATTTTTGCGAACAATGGATTAATCGCATGCGATTAAGCGATTAAAAATTTTAATCGATTCACAGCTCTAATATATATATATATATATATATATATATATATATATATATATATATATATATATATATATATATATATATATATATATATATATATATATATATATATATATATATATATATATATATATATATATATATATATATATATATATATGTGTTGTACCATAGTTGGTGGATCCAGCAGCGCTGCTAAATTATGTCTCATGTCACAGTTTGTTATACATTTTTCAGTTATTTTAATTTTTAGAATTAAAGATTTTAAGATCATGTCTTTTTGTTTCAGGTCCACAAGGCCTAAATGGAACGAAAGGTGATCAAGGACAACCAGGTCCTGTTGGTCAAAAAGGAGAATCTGGACCAAATGGTTTTTTTTTTAATTCTCAGCTCCTACCTGATTTCCCAGCACTAAATCGCAAAACAAAGTTTTCATACACACAACCTCTCTGGTTCCTCTGACCCAGTCTGTTTTGATTTTTATCACTACTGTTGGAGCTACCCGGACTGTTGCGTCGATCAAAACACATGGTTATGTTCTTCCATTCATCTGATGCGGGTGTACTAATGATTCCTTTACCATTATGGCAGTACAGCCAGTGTCTTTCAAAACTTTAACCGGCTTTTTGTTCACAAAACTTCCGGTGAATTTAAACTTTCCTCCTGAGTAAAAACAACCATCTGCTATAACCGGTAAATCGCAGCCACATTTTAATTCGACCTCATTCATTTTACCTTCCATCACCATGGCCGCGCATGCATTCACTACTCCAGAATCTTTGCATGGTGGTGTCATGGTGGCATCTCAACGTGTTTTGCACAAGACTGGATTTGCATGAGTGCATGAGTACCTTTTCTGCAGTCCTTCGCCAAATGTCAAACTTGATGACAATTGTAATAACGGGGTCCAATCATTCCCGAGTCACTTACCGGCTGACTCCGATTCCCACCAATCCTGTTAATGTTTTCAATTTTGGCTAGCTTTGTCTGGGTGGGCTTGGTTGTATTTGTTGACCCTGAGACCCTGAGCTGAAGCTCATTGACATTGCTACTGTCTCTCTCTAACAAATACTCGACCATTCCCGCCGGGCACCTTCCAAAGAACTGCACCTTTAGAAATAAAAAAAACAAAATCCACCCAGAGCCTGAGGTAGCTATCCAGCCGCACTAGATAGTGTTCCCAGGTCTCTTCTGGTTCAGGCCTTGACTCTCAAAACATATTCTTCCGCCGACTTTCCAAAACGACGAAGGAGTACCTCTTTTGCCGTTCTATAGTCCTCCATCTGACTATCTCTGAGTTGGCCAAATACTTCCAATGTCCTCGCACTAAGCAGCGACCCCAGAAGCATTTCCCAATCTTTTTGATGGTGATCATTGGCTCTTGCCAATGACTCAAATCTCAGCAAAAATGCATCAATGTCGTCACCCTCAGAAAACTTCGGATAAGGAATTTTAGTAGCCTCTACTGACGGCTTTGTTTTTTTTTCGTTTGTGACTCCAATTACAGCTTCAAATCATGCTCTCGTTGTTCGCGCTCACGCAGAAGTTGAAATTCACGTTCAGCTATTTTTTCCTCAATTTCTCGTTCCTGTTGAGCCTTTTTTCTTTCCATTCCTGCTGAGCCTTTTTTCTTTCCCTTCCTACTGAGCCTTTTTTCCCCGTTCCTCTATTCTCCTAGCTCTTTCTTCGTCTTTTAACTTTTTGACGTAATTCTTAAATCCTTTCCGGAATAGCCCAGAGGATCTTCACACAAAAAAATTAAGTCACTTGTGATCAAATAACTCAAAGAAAAAATATATTTACGATTGAAAAATGCGTAAATACGACGAGGTCACCAATGTAAACGTAGAAGAATTTTGCTCACTAGCTATTTGTAACGTTTTGTAGGCAACAAAACATTTTCGCCACGTAACTTGCTATTCAAAATGCAGGCTTCGACAATGTTTTTCATCAATATTTTAATTACTAATCGCGTGCCATTGCACAGTAGCAGTGGTTCAAATTTCGAAGTAGAATAACTTTAAGTTGTAGATGGTGCGGTGACATGCCTGGAAAATCCAATGAGTTCAAAAAACTCTGTTGGATAATTTACAGCTTCGCTGACATCGCAAACTGTATTGATAGATTTGCCTGGCAACAACTGTTGTATATTGAAATTCAAATCATTGGCATCCACATTTTTTGCAGCCAAATGGAATCTTTCTGCCAGCCACTCATGATTCACGTATTGTATGTGTACATCGGGAAATATGCTGTCAATGAGAGACTTTTGCAAATTAATGATTGTGCAGAAATCGGTTGGCAATTTTATGCAGCTAGTATTTGCATGGACAGCAACTTTTCCATCACCGATATCTAAGAATTGTTTTGAAAATGTGTCTGCAGATGGATCAGGAAGCATTTGAACATGCATGTTTACTTTTATCTGTACTTTTTCAACATAACCCCACACTGCCGATGATTTTCAAGCAAACAATTGAATACTTTTTTTTAATTGATTAAAATTGGTAAATAATTTCTCTAATAAAAATACTAAATAGATTACTCTCTATTCTCAGACCTACCAAATGTACACAAAAAAAGTGCATAAAAATCGGTTCAGCCGTTTTGATGATACGCATAATAACCCTACAAAATATTGCACGCACCGAATATAATAGTATTATTAATAATAAACCAATTAATAAATTGAAATTACCGAGAGCCACGAAGGTTGGATTATCTTTCACATAAGCGGCCCGGGCCAAATCTTCCAATAAAATAGTCCTAGTCTGTCAGAACGTTTCAGTTGTAATGATGACGGTGAACGTGGTACTACTGATTCTGAGTTTTCAGTAGAAGGGAATAGCGTTGCTGCAAAGTCTTGTGTAGGCTGTTCGGGCTGGTGTCTGATAAGGTAAGTCAAATGTTTCGAGTAGTGTTGTCGTAAAGTTTGATTTTTGACGTGGGCCTAACTGGTTGATGTGGCGCTTCCAGACCATTCCCTTTATAAATGTATCGTACAGAACTCTCCCCCTTCTACGAACAATCTGTCCATGACAGTAGTCCAGGAGAATTAAAAAAAAGCTGGCATAATTGGAAGCAAAGCAGTTAGATATTTTGTTTTGTAGGTATATGTGTTAGCAACAATTAGTTAAAAATCCACCCTTCCAACTCATCGTATAAAAAAATTACATACGATTTTCAAAATCGGCCTTAAAATCGGTAAAATAATTGAATATGCCAGCTCTTTTAATCCAATTAATGAAAATAACTACAGGTTAAGCTGAATGCTTTATTGTTACTTATTGCATGATATACAAACAATAATAATTATCAATAAAAATAAAAAAATACAAATAAACTGATTTATGGAGCCGTTTTTCCCTAAAATATACAATATATCAGCTCTTAAAATCCATTTAAATAAAAATAACTCAATCTATAGATGAAAACTACCTAATGCCAAATATACATAAGTTAAAATTTGTCTCGCAACATTATATACGGATACAAATAAACTACTGTATTATGCCGTTTTTGACTAAATGTGCAAAAAAACTAAGATTATTATGAAAATTGCTTGTTACATACTATTTAATATACACATATTAAAAAGCATACATATAAATCCATAAATAATTTCCAATTTCAACATACAATAAAAAAACAAACAGAAAAACAACAAAAAACACCTAAAAATAACAATTTCTTTATTTCCCGCCCTGTGTCCTTTGTCTGTGTGCCTATATCCCTTTTGTTTGGTTATATAAAGTTTGTATGGTAGGTCCAGTAGTACAATTTCTTTATAATAATGAATAAGAATTTCAGTTAGACCACTGTAAATAAAGCCTCACATTAAATTTGCATCCCGATCGGAGACGCTCAGATCATCAATATCAGAAGTAGTCAAAAACTCCATTTTCAATATTGATTCCAAAAGCAGAGCAAACAAAGCTGACTCTACTAAAAAGTGGCCGCGTAGTGCTCTAGCCACTGCCTTCCCTGTCATCATGTGAGTTATGGCTATGGGTCCATAACAGCACTGCAGCGCTTCTGTCAAACCTGAGCCAGCCATGACATGACCAATGCTGCCCAAATAATTCATCAAGACATGAAACCCACCTAGACGACATACTATATTCAGTTTGGATGAATGCACAATATCAACAGCCTTTAACCACAGCGGCTGGTCGAAAGTCACACAAGCCGTTGGAATGTTGAGCTTTTGAGCCTGGCGTTCTATGAAAGTTAACGTGTAAAAAATACAAGACATGTCATAAGGGTTCAAATCAATAATCGGAAACATCCTTATGTCTGATGATGATCTGAAATCTCCGTCAGGTTTACAAGCTTGTTCCATAAAGCCGGACCAATTTGGCCTTTGCTGATCTTCATCTAAGCACAAGATACCAATTTTCCAGGCAAGTTCCAAGTTTAAAGAAGGAGGCAACACAAAAGGAAAATTTAAGTGAGAAATGGGCTTGAAAGACATCAATGATAATGATGACTTGTCGGGGAATGTGTATCCCAATATAGGAATACCTCGGTTTTTCACAACACAACTGGATTTTAGGCGTGACAATCGAGGTACAGCTGATTCAGCATAGTGTCCTGATCCTAATCGATTACACGGAGTAGACATTGATATGATGCCCATACCGTGAAAGGTACCACCTCCATCTAAAGTGATAATGTTGTGGTCTAGATTATCACCAGACCATTGCGTAAAACATTGAGGAAAAGACTGAGGAGTATCAGGGGAGTCATTCTGAACCACTGATTGTTTAAAAAGTTTAACTTCATCATATGAAATTGGAAATCCCAACCGTGACAGCAAATCAAGCAGCCATCTAGATCCAAAGGCGTGATCTAAACTAACTCCAATGCCAAACAAAATTGGAGAGATAAGAGATCTTTGTCTTGCCCACTGCACAATAGAATGACATATGGAAACTTGTTTCATTTCATTACAAACAATATTTTCAATTAAGATTTTCAACAAACTAGGAATCCACCTTTTGGCATTTTCAATATTTGAGAAAGCCTGGATACGTTTCATTTGAGGACATTTCCCTTATTTGAGCTCTTATCAATTTTGCTGCTGCCACTATGATACGTTCACTCTCATCTTCTATGCTACTCTTTTTTTCAGCATACCATTGGTTAGTTATAATGTGAGATGCCATGTTACAAAAGCAAATAACATTTTTCCGACCACAAATTTCGGCAAAAAATATGTGCTCAGCGTAGCGTTCTTCCAGCTTTTGTTTTATATGTTTTAATGAATACACTTCACCATCTTCCGATAATTCTTGCATTTTAATTTGTATTTCAGCTATCGTATAAATTCCTTGATCTTCTTCTTATAACCAGTCACACAGTTTTTCAAAAGTAATTAACATGTCGTTATCTGGATGTCGACCTGGATGGTTTCGGCCAGCGGTATTATCTCCGACATGTGATGATCTACATTTTAGGAACACAGAAAGACACACTCTGTGGTAACGAGCTTCTTCAGCTAGTAAGTCATTGCATGAATTTAACCTACCAAGAACTTCTACACTCCATGCATCATTTCTTTTATGGCAAGTTTCAATTATAGTTTCTCTGAATTTCAATGTCATCACAGTACTTGATTCTTCTTTTAAATGTTTTCTACTTTGTCCAAAAACTATTTTTCCACACAAAAAACAATGTTGCTTCCAATTGAAAGTGTCGACAGACGATCGTAATAATTTACACTTAAAATTCTCTTGATCAACACCAACACCTTCTGCATGCTGCTCATTCTTTCGTTGCAATTGATCAAAACTTCTTTTGTTAGTGTAGTCTCTCCGGCAATGATCATGAACATTAGCTACATTTGGTTTATTTAACTGTTAAATTTTAACAGATACTCTGTTAACTGTTCATCACCACGTAAAACGCTGAATTGACATAACGTTTCAATACCTTTAACACCTAGTGTAACCATCTTGACTGTATCACAGACGTTGTCGGAACGGAATTCAGTTCGACAAATTAAACATACCATTTCATTTAGTTCACCCATTTCGAAAAAAAACAATAAAAACTCCAAAAAATAGATATTTTACAAAATCCTAACTTAGAAATTCGATGCTTGACGGCAATTTACGAAGATACCAAAGCTCCAGGAAGTTAGCAACGCTTCGGGCAACGATTGAAAGCAAAAGCATTACTGTAAATGACGTTTATTATTATTTGTCACTAGGAAAGTGTAAAATGTAATTAGATATTTGAATTCTACGTAAAATCTGCTATAAGAATACATTTGTTTGAAGGGGCGGATAATTTTATTATTTTTTTGATTAATTTGTTTCTGATTGGCTGTGTCGGTAACATATTTGTAAGGTCAAGTCGTGGAAGGCATTTTTCACAAAGTGTCAATAAATATTTTAAAATAATTTTTGCACTGTTTAATCAAGCTGATATTTCTCTATTTCAATTAATTTGTGGCGATTTGGAGTGAAAATAGACATCGTTTCCCGCTTCGTTGCTAACTTCATTCACCTAAATACCAACTTATCGCTCACTACGGTAAATCTCTTTCAAAAAAGCGTCAAAAAACCAATTTCCTATATGACGATTTCAACCGATTTTTGCAGGAAGAATCATAAACGTATTACAAGCAAAATATCAAAAAATCAGCTTGCTGTAAATTTTGTCTAGGTACAACAAGGAAAAAATTTAATTCTCCTGGACTAACAGGTCCCGGTCGATAATCGCGAACGAACACCAGGTCACCGTTTTGGAATTTTTTTTCGATAAAAATTAGTAACTTTTTATTTTCTATTGGTATAAAATTTATAAAAAAATTTTTTTTAAATACACGAGAATAATTTGTTACGTTTTTCTCCATTATTACCATTGTTTTGTACTGTCATATAATTGTAAAATGTGTAGAACTTTGTCTTGATTAGTGATAATCTCTTGTCAGTGTGCATTTCTTGAGCCATATTGTGTGCAAGATACAGTTTCACTATTTAATCATGTTGAAATAACTTTATTTTTACACAACATTAAAAATAATATTAAATAATATTAAAATTATAAATAGATAATTAAAAACAACAGTTATGCTTTGATTCTTTCTTATAGTGAACTCTAGTGTGTAGTCGGCCCCCCAAACTGCTATTGACAGTTAATGCGGCCCTCTGGCCGAAAAGTTTGGAGACCCCTGCTGTAGCTGAATAAAACCGTTTGAAGAGATTCTTTGTAAGTTCTGTCATTTCTTAATTTAGTCAAAGCTCTTTTGAAAGTGTCTACAAAATGTTCGGCCTGGCCGTTTGATTGTGGGTAAAATGGTGGTGATCTAACGTGTTTGATCGCGTTTTCTCAACAGTATTCCTGAAAAACAGTGGAGGCGAATTGTGTGCCGTTGTCACTGACAATTGTTTCAGGCAATCCAAATTGTTCAAAGATTTGCTGGAGTGCATTTATCGTGTTGGATGTGGTACTGTTTGTCATCTCTATTAATTCTGGCCATTTCGAGAATGCATCTACTACTACAAGATACAATTTTCTATGGAGCGGTCCAGCATAATCGATGTGGATTCGACTCCAGGGTTTTGTTTTTTTTGGTCATGAACATAAAGTGTGTTTTATGAGTAATTTAGCTGCTTGTTGGCAAGAAGAACAGCTGCGTGTCCAGTTTTCTATGTCTTTATCAATGCCGCTCCAATAAACGTGTTCTCGGGCAATTATCTTCATTCGAGTAATACCCGGGTGGCCTTTGTGAAGCATTTGAAGTAATCGTTTTTGCAAAACCTGAGGGATGATTACTCGAGAACCAAAGAATAAACAGTCTTCATGTATCGTTATTTCTTTTTTTAAGAGTTCGAGTTTGCTGATTTTCAGTGCATTGTTTTTGTTTTACTTTCTTGTTTTGACATATTGGAGAAGGGCTTTTAACTCATTGTCTGTTTTTGTTGCGTCACATATTTCTTTATTTGAGACTTGAAATTGTTTGACGGCATAGATGTACCAGGAGTTTATATCATGATTGATAGTTGCTATCAATGTGTCTTCTTCTGATGTTTTATGCGGGCCTATTAGGCGCGAAAGTGTGTCGGCTTGTCCAAAGGACGTGGTTCTGCAGTATTCAATTTTGAAATCATAAGCAAGTAGTGTTAGAGCCCAGCGGTAGTCTGTTTGCTGTATATGATGGTATGCCTTTTTTGTTGCCAAAAATGGCAAGTAGGGGTTGATGGTCTGTTAATAGAGTAAAGTGGCGTCCATAAATATAACGGTGAAACTTTCTGACCGCGAAAATTAGTGCTAGACCCTTTTTTTCTATTTGCCCATATTTTTTTCTGCGGGAGTGAGAGCTCTACTAGCGTGTGCAATTGTCTTTTGTGTTCCATCACTATATCTGTGCGATATCACTGCTCCAATGCCGTATTCTGATGCGTCGGCTGCAACTACAATTGGTTGGTTGGGATTGTAATGGGTTAACAGAAGGTCAAATAATGAAAAAAAAAATTTTTTAGTTTTGTCAAATGCCCATTGACATCTTTCAGACCACTGGCGTCTAGTGGTGCTCTTAGATTTTTCATGCGTGGTACAAATGAGCTGTAATAGCTGATCAGTCCAAGAAAAGTACGGACCTGTCCAACATCTTTGGGTGGGGCATATGAATTATTGCATCGATTTTCTTGGGGTCGGGACGACGGCCTGCAGCTCAGATTACATTTCCCAAGTACGTGATTTCTGTCATTAACAAGTGGCATTTTTTAATTCTAATCCGGAAACCATAATTTAAAATTCGATCAAATAAAGCCGTTCGTGTTGTGTTCCTCTAATGTCCGTCCCGTGACGATGACATCATCTAAATAGGCGGCAACGCCCTCTAGATCAGTAATCATAGTGTCTAAGATTTGTTGAAAAATACCTGGTGCTGATTTCACATCAAATGGTACTCGGTTATAACGAAACAAACCTTTATGAGTGTTGACTGTTAAGAACTCTTTACATTCTTCCGTCACTTCTACTTGATGGTATACTTCTGCAAAATCTATTTTGGAGAAAACCGTCCCTCCATTCAGTTTTGTGAAAATTTCATCCATGGTAGGTAACGGGTGCATCAGTGAGTCATATAAGCACGTTGAAAAATCTGCACAAAGTCGGATGGAGCCGTTTGTTTTACGGACAGCAACTATGGGTGCTGCCCAATGAGAGTGATCCACGGGAGAGATTATTTCTTATTTTTGTAACCCGTTAATTTTGTTATCCAATTGCTCTAAAGCGGCATGAGGAACAGGGCGTTTTTTTAGCATTTACATAACAGTCATCCGACCCATACTAGAATATGCCTGTCCTGTATGGCACAGCATGCTAACAAAGAAGCTGTCATCCAAAATTGAATCGTAGCAGATACGGGCATTGCTCATCATATACGGTGGCTTGAAGTACGACGCTGCTCTGATGACTGCGGGGATCTCCTCACTACACGACAGGTGCGAGAGGCTGACTCGCGATTTTTTCCAGTCTGTTCGTCAACCATCCAGCTGCCTTTACCACCTCATGCCGGCTCGGCGTGATCCAGAACCTCTATCGAAGCTGCGAAATGCTTCAGAATATCCAGTGCCTTTCTGTAAAACAAAAAGATTTCAAACATCGTTCTTGCCATATTCTCTTAAGAACTTTCAATAATTCAATATCACCTTCTTCTTATTTTTGATCTTTTATATATATATATATATATATATATATATATATATATATATATATATATATATATATATATATATATATATATTATTCATTTATTGAGCACCAACATAAGTATTAAACTTAAACAAAAGAAAATAGCCAATAACCAAAACGACAAGAAACTAAATAGTACCAAAATTTCAAAAAAAGGAAAAATCGATCAGTTGAGAAAGGAATAAGGTGCCCAAAAGGTTCGTCCGAAGGGAATTCCTTCCCGCTTAATGGACAACCTTTACAAAAGAACCAGAATAAGTGGGTTGGGTTAAAACATTTCAAATAGTAGTTCAATAAACTTATCAACGAAGAGACTGAAATTGGTATGCTAAGGTAATAGGTATTGAGAAGTTAAGAGTGTGACAAAATAAGAGACATGAATATAATGAGAAAAATTGAATCGGTGGATGTAAATGACAGCTGGATGTTATTCAAAAAGAGCATGGAGGAGGTCATTCAAGAAATCATACCCATTAAGAAAAAATTTGTCAGGAAACAGCCATGGATAACAAAGGAAGTCTTAAAAATAAGAAGAGCAAAAATCAAAGCATGGAAAAGGTTCCAAACACTTCGAAATGGAAATGAAATTGCAGCTGCAAGTAATAATGAGACAGGCAAAGAAATAATACTGCAACAATTGCGCGACAAATATGTCAAGAAAAGAAATGAGACAAAAAAAAGCATTAAAAGAGCCATAATTGATTATGAGAAAAAGCTGACGGATAATATGAAAAATGACAGCAAAAGTTTCTATGCGTATGTCCGAAGTAAGCAAAAACGAAAAGACCTAGTGGGGCCGTTAAAAAATGAGTTAGGCGAAGTGGTTGAAAACGATGAAGAGGTAGCTGAAATGTTAAATAATTATTTTTGTACGGTTTTTACTGAAGAAGACATAGAAAACATACCGGAACCTGTGAACATGTTTAAGGGAAAAATAGACGAGAAAATGACTGATGTGGTTATCACAAAAGAGAACGTTGAAAGACACTTGAAGGACCTAAAAACAGATAAAAGTCCGGGTATCGATGCATTACATCCCATGTTTTTAAGAGAAGTAAGACACGAAATAAGCGATGTGTTAGCAGAAATAATGAACAGGTCCTTGAAAACTGGAGAAATTCCTCGTGATTGGAAAGATGCAATCATTGTACCACTCTTTAAAAAAGGTAGCAGATCTGAGGCAAGTAACTATCGTCCAGTAAGTCTCACGTGTATTATTTGCAAAGTCATGGAAAAAATCATTCAGCTCGAATTAATGAATCACATTAGACACCACAGCATTTTGATAAACAGCCAACATGGATTCGTACAAAGGCGATCATGTCTAACAAATTTGCTAGATTGTTTTGAAAATGTTTATACCCACTTAGATAAAGGATCCCCTGTAGACATAGTTTATCTGGATTTTGCCAAAGCCTTCGACAAAGTACCACATACACGGTTGATGAGAAAAATAGAAGCGGCTGGAATAGGAGGTAATATTCGAGGATGGATCAAAGAATGGCTAGCTGACAGAACACAAAAAGTGGGAATTAAAGGGAAATACTCGGAGTGGAAAAGCATAAAAAGTGGTGTACCGCAAGGATCCGTTTTGGGACCATTACTATTTGTTCTGTTCATTAACGACCTTGATTTAGCGACTTGTTCAAAGGTCTCGAAATTTACTGATGACACAAAGTTATCCATGAAAGTAGAGTGTGAGCTGGATGCCGACATTTTAGGAAAAGATCTTGCAAAAATATACCAATGGTCCCTAGACTGGCAAATGATGTTCAACGTAGATAAATGCTCAGTGATGCACATGGGTAAGAGAAATCAAGAGTTTCAGTATGAGATGGGAGGAATATTGTTGAAGACATCTGAAGAGGAAAGAGATCTGGGAGTTGTAGTACACAATAGCGGCAAACCATCAAGACAGTGTGCGGAAGCAGCAAAGCGAGCCAATAAGATTTTAGGATTGGTCAAGAGAACAATAATAAATCGAAACCAGGAAATAATTATCAGACTATACAAATGTTTGGTAAGACCACATCTAGAATATTGTGTACAAGCTTGGAGCCCTGTTTTAAAAAAGGACATCGTAGTGTTGGAGAAGGTACAAAGGAGGGCTACAAAGTTGATTAAGCATTTAAGCCAGTTACCTTACGAAGAAAGATTAAAACAATGTGGCCTAACAACTCTAGAGAAAAGGAGAAGTAGGGGTGACTTGATCGAAGCCTACAAGATAATAACTGGAAAAGAGGATTTAACACCAGCAATGTTTTTTGAACAACCACCGATTCAAAGCACTAGGGGACATAGATTCAAGCTTTTTAAAAAACAAGAAAAGACTTTAAAAAAGGCTTTTTTTAGTTCTAGAGTGGTAAACATATGGAATGACTTGGACGATGACACTGTAGCATCTGAGACTACCACATCTTTTAAAGTAGCGTTATCCAGGCATGGATACTGATTTATGCAATTATTTATTTTTTATTAGTTTATTTATCTATTATTATCATTTATTTTATTTTATTCTATTTATTATTATTTTTAATTCGAAGTGGTTGTCTATAGGCGTAAAGTCTTCTAAACCACTATAATAAACGTTATCTTATCTTATCTTATTTCAGAGCTTGCTTTAATAACGAAATACATTTCAAGGAGGAGACAGATATTGGAATGTTTGAATAAATACGAGGGCCAGAGCATTTAATAGAGAATGTTTTAAGAGTTGTCCGAGCAAAATCCGTTCGAAAACAGCGACCGGGGCGCAGATCATAGAAATGAACATCAGATAATTTTACAAACATGTTATCGAATGATGGGGGTAATATAAAATTATCATATTTATACATGAAAATGCCAGTTTGGAAAAAATTAATCTGATAAATATTAAGAATGTTGTTGTTAGCCATTTGAATTTTACAAGACGATGTGGGAGGCATTTGAAAAATAAATCGAATAATTCGCTTTTGCAAAATATGAAGAGGCTTTAAACGAGTTGAATAATTTGAGGCCCAGACAATATTGCAGTATGATAAGTACGGAAAGATAAGTGCATAGTATAACATCATAGAAATAGAAATATTGGCATCAACAAACTTATGTATACGAGATAGCACTCCACAATTTTTTGCAATCTTAGATGTAACATGTTCAATGTGAGTTTTTAATGTAAGGTGTTCATCAAGCAACACGCCCAAGAACTTGCAATAAGGAATATATATATATATATATATATATATATATATATATATATATATATATATATATATATATATATATATATATATATCGGTGTTGCCGATCCGACAGTCGTGGGTTCGAGTCTGAAGTTGAGACATTTATATTTGCGTTATTTCGTGGTGGATTGATAGCCATCCAAGTTTCTGATATATGTGGCTCGTAAAAACATATATATATATATATATATATATATATATATATATATATATATTATAAGGAAACATAGCGTTGATATGTTTTTACGAGCCACATATATCAGAAACTTGGATGGCTTACAATCCACCACGAAATAACTCAAATATAAATGTCTCAACTTCAGACTCGAACCCACGACTGTCGGATCGGCAACACCGCCTCGTATCATGCCAACTACTTTATCATCTGCGCCACTTCCACCGCCAAAAAACAGTGGTTGTTAAGCGCTTTTGTTGGGGTATGTTGAACACAACACTCGACTATGAATGGGTACGAATCAATGCTCGATATTATATATATATAAGTTGTACGGCTTACATTCCGTCACTAGCTAATTTGAAGATATATGTTTTATGATATATATTATAAGGAAACATAGCGTTGATATGTTTTTATTTACGAGCCACATATATCAGAAACTTGGATGGCTTAAAATCCACAACGAAATAACGCAAATATAAATGTCTCAACTTCAGACTCGAACCCACGACTGTCGGATCGGCAACACCGCCTCGCATCATGCCAACTACCTTACCATCTATTTCACACTAACATTTCATTTACTATAGATCATAATATGTGATTCCCCAGTGTTCCAATCCAGCTTTTGGGCTGCCATACAAATAAAAGATATATCTCTAAATATGGGTTGTGCGCCATGTTTAAGCTATAAGGAAGCTGAAATTTTGTGCACATTCCTAGTTCCGGTCGGAACTTATCAGGGTATTTGTGTTTTAATTTTTTTTTTAATTTTGCCTTGCATTTGCAAGCCATTTCCAAACCTGGAGAAAGGAAGAGAGTAAAATTAAAAGGATCAAGTTATGATCCACGACAGGAAGTACTTAGGTGCTTCTTCATCCAGCCATTTCAGTTTTAAAACACCTGGTGTAAAGGACTGTAAACTATTACACACACAAAATAATTTTTTTGTGTGATGGCTATGCGTTTCACGTCTGTGTTGAAGCTCCGTATTTCCATGAAAGAATAGTTTTCTAACAGTTCTTTGAAGTCAGGGAGTTGTTTTATCCATGGCATTCCCATGAGGTCGTTTGAATCTCTGACGTAAACAGTACCCCGACCATGGTACTTTGGACCTGACTTATTTGCAACGGTAAATTTTGTCTGAAACATTCCTTCGGTGTTCACGGGCTGACCATTTGCTGCGCTTAGATTTTGCCGTCGCTGTGTTAAGATTGGGGCGACCGATGGCTATCCACGTTGGCTTTTCACGATTTTATTAATTTAAGAAATAAATTAATAAGTCACCATTAAATTAGCGGGTGATTTTCTAAAGGATAAAGTACATATAATAGAATGTTTATAGGAATGTAAATGTTTTAAACAGCCATACACAAATTTTGTTAAATTCTTAAGCAAAATTTAGTTGAGCAATATATTTGACAACTTTTTAGGTAAAAAAGGAAACAAAGGAGAACGGGGTGAAATAGGACATCGTGGACCGCCAGGTAATTATTGGAAACAAAATGATTAACTTTATATCAAATTTGGATTTGAAAAAGATTATGTATTTAATTATTATCCAGGTTTAAAATTTTGTATGGGGAGCTAGTAGTAGGATTTATAATTATCAGACATATAATTGATACTCCAGGACGTATGCAGTCTAAACGTCTGCAAATATTTTCCCATTAGAAGTCAAAGTGAAATGTAATAAAATGAAAAACTGTTAATCAAGGCGTCTATTACTCAGCCTGCAGGTAGCACCAAGTGCGCTAGCCACTAAGGTACATTAGCAGCAGTGTTGGATGCCTTATCTTTAACTGATTCGGATATTTTTTTAAAACGTTTGTTTAACATTATTGGTCTGTGGTTCACAAAATCAACTAACCCTTTCGGTTATGTAATCTGCTATTGGGCATGAGGATTTGAGGTTGCAATCTTTGTTTGTGTGTGTATGTGTATGTGTGTGTGTGTGTGGCTTTCTCTATACGCAAATCTTGCAAGTAAAATTTAACCAGCTTTTTGACTAGCTAGAAAATTGAAACTGTCAGCATAGGTTTATATTGGATGACAAGACATGATTCAATTAAAAAAAAAACTTTAATTTGAACATCTTTCGTATTTCTAAATCTAAGTTGTAATTGAAGTTTGTGTTAACTCGATTTTTCCTTTACTTGTTCAATATATAACTTCTGGACATGCTTATTTAATTAGTAAAGAGAAAAACAATTTTTTCTGACACCATTTAAACGAAAATAATCGTTGCAGTAATAATTCCCGTTCCCCTTGTTCTCATGTTCCCGGTCGCTTTACCGCTCCCGCTTGCTCTCCTTTTTCTGGTCGCTTTCCCTTTCCCGCTTGCTTTTTCGCTCTTGGTTCCTGCTCATTCTCCAGTTCCCGTTTCCGCTCGCTCTCCCGCTCCCGCTCGGCTCCGATCATTTTGTGACCGATTTTATATTTTTTTATAAAAACCGTCCTCTATTGACTCTCAAGGTTGTGTGAAAATTTCATTATGATTGGAAGAATGGTGTAGCAATGCAAAAAAGACATACATACACACAGACAGTCATTTATATACAGATATATTTAGATGGGCTAATTCCTATTAAAAATAAATTATGAGTATTTTCCCGACATCAAGTGGAATGTACAGTAGTTCGAGTATAATAATCAATGTGCACTCAAGAATGCCACACTTTACAATCCCATTTGTCAAAATATTGAGTTCATAGATTTGCTACATCTCTTAGGTCAGGTGTTTCAGTTTGTTTTTGTTTCTAAAGTATTACTGTTCGTTTATTTGTTTTAGTAATATATTTTTTTCATTATAATCAATACTCGAATATTTATTTATTTCAGTTTTTTCTTGTAAAGATGGAATTGTTAAGTGTGGCATTCTTGATGCACATTGAGTTTTATACTCAACATACTGAGCATTATAATGCTTCAACTAATTCCACGTTTTGTGGCATCAACTGCTTAATTACAAAACTTTCAAAATTGAAAATTCCTTCCTGTTTTTTTTCTCAAAAGATTTAAAACTGATTGCTCAGGAACAGTAATACTATAGAAATAAAACTTTTTTTTTTGCGTTTTAAGTAAGTAGCCTACTTTTAAGTCTGTTTGAAATTATTCAGCACTTACTAGTAGAAAACAAATTAACTTCTATATTGCTTTTAGTCTGTAATATGGTAGAAACGCAAAATTCAGCAAAACAAAAATTAGTTTTTCACACTTTAATATGTTTACAATCATTAATTATTCAAGAAAAACGCAAACAAATGGTGAAATTCTAATGCAAATAATTAAAAGTGAGATTTTCAGAATCAAAATTACGACTCCCTTTTGATGCCTATAAACTAAAAATGTTACCTCTTTTAACCTTTTTGTTAAACTAATCGAATTTTAACAGGAACTTCCCTATCACTTGGAAATATCTTCAGTGAGTTCAATATACATTCATTTTTTGTGGTAAAGTAAAGTATTAATTGTTGTTTTCTGTAATTCAAAGTTAACTGTAAGTGCCCAGAAGGTTTTGACTGTCTTGTGATTGGAGAAAATTTTCGCTGTATTCCAGCTGTTACAAGTTTGTATATTTTTCAACAACAAAAATAATTGTATCTATATTATTTACATTTTAATTAATGAACTTTCTTCAACAATAGGATGTGAAATCATGAACGGGAAATGTGCTCATTTCTGTCACAATGAAGAAAATTCTGTAAAATGTAGCTGTAAAAAAGGTTTTTTCTTAAGAGCAGACCAAAGATCTTGTGAAGGTAGAATTTATCTATAATATGTGTTTGTTTGTCTGCCTGTCTGTTTGTTTCTTCTATGCAAATCCAAGCCGCTGGATCAATTTTAACAAAATTTGGCTTGGAGGTAGATCTCAAAAAGTAGCCGTAAAACCAGGTTTTTTCCACAAATCACTTATATTTTAGAATTTGCCGGATTTTCATTTATTGCAAAAAAAAATATTTTAGGTAAACGGTTATTTAATAGTATTTAATTTGTTTTTGTTTTAAAACATAGATAATTATTATTTTAATTAAGTTTTCTTCAAAACAGAAACGGAGCAGAAGCGGAAAAGCAAGTGGAAGATTGAAAGGGAACGGAAGAGCGAGCTGGATAGGGAAAACGAGTGAAAGCGGGAAAACTAACGAAACGGGAGAGGAAGCTGGAACGGGAGAGCGGGAGCAAAAGCGTGAGAGCAAACGAAAAAGGAGAAAAAGCGGGAAAACGGGAAAAAACAGGATAGCATGCGGGGATATAAATAGGAACAAGTGGGTGCGGTAAAGCAAGCGGTGATGGAAACGGGAGCAAGAGAGAGAAAAAACGAGAGAAAACAATAGAAAAACTTATAAAAACCCTGGGCAACGACGGGTAACCCGTTATTTTTTTTTCAAAATTATACTTATTTTATGCCAAAACATAACTTTAAAGATGACCATAGACTAGTGGTTCTGAAACTGTGGGTTGTTTAAGACTTTCAGAAATTTGAGTTTTTTTAAAACAGACTTTTTAAACTTGGAATTTATATGCGTTGCTCAAATAGCTTATTAGTTATTTAGTCTAAATACAGTTGTAGACTTAATGCTGAAAATGATTTGTGTTGGGGTCTATCAAAGACTGCAAAATTTTCTAAAACTCTGACTCAAAAATTAGCTGATGTCGAAGCTACTTTTCCAAGAATTTATTAAAATTCTTTACATTTTTGCTTCCGAAAATAACTAATGACCGGAGGGTAGTCGGAGGTACGTTTTCCAAAAAAATTCATTTCTAAAATTTCGTCTTTATTTATTTTAAACTCCAAAAATTTCTCTTGCAAAAACCTTTTTTGAAAATAATAGCTCTCCTGCCCACCAAATGACCAGTGTTGGAAAAAGTACTGTGTTTCAGTACTTAAGTAAAAGTACAAGTAACGCCCCAATAAGTTACTTAAGTAAAAGTAAAAGTATTTGCTAAAAAAATGTACTTAAGTAAAAGTAAAAAGTAACAGCACTTTAAAATTACTTTTAAAGTAAAAAGTAAAAGTACTGAAGCCGCTTTTTGTAATGGTCATTCGTCAATCATCTAACTCTATTTTATCATAATTCCATCGTCTTTCAAACGCTACTGCGTTGATAAAACTAATAAACTAATTGGTAACACACAAACTAATGAAAAAATTCTATTTTTACGTGCCTTTTTGTCAATTTTTCGCTGAATGCACGCGTATCACGTGTTTCTTCAAGCTTGACGGAGAATTGTGGAATGCTAAACACATAATTACTTTACTATAAATTTGCCCAGCAAGCATGTGAATCTGAACGTTTTAGCTTCCATCGATTGAAATCTGAACATTTTAACTAAATATGGCCATGGTCGTTCTTTATTAAGTTCATTGTTGTTACGCGCCTATCATCGCCACCACTGCTCACGTTCGCTCCTTTGGAAGATTCCATAGTAAGTAATCTCGAACAATCTATTGAACACCAAAACAAGTATGACCGCGAAAATCTTAGCTCCACCCACAAGCTTCAATACTACTAACTACTAACATAAAAGTAAAATGGGGTTCGAAAATGCATACGTTAATAATCATAGACAATTAATACAACATCGATTTAGACTTTATGTCGTTTTATTAATTTTTTACAGTACTTTGTAACGGTTTGTCCTGGAAAAGTAACGAAGTAAAAGTAAGTCCGAAAATATTACTTCGTTACAAGTAAAAAGTACTGAAAATAATCTGTACTCCGTTACAGGCAAAAAGTACGTCTGATGTACTTAAGTAAAGTAACGCGTTACTTTTACTTCGTTACCGAACAACACTGCAAATGACACCCTGAAAGCCCTCTCCAGAATTTCTGAACTGATGAAAATGAAGCAAGCACAGCCTTCTCACTGACAATTTAGAAATTCTATTTTGGAGCTGCAGCATTAAAATTTTAAATTAAAAATGATCAATCTCGTTTACTTGTAAAGTGTAAAAAAATATTGTTGGGAAAAAATGTTTTACTTGCTTGATGATAAGTAAATTAAAGTTTTATAAACAAATTGTTATATATAATTTTTGATTGAGAACGCCTGGAAGTAATGGGCTAAAATTCTAAAATCAATATTATCTATTAAAAAACTAAAATGTATTGTAGGAGTATGACTGTTAGTAATTGCTGTAATAATGCAGTGAACCGGAGTGAAAGATGAACAACCCACATAATATTATTGTTGGGGGTCGCCACAGCATGGCAAATTTTGTCAAGGGGTTGCGGCACTAAAAAGAGTGAAAACTGCTGCCATAGACCAAAATTACGTATACATTTTAATGAAAATTGTATTTTAAGCTTGCAATCAAATTAATTTTAAAAAAATATTTATAAAGTAAATAAAAACATATTGTCAAAAAATTTATTTTACTTATGTACTTATATCAAATTTAATTGGAATGTTAAAATTCAGTCGGTTTATGTAATAAATCCTAATTTGTTTGATAATCGTGTACAAGTACAGCATCCCTGGTGTCTGCGAGTTTGTGTGTGAGGGACACGTTTGTACACACTTTTATTTAACTTGACTTCTCTGTCTGTCGTCAAAATTTTTGAATTGATTTTTCATCAATTTTTAGATAAGTTAGAACTTTGAAGCTTTCAGCATAGACTTAAGCCACCCGCCAAAACAATATTCAATAGTTTCCGAAGCGATTTAATCATTATTTCAAATAATTTTAATATTTATTTTGTAACTCATTTGAAGTTATTCACTAGAGACGCTACCGTCATTTAAATAAATTTTTCCGTTATCATGACTGACACAATCTTATTAAAATTTTGACTAAAAGATTAGATACTATAAACAATGGTAAAATTTATTTCATTTAGAAATTGATTTGTATAAAGTAAAAAAATATATAAGTGTTTTCAAAAAACTTTGTTTTTTCAACTTTTAATTTTATCTAAATTTGATTCATTTTTACAAACTTTTTTTAAGCAAGTTGTTTTACTTTTTACTTTTGAAAATGTATTAATGATATATAAAAAATTAGTCAGAAAGTTTAAGCAGAGCAGAAGGAAAAATTATTTTATTTTGAATGGTTAAAAGCAGGCTACTATATTATTTTGTAATGCTGTAAATCTAATTGCTCTAATCATATTACTTGATAATATTTTACAGATATTG
Organism: Erpobdella octoculata; assembly: GCA_963978895.1. NCBI lineage: Eukaryota > Metazoa > Annelida > Clitellata > Hirudinida > Erpobdellidae > Erpobdella > Erpobdella octoculata. The sequence continues at coordinate 27,130,596 of OZ022240.1, forward strand.
ACGAATGCGTACACGAGGCCAACATTTGTTCTTGTGCTTCCGTTTGCATAAATACTATTGGTTCTTTTATCTGCCTGCAAAAAGAAAGCTTAGGCAAGTCATGTAATCTTTTAGATTATTCAACTTGATATTAAAATTTGGGAATAATTGTGTGAATTTGTGTTCCGTTAATAGTATGACATGAGTTGTTTGAAATTGTGAATTACTGACGTTGTAGATGCAAGGATATTTTGTGTACAAACAAGTAAAGCAGATTAAAAATGATTGATTTATTAATCATAACATTTAAGTCTAAAAAATTTCAAACCATTGTTAGCAAACCTCAGTAAACACTTAATTAAAATAACCTTCATTTAAATATTAAATAATTTATTTAATTACTTATTTATTTACTTTTCTTAATTAACTAGTTTAACCTGTTTTAAAGCTTTTTTGTTAGTTTTTCTTGTTGTTTTACTGAATAAATATAACTAGAGCAGTTTAAAAGTCTTTACTGAGATATTGTTTTTTTGTATTGCCAGCCAAAGGTATTTTAATCTAATTTTTTCTTACTGAGTTTTTTTTTAATCCAGCCAAAATAAAGTTTATGCTGAGAAGGTTGAAAGAAATTAAGAATTCTTGGCAACAAAATCAAAAAATTTTGTTTTTGCTAAATTGCTTCTTTGAGCATTTTTTTAGAAACTTTCTAATCAGCTGTTAAACTATACGTTGTGTGCTTATAGAAGCAATAAAAAGATCACACATTTCCTGGTTAATTTTCCATCGGGCCCAATATGTTTACCGCTGAGTTCGAGTCCAAAATACTTAATGAACAGATATTCGAACAACATAATTAACATTCAATTAGGTATATGTTTAAAATGTCATGTAATGAAAGTTGCTGTTGAATATATAAAAATTAAAAGTGGCGGTGCTGGCTTAGTTGTAAAGCGTTTGCCTGTCGGCGGTTCGAGCTTCACCGGCGTCACCAGCGTAATTTCCTTAAGGTGCGTATACACTGACCGGTTTTTTCTCCCGGCTCCTGTTTGCCAGAACTGTTGCATAGATTACAATAATTTATTTTGGTGTCAAAAACCATGCCAAACTTTGCCGATTGTTTTTTTTAAACAACTGAGTTACGCTAAGCAATCGCACGTAAGAAACTTACTGCAGACGACCGCCTAGCAAGTTGTATGCAAGAAAATCGCCCTGCTATGGTTTAGAATGCGCATTAAAGAGTTTACAAGAAATTGTGTAACTCGAAAAGTTCTATCTCTATCTTGTAATTTTCTACATCAAAAAGCTTGTATAAATTAATAGAACAATGGGTTGTGTATATAAAGAAATTAATTAAACAAGGTACTTGAACTGTCTGAGCTCGTTTAAATAGACTTTATAGCACCTGAACGAGAAATTGAAATGTGTGTCTGCACGGCCAGAGGCTAAACACGTTAAGCTTGTAAGCATCATGCATAAGATTGGCTCTTTCAGTTTCTTCATTATAACGTTCAATCGTGTATTAATTTGGCTAAGAAGAACAGGAAACAGACGTTTTAAAGCTTTTATTTTTTAAATCATTCCAAGTTTATAACCACAATATTGGAATATTATTATGAAATCATCATCTCTAAAATACTTCGGACACACTCTTGAGTATCTTGAGGCTTTAAAATTTTCTCTCGATATGTTCTTAAGCCGTAAGCCGTTTTAAGTTTAGCTCTTTATTCTTTATAGGAAAAACATGCAGCGTTACTTTTTCTTCACGCTTTTCTGAACTGTAACTTGAAAAACATAATTTAAATTTTAGGTTATAGATAAGAAAATTTAAAGTTACTAAAACATGATAATCATACTTACACCTTTAACAGTTACATTTGCCTATCATCTAGTAATCTAGCTCTTGCAGCTAGAGCTAAGATTGTTCAGTTTAGACTTTAGACTCTAAACTTTAGTAATTAGAATGTTCTTAATAATAAGACGTAATTATCTAATAGTTACCCGATTTGCATCCATAAACGCAACATTTATAAACCATTTTAGAAATAAATTCTTGAATTAAGACGAACGAAGACGAAGCCGAATCAAAATACTAGAACTAACAAAATCTCACACAAATTCAGAAGTAAGAAATAGCTCCGTAGAAACTTTAAGGCGCCTTAAGCTTATCGCAGCCAGCCAAGACTATACTGCTTTGCCCAGGAAAAGGAAGCAAGTCCACTTTTGGCCAAAAATCAGATTAATTGTCTGTTTAAATGTGAAAAATCAATACCTATATTAAACATATACGAGTTGGTTTTACTCTGCATAGTCTATGTGTATAACCCACTGCAAAAGGAATCATGTCCCAGCACTACTAGTAAAACCTAGATTAGCTTTACGTTTATTACGAAATCACGTTTCAGTGACTTGATTCTTTCTGCTTTTGTGAGGTACTATATCCTCGGTTCGTACAGCACACACACAAACTCACGTTTCAATTGTCGTCCAGGAGCTAGTTTATAGGAACCCATGCCTCTCTGGTAGCATTGTTTCCGGTTTAGCGCTGCAATGGCGTTTCGGTCTGAACAAAATAGAATTCGATTTGTTTTTTGTTCCTTGCGGAGACTGTGAGTTTTTTCTTTACTATTCTTTTTCTTGACTTTTTTATCGTATAATGTACTGTAGGGACTTCTTGTTAGGCTTTTCTCAATTTTCTGCTCTGCCTACCCGCACTGTTCGACGTAAGATTTATTTTTTTAATATTCTTAGTTAAATTATATTAGAAAAATTAAACGAACTGCTAATTGTAATTGTAATTTTACTTCTTCCAATAATTTTAACTTAAAACTTTTTTTTAAAATAAATAATCTTAAATCTAATAATAATTCTAATAATTTTAATATAGCTACCATTAATATTCGTTCTTTAAATAATAAATAACCTTATATTTCTGACTTGGCCCTGTCTAGTTGTCTTGATCTCTTTCTTCTGACTGAGACCTGGCATAAATCTGCTTCTTTTTCTAGTCTCCTTGCTTCTATATCTACTGGCTTTTCTTTTGTTGAGCAGGCTAAGCCTCCTGTTGATCCTTTGTCTGCTCGACATTCTTCCTATGGTGGGATCTGCTTTTTTTTATATTCTTGGCCCTTCACTGTTTATTCTATATACTTCTGAACTTTTTTATATTGTATCTTCTCATTCACTCAATAGTCAAATATATGCTGATGACTCATATGTCTATTCTACTTTCTCTAACTCTTTTCGTAAGTATGTTGTTAATTAAATAACGGCTTGCCTTTAATTTATTATTTCTTGGAGTTCTTCTATGTGTCTTAAGCTTAATCCTGATAAGTTTGAATTAATCTGTTTTAATAAGTCCTCTAAACTCTGTTTTCTTTGGTTCTGCTACTTTCATTTTCTTTTTCTATTTCTCCTTCTTCTCTTATTTGTAGTTTAGGTTTTCTCTTTGACTCCAAATTGTTTTTTACTCCTCAAATATTATGTCACTATATCTTGCTACTTCCATATACGACACATTGAACAACTTCTTCCACTGCTCGATGATCCTTCTCTACAACTTTTAGTCTCTTCTCTTATTCTGTCTCGAATTGACTATTGCAATTTTCTCTACTATGATCTACCTGACTCTACCCTTCATCCTCTTTCTAAAGCCTTCAATTGTGCTGCACGTTTAGTTTCTCGCACCTCTTTCATTTCTCATATTTTTCATCTCTTGTTCTTCATCACTGGCTACTTCTTTAATATAGGGTAATTTGTTTTTATTGAGATTTAGCATACGCCTTATCAAGACAAGTCTTGCTCAAGGCGAGAGAGGGAGGGTACTTGCAAAGGCAGCCATTTATAGGCTGTTAAAAATTTGCTTACTAATCTTTAAAATTAAAATGTGCTCTTCTCCACTCTACCTAACTTAATAAAAATCCCTCCTAAGTCCGGTCTTCGATCTTCTTTTCTTAACCACTTTCATATCTTTTCTGTTAAGCATTCTTTTGCTAAACGCTCTTTTTCCTACTCTGGTTCCTATTTCTAAAATTCTCTTCCTACTTCTCTAACTAAATCTACTTCCTTCACAGTTTTCCGTCGGGGACTTAAGACTTATTTATTTGAAAAGTTTGTGTCCGAGCGCTATTGAACGATAGCAAATAGCACTATATAAACTCAACTGAGTGATTGATCAATAGAGGGTGGAGCGAGATGATGAATTAGCTGTATAAATATTGCGCCTATCAGATCAATTGCTCTTGATTAAAGGTTAGGTACCACAGCAAAAATTCAAAGCACGCTTTCTTTATCAAGAGACTTTGAAGTCGTTTTTAAAGTTTTATTAAACAGAACCAACAACTAAAATAAACAATTCTGTGGGAGCCGACAATGTTGAAAGGAAATAAAACAAGGTTCGAACTCTAGGCTTAACTCGTAAATATGGCGGACAACGAGAACGACGAGAGCAACGAGAACAACAAAGAAGAAGTCGCGCAAGGTGAAAAGGTGCAAAGGTTGCCACTAGCTAGCGCGAGCTAAGCGAGCTAAGGAGCGCTCACCTGTAACAACCGTGTGCGGCTTACTACAATAGTCCCCCCGCAGATGGCGGAGCCAATGAGAGGGGAAAATAGTAACGCAAGAAAGAAAACATGACAGGGAAAACAAACAAAATCATAGACGGAAATGACAAAGAATGACAATAGAAATCTCCAAAAAATTACACGACAGAACAGAAAAGTTTTATTCAGCAAATCCAATACGACGCTGAGATCGTTTACTCGACTCTTGCTGTTCTTTAGGATGATCTATAATGTCCGAAGATAAATTTGCTAATAATTTCGAACGAAGAGTATATTTACGGATATGTGCCAATTTAACACGATGACGCGTCACTATCGAAACTTCATCATCGGGCATCTTAATTTTTACAATTTTGTCGTTACAATCTAAAACCTCAAAAGGACCTTGATAAGGTGACTCGAGAGGACGACGCACGCGATCAATCCTAACAAACACAAAATCGCCCTTATTCAAAGTAACATCATGTAATAAACGAGAAGATGTGTGATGGACACCTTTAGACAATGAAGGAAAGTCTATGTCCGACATACACTGCGATAAACGCAAAACTAACTCATTAAGTCTGGACAAGGCTGAAAGCATCAAGTCTAGCGAGCATTTAGTTTCATCTGTATCGGCACGAGAAAGTGCATCTGCCACGATATTTTCCGAATCACGTATGTACTCAAATGAGCAGACGTATTCTGAGATATGAGACAGGTGGCGTTGCTGGCGATCAGATTTCGGTGGTTTGACTATAGAATGCATTTACCAGGGGTTTGTGATCTGTAAAAACGGTAACAGTACGACCCTCTATAACTGGCTTGAAGTGGACTACTGCAAGGTAGACGGCTAAAAATTCGCGGTCGAATGCAGAGTAAGAACGTTGAGGTGTAGAGAGACGTTTTGAGAAAAATGCTACTGGTCGAAGCTGGTTCCCGATAGACTGGTGCAAGGCTGCTCCAACGGCATAGTTTGACGCATCGGTAACGAGGTGAAATGTGTCAGACTTTGGATCAGTATAGTGCAGCTGGACTGCTTGTCTGAAATTTTCTTTCAATTTCACGAACATTCTACGCGCATCATCCGTCCATAATAACTTAACATTTTTACCATTACATAATGAAAGAAGTTGATAAAGTGGTTCGGCTTTGTCAGCAAACGAAGGTATAAAGCGCCTGTAAAAACCAATCATGCCAAGAAAGCGACGCAAGGAAGCATAATCGATCGGCATTTCATAATTATTGATTGATTCCATGTAATACGATAGGGGCACAATACCATCGGAACTAATTTAATACCCAAGAAAATCAACCTTAGATGCTGCAAAAACGCACTTTTCTAATGTAACATGCAATTTGTTATGACACAAACGATTCATTACGGTTTCTAAATGAATTTTATGCTCATCTAAATCCTTAGAGGCAATGAGGATATCATCAATATAAACAAAGATAAATCGCGAAAGATAGAATCCATGAAATGCTGGAAAGTTTGCGAGCATTACAGAGCCCAAATGGCATACGCTTAAATTCAAATAAACCAAATGGCGTAATTACTGCGGTTTTTTTGCATCTTCAGGGGCCATGGGTATATGGAAATACGCTTTTACAATATCAAGCTTGCTATAGATATTTTTGCCATAAAAGCGATCAATGCATGAATTAACGTGCGGCAATGGGTAGCGATCCTTTTTGGTGATTGCGTTCAATTGACGGAAATCGCCGCAAAGTCGTTACGACTGACCATCTTTCTTTGGAACTAAATGCAGCGGTGATGCCCAATCGCAGAATACCCGCCGCCAGCATAAAATCAAATTTTTTCTTTGCAATATCGAACTTATTTGGGGGAGGCTGACGCGCGCGTGCAAATACAGGACGTGCAGAACCCGTATCAATGGTGTGCTGGGTAGGAAAAGGATTGAAAGAAACAGAATAATCTATTTGCTCAGGCATAAGCAGACTGGGGTATTTGTCATAAAGCGGTGGTATGAACGCCGGAAGATTCTCTGGAAGCTTGACGCAGCATATTTGTGTCGGTGTCGACAATCGTACGCTCAAAACAATTTACGCTGATGCAAAATTTTTATAAAAAATCGGCACCTAAAATTGGCTTTGAAACGTCAGCCACGACAAACACCCAATCAAATGATCGACGTAATGATTTATTGGTTAGTTTTAAATGCGTTTGTCCATATACAACAATAGAACGGCCATTAGCAGTCTTCAAATGAATCGGAGATGGCGACAACAAACATGACAGTGATTTTGACACTGATATTGATGATATTGACGAACCCGTATCAATTAAGAAATCCATTGAAAAATTTGCAATTCGAAATGCGGCCAACAATTGTAGGGCGCCACTAGCTGCGGCGGTTGCTGTAGCGCCTAAGCATTTAAAGACCGCACTGGAGAATTATCTCGCGAGCTTGCAGAGGTTGCGTCACGCGACTGAATTGTTTTGCACGCAGATTTATCTGGCCATTTACACCAATGGCGACATGTGCGCGCTTTTACCCCATAAAATATATGAAATGAAATGAAATGAGTTTATTTATATAGCGCCAGATAAGTCAGAGGCGCTTACGAAGGTTCCTTTGGAATAGGAAACTTCGAAGAACACGCAATTTTCATAGACATGAGAAGTTAACCCTAGATAACGCTGAGTTTACGTGAGCACATGTGAGTTAGTTTCTTGCTCAAGGAAATTACGTGCCTGGACTGGGAATCGAACCCGGGTCCTACGAATCTCAAAGCCGGTATCTATACCACTAGACCAACACGTCAAACCTTAGGGCGTTGATTCTCAGAAAAAAGAATTAAAGTTTTTGAAGACACGGAATGAAAAGATTTACGCTCAAAATTATCAGCAACAAATGAATTACGCGCAAATTGATCACTAAATTTCGACGGTGAAGATTCTCCCTAACAACAGATGTTGCCGGGCTCTTCAGTAGTGGAAGGAGTTCGTCGGCAAGTCGTCCGAGGTCGTCCAGTCCCAAAGCTCTCTGTGACGCGATGACGGGTGCGAGGCTGGGCGGAAGAGCTTGCTGAAAACGATGACGCACCATGTCTTCTCCTACGCCAACTTTCTTTGCCACTTTCGCCATTTATAGGAGGAAGTGTGACGGCTTTCCAGTGAGGGGAGTTTCTTGCAGAAAGGCCTCGAAGAGTTCTCCTACGGTCCACTCGTGGAATCTTTTGACGGCTTCTTTAAGCCGGTCGCAATCAGCTGCCTGCAGATGACGTCGTCGAGATTACTAACTGTTTCCACCGGAAGGTTAGCTAGCGCGTGGTAGAATTTTGTAGCCGACGTCGCGATGCCGGCGATGTTGAATTGTGCCTCAAGGATGACAAACCACGTGGCAGGGTTTGACGGAATGAATGGAGGCGCCTTTACTGAAACTGCAGCAATGGTGGGAGGTTGGCTGGAAGCAGTTGCCATATTTAAAGCGAGTCAGTCTGTGAGCCTAAAACTGTTAGGAACCCGAACAATTCTTAATAATTAGATTTAGGCTACAGGTGCGACGGCTTATAAAGGAGAGTCGTACCGAGAGTTTACCTGTCTACACCGTGGCTTCTAGTGAACTCTACTGAGAGATAGTCGTTGTATATTTGAATAGTTTCAGTTAATAGAACTTGTTTTGTTATATTTGGTTTTCTAATAAATAGTTTTAACGAATTAACTCGTAGTAACTTACACGAAAGAAACGATATAACATTTGGTTGGAAACGTCGAAATTGAAGAACGTCGGAAGTTGAACGTTAGAAGAACGTCGAAACGAAGAACTTCGGGAGTTGAAGGCGCCGGAAGTTGAAGAATGTCGAAGCTGAAGAAAAACTGAAGTTGTCGGAAGTTTGTGGTTGAAAGGTCGGGACTTGAGGATTCTTCACGTCGGGTTGAGAAACGTCGAAGGAAAAAAACGTCGTTGTGGTTGAAACGTCGGGGTCACCAATTGTAGTCGTCAAGACCACGCATTCTTTATCAAGAGACTTTGAAGTCGTTTTTAAAGTTTTAAAGTTTTATTAAACAGAACCAACAACTAAAATAAACAATTCTGTAGGAGCCGACAATGTTGAAAGGCAAAGCGTGTGGGTTTTTACATATTAATAGTAAAGGTAGTTGAACTCAAATCGCACTCAAAGATCATAAACAACACCAATGCGCTATTATAGTAATAACTTTACGTTTTGGAATGGTCTTAGCCTACGAAAAAACCACATTTATTGTGTGATAGTGAAAAAACCGCCAACGGAAAACACAATATTAAATGGATAGTATCGAAAAAATAGCCTACGAAAAAAACAACATATTTTGGGTGATAGTGAAAAAAAAGCCCAAGAAAAAACCCAACCTTTAATGGCTGATAATGAAAAAAACCGCTTACAAAAAAACCCAACTTTCAATGGCTGACATTGGAAAAACCCGCCGATGTAATACTTAGGTGATTTATTTATTTTCAACTTGTTTATATTGAGTTATGACGTATGCTCAAAATATATCCGCAAAGCGTCGAACTTTCCAATAATAGGAATAATATCAGCAACTTAGTTAATTTTCGTTAATTATAATATTATTAATAATTAAAATAAGAAGAATAATAATTGCAAATTAGTAAATTGTCTTTAATAATAATTTTCAACTTGTTTATATTGTTTGATGACGTACGCTCATATTTATTGGGAAAAACCGCCGACGTACTTCGGAGAATTGTTTATTTTCAACTTGTTTATACTGAGTGATGACGTTCGATGCATTTTATATATCTTTCGCGGCTAATAACTTTTTATTTAAACATTTTATCTAAAAAGTGCCCTAACCAATCGTGTTCAGCGTCTCATAATCTATCAACGTGAGTTTTTTCAGACCTGCAGATGGCAATCGGGTGACATAATACATACATCATTGCGCTTTTATAGTAGGGAACCAGCAGTTGACGCACGCTTCGCGCGCGAAGCGTGTGAGTTTTTATATATTAATAGTAAAGGTAGTCGCAATCAAATCGCACTTTAAGCTCAAAAACAACACCTATGCGCTATTATAGTAATAACTTTACGCACGCTTCGCAAGCGAAGCGTGTGACTATTATAGCCAGTTGCATATGAACACGTTTTATAAAATAGTAAATTGTCGTTAATAATAATAATTTACAACTTGTTTAAAATTGGGAAAAACCCGCCGACTACTACTTCGGTGATTTATTTATTTTCAACTTGTTTATATATTGAGTTATGGCGTATTCCAATATAATAGGAATAATATTAGAAAATTAGTTAATTTTCGTAATTAATAATATTATTAATAATTAAAATAAGAGGAATAATAATAACAAAATAGAAAAATCTCGTTAATAATGATTTCATTAAATATTTCCGCAAAGCCTCGAACTTTCCAATAATAGAAATAATATTAGCAAAATAGTTAATCTTCGTTATTAATAATTTGTATAAATAAAAAACCCGCCGACTACTACTTCGGTGATTTATTTATTTTCAACTTGTCTATATTTAGCGATGACGTACGATGCTATATATATCCGCAAAGCCACAAAGCGTCCAACTTTCCAATAATTGGAATAATATTAGCAAATTAGTTAATTTTCGTAATTAATAATATTATTAATAATTAAAATAAGAGGAATAATAATAACAAAATAGAAAAATGTCGTTAATAATAATTTCATTAAATATTTCCGCAAAGCGTCGAACTTTCCAATAATAGAAATAATATTAGCAAAATAGTTAATCTTCGTTATTAATAATAATTAAAATAAGAGGAATAATAATTGCAAAATAGTAAATTGTCGTTAATAATAATTTACAAAAATAAAAAACCCGCCGACTACTACTTCGGTGATTTATTTATTTTCAACTTGTCTATATTTAGCGATGACGAACGATGCTATATTTATCCGCAAAGCGTTAGACTTTCGCGGCTAATAACTTTTTAGTTAAACAATTTAACAAAAAAGTGCCCTAACAAACCGTGTTCAGCGTCTCATAATCTATCAACGTGAGTTTTTTCAGACTTGCAGATGGTAATCGGGTGACATAATAGGTACATCATTGCGCTTTTATGTTAAGAATTTCGCAACCATTTGACCATAGGCTAAAACATTTCAGCTTGTTTATGCAAATCAATAATATTCAAATATATATTTATAACTTAAAACATTATTTTCAAGCACATTTGTATTTGTGGATTAAGCGTGTCACTAAATGACAATTGTATCGTATTTTATTGTGTTGTAATAAACAACAACACTTATTTATAAATGTGTGCAAGAAAATACGAATAAGCGTGAAAAGTGAAAATTTGTGTTCAAGGAATACCAGGAAAAAACTTGACAATAAAATTAAAATAACAGATAAATATTAACAATTGCTGTGCAAGGCAATTTATATAAATAATATTTAGGATACCACAAAATATTTTTATGAACAATGCTATGTAAAGACCTGTCCAAATTTTAAACAAAAAAAAGTAATGATTTTAGAAAAGTAACATAACGGTAATGCCAGTTTATTTTCACTTTTATTTTTGAAACTAATGTACTGAAAAGCGTTTCATTAAAACAGGTTTGAAATCTTAACAAGGGTTGAACATGAACATGAACATTTACATTTATTGAGCACGAAACAAAACAATTAAGTACAACAGGGAAGTTATAAATAAGGAAAAAAGATGAAGTGCTCAAAAGGTTCATCCAAAGGGAATTACTTCCCGCTAACTGGACAACCTATAAACGAAAATTCAGATTTAAATACGTACCGAGACAGAGAAATAAAAGTTAACATAAGTGTATAGGAGTAAACATAAGTGTATAGGAGTAAACATAAGTATATATAAGTTAACATATCTGTATCGAAGTTAACATAAGTATATAGATATTGAAATTATGAATCTAGCTGTAATATGTAAGATTTCAACGATTTTTTAAATAGCGAAATGCTTTTCAATGAGGATATTGTTATCGGAATACTTGAATACAACCGCGGACCAAAACACTTTATGTTGTTCGAGCAAAATCGGACCGAAAGCAATGCAAAGAACGCACATCATGAGAATGTACATGAGACGATTTTGTGAAAAGGTTATCAAATGACGACGGTAACATATGGTTGTCATATTTGTACATGAAAATACTAACAAGAAAAAAATTAATTTGATATACATTCAGTAGGTTGTTCTCGATCATTTTCATTTTACAAGATGATGTAAAGGGCAAGTTAAATAATATTCGGATGATTCTTTTCTGTAAAATGTGGAGAGACTTTAGACGTGTAGGATAATTTGAAACCCAAACAATATTACAATAGGACAAGTAAGGGTAAACGAGAGCGTAATACAACATCATAGAAATATTTTTATCCACAAATCGACTCACGCGAGATAGAATTCCACAATTTTTTGCAACTTTAGAGGTGACGTAACTAATATGGTCAATCAGTGAGAGGTGCTCATCTAGCAACATTCCAAGAAATGTACACGAGGAAACTCGCGCAATAGGTTTATCGTCAATAAGAAGTTGATAATCAGAACAAATTAATTTATTTCTATGGTGGAATAGAATATAGTTGGTTTTACTTATATTTAAAGAAAGTTTATTCGCACAAAACCATTTATAAACGGAAAGTAGTTCATGATTAGTAACATCATATAAATCTTTTAGGTTTTCACCAAAAGCAAAAAGGTTGGTATCATCGGCGAACAAGACAAATTCGAGACGACGCGAAACAGTGCACAAATCATTAATGTAGACAAGAAATAAGAGAGGGCCTAGCACCGACCCCTGAGGCACGCCACAAGTTACCAGCCGCGTTGATGAAGTGACTTCGTTGTAGTGGACCTGTTGAGTTCTACCGCTCAAATAATCTTCAAACCACATTAATGGAATCCCTCGGACCCCATAGTGTTCAAGTTTTTTTAGCAAGACTTTGTGATTCACTGTATCAAAAGCCTTGGCCAGATCCAGAAACACGCCGATGATGTAGTCTCCTCGATCCATAGCCTCCGCAACCCTCGAGTGCAACAGAACGAGCAGCATGTAGGTAGAGTGATTTTTTCTAAAGCCGAACTGACTCCTGGTAATGATGGAAAATCTGGCAAGAAATCCATAGAGCCTGGAGTGCATAGCTTTTTCAAAAAACTTCGAAAAGAAACATAAAATAGATATTGGCCGATAATTGGAAATGGTATCTTTTTTGCCAGATTTGTGAAGGGGAATTACTTTTGCCGACTTTAACTGATCAGGAAAAACCCCTGAAAAAAAGAGCAGTTTATTATGCAGGAAAGAATATGGGCTATCCGTGGAAGAGAGCATCTTGCAATACACGGGTCAATTCCGTCGATTCCACTGCTGTGTGAGATTTTTAATCGTGTCGATATTTCAATGATCTCGTCCGGTGTTGTAGGTACAGCATCGAAAGAATGGACCACGGGATTACCAAGATATTCATCAAATGTTGCATTAGGAATTAATATATTTTTTGCGAGATCTGTGCCAATGCTGGAGAAATGGTTATTAAACGAGTCAACAATTTCTGTAGGAGAGGTCAAATAACTCCCGTCACCCGCATCAAAAGTCCTGCACTGCTCCACAGAAGATCGCTTGCCCATTAGGCTCCCAATGATTTTCCATGTTTCTTTAGCATTGTTTTGACATAAATTGAATTTTTTTGAATAGAATTCTTTGATTGTCGCAATCTTCATTGATTTGAAGCGATTACGGTACACAGTGAATTTCTCTTTATTGGCCACTGTCGGGCTCTTGAGGTATTTTTTATATAAGGCATTTTTCTTTTTGCAGCACTTCATGAGATTTGGCGTCATCCAATCCTTATCAAATCTAGCAGGACCACGAGTGTATCTAACCAGTGGAAAACACTTGTTATATATTTCGAGATACTTATTAATGAATAATGAGTAAGCAGAGGACGCATCACCACCATCGGCCATCCCAATCACCCCAGACCAGTCCATCTCACCCAACATCTGTTCAAACATCTTTTTCTGTCTCAGGCTGGTCAGCCTTCTAAATGAAATCTGATCTCTTTCAGTATTGGTGCGAGGTGCGAGATCAGTTGACAAAAAAACCGGAAGATGATCAGAGATATCATCAATCACAATCCTAGCAATAGAATGTTGTAAGGGGTAGTTTTTAAACATGTTGTCAATTGCAGAGGCAGTTTTATTACTTATCCTGGTAGGCACCGTAAATGCCGGAAGAAGGCTGTAAGAAGCCAGTAAATTGAAAAATTCAGCCATAGACGAGCTCTGTTCTCTACTGAGAAAATCAATATTGAAGTCGCCCATTAAAAGAATATTCATATTTCTTTTGACGAGACAATTTAAAAAATTGCTGAATTCTATGTTAAAACTGTGTAAATTTGTGTCCGGGGGACGATAAATAACACCCACTAAGAAATTTCCAGTTTTTTGACAATCCATTGAGATTAGAAGAAGCTTGAATGAAGTAACACTGGTGTTCCAAAGTGAAGCATCAACTGTTGAATACTTGATCCGCTCATCAATAAAAAATCCAACTCCACCACCTCTTTTCATGTCTCGATTTTGGAACACGAAGTGGAAACCCGGTATTTCTATGCCTTTAGACGAATTTTCATCCAACCAAGTTTCTGTGACTGCCAAAATTCGAGCTCGACTTTGGCGAAGTAGTATCGTTAAATCGTCTAATTTGTTTTTCATACTCCTGCAATTAACGTGAAGGAAAAAGAAAAATTCACGAGGCAGTTGATTGGTCAGGTCATTTAAATCTTTTGGAGAAACATAAATGCTGGTGTCTTCATACATTGAACGAAATAAGTTGTCATCCGGATCAATACCAGAATCAAGTAAAGAAGAATTATCTTCAAACCTCTCAAAACCAAAAAAAATTCTTCTTTAACGACAGTGTGGGCCTGTCAGACTCAGCCCGCCTGACAAAGACCGCACCATTCCAGGTCCAGATGGAAGCATTTCTGTTTTCTTTAAGAAGTTTTCTACCCTTTGAAAAGATGTCGGCATTTTTTTTTGTTAGGTGTTCGTTTATATAAACTTTTTGCGCAGTGTCTTGTTTTCGTAGTAATCTCCTTAATTCATAGATCCTATCTCTGACAATCCTGGAAGCGAATGTAACCACAATTGGCCGAGGTGCGTTCTTTGGACCCGGTACGCGAAATCCAGCAGTGATGTCACGCTCTGAAATTTTGAGGTCCAACTTTTTCTGACAACATTCTATCACAGCCTTCACCGAACCTTGCCGTGAAGATGGCCTTTGACCACCCCCATCCTTACTGGCAACAGAGGCTGCTTCTGCGTAAGATGACTCGGGTACACCGTGGAACACAAGATTGCCGCTCCTCATCTGGGTCTCCAATTGATCGACTTTGAGTTGTAGGGTACGATTCTCCTCTGTTAGGAATTTGAGCCTGTCAACAATAGGTTTGATCTCATTCTGAAGGGTCTTTGTTACCAGCTCCATCATTGATTCCTTCAACATCTCTCTGATGCTCGACTCCAGATCAGGTAGTATCTTACCTTTAATTTTATCTGCCAATGACTCGATGGTTTTATTTTCTGTTAACAAATCCATGATTTCCTCATGCTTTGTCGGCTTGCGAGACATTATCTGAGCTAATTCGACTCGACAGAGTGACTCACAACAACAATACTGAATTCGTGTTCTTCACTAATATCGCCAATTCGACTTGAAGGAGTGGCTCACAACAGCAAAATTGAATTTGTATTATTTACTAATATCGCTACAAATATTTACTAAAACAGACAAAAAACTATACCGTCAGATAGAGATTTTTATAACAAGTTCAGTCGTATAATTTTCTTAACTATTATGTCCCTAAAAATCGTTTATTTAGTTATTTATAAGCATAACGTAACGCTCCGTTCACCGCTCGCTTGAATTTGAAATTAACTAAACTGTTCTTTTTATAACAATTTACAGAAAAAATTCTGAAAAAAGAAAACCTTCTTAAAAGAGATAAACGATTTACACAAGAAGAATTTCTTCAAGAAAACACTATTGTATGGTCACCAATCAGTTTTGTTCTATTATTTGTAGTAATAAGCTATTTTGTTTTTGTTTTTTATTTTTTTGCTAAACAACGAAACAACGAAAAAAATTTTTCACTTTTGAAAGAACAACTAAAACTTTAAATGTTAAATGTCTCTCTAAATGTTTGAAAATATTATAATAGATGTTTCCCGGTTACTTTTTTATATGAATTTTGTATCGTTCAATTATTATTATTTTCAGCTTTTAGAGTCACGTAAATAGTTATAATGAGCTTTTTTTTTATTAACTATTAATAACAAATCAATTTCATGATACATGTCATTCTTATTCTCTTATTTCTAGTATGTCTATATTATGATTAATTGCACTCCGTATTTTCAAATTTTTTAAATAAATTACATGAATTTTTCAAAACATTTAACACACTGTTTAATATTAACAATTATTAGTTATATGGTTCTTTGCGTGGCTGAACACCATTGAATTTATAATTATATAATAACAAGTACATTCTATAGTTTGGGGATACATAAGCTTAGTAGCCTAAACTCCTTTCCATTCGTATTCATATTACTGTATCAGTCACCGATCTTGTTGTTCGGGATAGAGGTGTGCGCCGACGTCAAATCATCGGCGGCGGTGCGCCGGTCTGTTTCGATCGGTGGTGGCGACTCGCTGACCAACTTTAACAGGCGGTGGCGGCTGTTTTTTGACGGCGGCGTTTATGCTGATTTTTTTATTAAACGATAACGACATGAAATGAAAAAAAATTAAACAGACGTACGTACTAGTTCAACTTTTAGTTTAAAAAAATTAGAGTTGACAACTCCAACTTAATTCATGTTAGTTGTTCAAAATGTGTAAATTTTCGTGTGCAATAACTATCTTGCCAACGGATAATGGTGCCATGGCACTGCACTTGGATTTAATGTTAAGCCCGCAGTTGAAAAAATGCGCTCCGACGGCGCACTTGTAACTGGAATAGTTAAAATAATTATAGCAAGCTCTAAAAGTTCTCGATAAGTTTTATTCTGCGTATTCCACCAAGCCAGCAGGTCATTTGGAGATACACTTAAACATCTAAACTGCTGAATGTTGCGTTCTAATGCCAACGTCGCTGAACTTCCATACTTCATGAGCATATCATATTTTGCTCGTTTCCATGGGAGTTTTTTAGCTGCTTCATCGCGGCTTTTCTCCAAATCACCAACGTATTTTTGTATTGCTCGTATAAGAACTTCTACAACCGTCATGTTTTGTTCTGTAAGATACTTTTGGACAGTGGACAAAGCACGTTGAGATGGGTTAAGCATTGCTGTGTTTACATGTAAATCTTTTACTGGAAGTCTATAATCTAGACTTAGAGCCATCCGCATGTTGTGTTTCATAGACTTTACAATACTGCTGTAGGTTGCTAAATCTGTCAGGACCCCTGTACACAGCCTTGAACAATAAAACAAGGCTAATTGTCGGATATTTGGACCACCTCAGTAGCCGTTTGAAATAATTTGAGAAATTGGACCAAATTATCAATCGTTTTCCATTCCTCATTGCTTAGCACTTTATCAAAAAAACGTAAACGACTAAGACACTTCAATAAGTTGCTAATATTTAATTAGGCTGTCCAGGATAATGAGTAGACAATTCCACATGGTAGGGCAATTTTTTTCAAAGTTACGATACTCTGACCATTTTTTCTGAGTCTCGTCCCATTACATATGTTTCTGAATCAATCAACGCTGGAACATCATCTTTGCGTTCTCCAGAAATCAAGCTAGACTGTTGGTTATTAACTGCATCTAGAGTTTCTTCAAGTTCTGAAACAAGTTGCTCAATCGCTACATTTTGAAGTAACCACGTTTTGTACGTGAAGGTCTTCATGACGTTTTCAACTTTAACGACGAGATCTTGAATAGAGTGCATTTGCCGACTCCATCAACAATGAAGAGATTGTGAAAACCGTGTGCTACGCAGCTAAATCTTTCAGTTGGGTTAAGGCGGCGCGCCTTGACAACATTGGAGCCGTGATCTGTGACGAAGATAACTTTTTTACGCTCCAGACCAAAGAAATTAAGAATATGTGTTAACTCAGAAGCAATGTTTTCACTTTTTGTAGCTTCAGTGAACACAGCTGTTTGAATAACCATGTCTTGTAAAGTAGTAAAGTAAAATCTGGAAGACAAAAATGTAAGGTTACAGGCATATAGCTTCGACCCAAATTGCGTCTTGCTGGCATTGTTCACTGTAAATCACGCACTGAGTAAAATAGTACTAACCAAATATTAATTAATAAATTGAAATTACCAAAAGACACAATTTTTTTTTGCAATAGTTTATAGTCCTTTCCACTAGGTGTTTTATGACTGAAATGGCTGTATGTTGGAAGTACCTAAATACTTCCTGTCGTGGATCAAAATTTGATTTTTTTAACTTTCCCCTCCTCCTTTCTCCAGGCTTGGGACTGGCTTGCAAAAGCAAGGCGGAGTTCGAGACACAAATAATCATTTTGCTAAGGTCCAATTAAAGAAAATGCATATATATATATACTAGCTGGTTGCCCGGGGATTTTAAAGGTTTTTTATTGTTTTTCTCTCTGGCTCCCGTTTCCTTAACCGCTTGCTTTCCCGTTCCAGGTCGCATTTCTGCTCACGGTCGCTTTTCCGGCCCGGTCTCTTTTACTTTCCCGATCCCGGTTGCTTTTACGCTTTACCGCCACAGCTTGCTCTTCTTTTCGCTCTTCCGTTCCTCCATTAAATTTTAGAGCCTTCCCAATGTGGCTTAGATGGGCTGTAGTGGAATGCTGTGCACAGTCATCAAAATCGATCTGTTCTCTCGTTAACACTTTGTTGTTTGGTTTGCTCGTTTAGTTACGTCTGAGCTTCCTCAATTTTAATTAGTGTTTTTTAATGTATTGGTTCCACTCTGCAAGTGTGATCTTCTGCTTATTACGATTGACTAAAGCTGAAAAAAAAAATTTATTAGTTAACGCTGCAATAATGTTAAAATCCGCTCATATATCTCAACAAATTATAAATACTTGTAAGATTATAATTGCTTACAATAGATTTATCACACACTGTTCAACAGCTGCTTTTCGAAAAATCGCTAGTCTTAGTTTTTGAGTTGTTTATAGTTTTTAAGTGTCATGTCTACAGAAAGCATATAACGCTACATGTGGCATGTTAATAAATGTTGGCCCGTGGCTTTGAAAAATGTGATATAAAACACAGATTGAAATAAAACATGAAGTAATAATAATATTAAAAACCTTCAAAGCATTAACTTAATGAATTTTCCGAGAGTTTTCTGAGATCATCAATTTGGAACAATCGAAGAGTACCACTTTTATTTAGCAAATGATGCAATTATAAATTGAATGAAACAGCAGCAGATTGATAGGCTGGCTTGAGAACTTTGTTCATGATTTTGTTGAAACACAAAAATACTGCACTTGCTTTAATTTTTTTCAAATTTCATGCACCTCGTATATCAGTGAAACTTTTACAATAAATTGGTGTTGCATGTAAGATTTTCTTCAAAATGTAATTTTCTAATTTCCTCTGAAAAGTAAAAAATAAAATAAGACCGATAAATTAATTCATAATCTTAGTCATAACTACTCGTCAATAATAAATTAATACCAAATCGGCTAATGCCATCACATAAAAAGAACACTTACCTGCCCCAAAAAATTTCTCATTTTCTGATTTTGTTAAGTCTGGAACTCTTTTTGTGAAGCACAAAATATCTCTAAAATTTAGAGTCTAAATTTCTAAATAGAAGAAATTCCACCTGCAATTTATTGATTAGTCCTGAAAACCAAAGTTATCTGGATTTAAAAGATATACTCACTCACAATAATATGTACACAACAATAATAATTAGAAAATTAAATAATATAAGAATAGTAGCCTAAGTTTTTAAATTACTTTGATTTCGAGAAACCGAGACGATAAACATCGAATGTAAACAAAACATAGCTCTGATACAAAAGCGAAAATATTTAAAAAAAAATAATTTTATAAAACATTCAAAAACATTTGAACGATATACAGTAATTAAAAAAATTGAAGAAAATAATAGTACTTTAGTACTTTTGATATTAGTAAAATAATACTCACTTTTGATTTTGAGAAATCGCGACAACCAACAACGGCGAACATTTTCGCCAATGTCCGACGGTATAAGACAGGAAGATAAATAATGCCACCTGATTGGATAATTTTGAATTCAAAAAGTCACATAAATTATGCAAATATATAGACGCGCTTTGTTTTCCGATGTTGTTTATTTTATAGTCGTTGGCCGTTGTGGGTTTTTCCGGTGGATAAAGATTGACAAAGTTGCCGACTAAGTTATTCGACACTCCATGTATGTAACTAAATAGTTAAATAGACTAGAAAATTCAACTTGTCATTCTGTCAATCAGAGATAACCAATATTTGGAATGAAGTTTTTCTAATCATATAAGCCAAGCCTAGTCAATAAACTGAAACACAAATAAACTATTTTAATTATTAATTGACCGACAAATAATAACTTTTGACAAAAGTTTACCAAATTGAATTTGATTTTTTTTAGTAAATTAATAATGCCAAAGGCTTCTATTCTAAAAAAATATATCATTACAAACAGTTATTCTAATCAAAAAAATTATGATATTGTGCAATTTAACTCATTAGTTGTTTATTTAATGCAGAAAGGGCTTAACTAAGTTGTTCATGGAGATAAGTAAAACTAGTTGGAACATATCTGAAACTTTCCCAGGAGATTGATAATATATTTTCAACCAAATTCTACTCTGTCAGCATGCTAAGGACAAGCATAGATAAGAGTGCATAGTAACACTGATTTCTTTAAGACCTAAACAAACAGACACATAAGCAAAACAGCGTGAGACATTTTGCTTCATTGCTTTGATCCAAAACATTTTTTCAAAGTTCAAACTCTAGCATTATTTGTTTTAATAAATTCATGAATTTTCTTGAGTTGACAATATTTCAGTATTCAGTGTTGTTTAATTATTTGACTTCCCAGTTATTAGTGCAGAAATAATTGTGTTTTAATTTTTTATATTAGCCTCATAATCAAGAACTGAGATAATTTTGTAATATAATAAAGCTGAATAGTTATTTTACTGTTGTTCTCAATTATAATCAAAGAAATCAATAAAACTGATAATTTTCTAATGATTTTTAATCATCTAAATCTAAAATGTCATGTTACTCATAATACATTTGAAGCCTAAAAATGTTGCATTAGTTTAAAAATATCTAACTTTTTGTTAGTAACTAAATTTTTTTAGTTTTTTTATATGCATGTCAGATTAGCTGAGTTATTTATTTATCTGCAACAGAAACATGACAAAAGGTCTTTAATGTTACAGGTCCAACAAGCTTTTATTTGGTGTATATGGCAAAGACAGTTGTAAAAGAATAATTGTGGAGACAAGCTATATCAAAGTAGATACAAAAATGTGTATGGCCTTTTTTGTCTAAATGGCTCAATATAGAAGCCACATACAAATATTAGAATGATTGTAAGAACTATTATAAGTATCAATAAAAATAGTATTAAAACAATAGTATTAAAATAGCATTAAAACAATAGTATTAAAATAGTATTAAAACAATAGTATTAAAACAATAGTATTAAAATAGTATTAAAACAATAGTATTAAAATAGTATTAAAACAATAGTATTAAAATAGTATTAAAACAATAGTATTAAAATAGTATTAAAACAATAGTATTAAAATAGTATTAAAACAATCGTATTAAAATAGTATTAAAACAATAGTATTAAAATAGTATTAAAACAATAGTATTAAAATAGTATTAAAACAATAGTATTCAAATAGTATTAAAACAATAGTATTCAAATAGTATTAAAACAATAGTATTCAAATAGTATTAAAACAATAGTATTCAAATAGTATTAAAACAATAGTATTCAAATAGTATTAAAACAATAGTATTCAAATAGTATTAAAACAATAGTATTAAAATAGTATAAAACAATAATTTTCAGCTGTAAATAACTTATGGCCTACAGCCCATAGATACTAAAATCATGTTAATTTTAAATAAAAATTATTATTAATCATAAAATTATGTATAGTTGTTTCTAAATAAAAGTGTAAGGTTAATTTGACCAAAATAAAAAAAATTTCAAACGAAAATATTAGCAAGCTTCAAGAGCATAATGTATGCAAATATGGATAGATATCTATGGTTGTAAGTGACCTAGTCATTTAAAACTATCCAATCAGATGATAGTATTTGTCTCCCTGTCTTATACCGTCGGACATTGGCGAAAATGCCAACGGCGGTCGACGGCGGAACGGAAAGCGACGGAAACCCTCAGCTTGTTAAGCCGCGATATAATTGCATAGACGAAAAAATTTCTAAAAATTAATTTTCTAAAAACATTCAAAACAATTTTTTTAAATAAAAGAGATATTTGTTAGGTGGTAAATGTCTATTATGTAAAATTTCGTGCAAATCCCTTCATTGGTTTTGGCGTTATTAATGAACAGACGTTGCCTTTTATATATATATATATATATATATATATATATATATATATATATATATATATATATATATATATATATATATATATATATATATATATATATATATATATATATATATATACATATATATATATATATATATATATATATTTATATATATACTAGCGTGGTTACCCGGCGTTGCCCGGGGTTTTTAGAGGTTTTTCTAATGTTTGTCTCTCTCGCTCCCGTTTCCTTCTCCACTTTCCCGTTTTCGTCGCGTTCCCTGTCGCTTTTCCGCTCTCGGTCGTTTTCGTCGCGTTCCCGGTCGCTTTTACGCTCTCGGTCGTTTTCGTCGCGTTTCCGGTCGCTTTTCCGCTCTCGGTCGTTTTCCAGCTCCCGGTCGCTTTCCAGCTCAGAAGTTTTGTTATCGATTTTCTCTCTTGCTCGCGTTTCCTTCCAAGCTTGCTCTCCCGATTCCAGTCGCTTTCCGCGTTCCCGGTCGCTTTCCCGTTCCCGGTCGCTTTCCCGTTCCCGGTCGCTTTCCTGTTCCCGGTCGTTTTCCCGTTCCCGGTCGCTTTCCCGTTCCCGGTCGCTTTCCCGTTCCCGCTCACGCTTGCTCTCCCGTTCCCGGTCATGCTTGCTCTCCCATTCCCGGTCACGGTTGCTCTCCCGTTCCCGTTCACGCTCATTTTCTCTTTTACATTCTTTCATAATTTCTGTTAGCCTATAAAACGTAAAATAGATTTGCTAAGACTATATATATATATATATATATATATATATATATATATATATATATATATATATATATATATATATATATATATATATAGTCTTAGCAAATCTATTTTACGTTTTATAGGCTAACAGAAATTATGAAAGAATATATATATCATAGACTCCTTAAAATATTTTAAGGAGTCTATGATATATATATATATATATATATATATATATATATATATATATATATATATATATATATATATATATATATATGAATGTTTGTGGGTTAGTTTGTCTATTATAGAAACGGGAAAGCGACCCGGAACGGACAGCGAGCGGGAACGGAAAAGCAAGCGTGAGCGGGAATGGGAGAGCAAACGTGAGCGTTTGCAAGGGCAGTTCAAATTGCGCATAACACTATCGAAGTTAGTAGTGAAACTACAAAAAGAACAAAACATCAACGTAATGAAGGTTGAGCGTATGTTTGCAAGAGAAAGTCTTCCTCTGAGGAAAAAAAAATATTGAGATTTGGATCGTCAATTGCGTATTGTTGTGATGAATTATGAGAATCGTTCATTAATTGATTATTTGCAGGAATGTAGCCATAACATTACTTTAATAAATTAATTTTTGCTAACATGCGTTTGTGTTAAATTACTATCTTTTTCATATAAAAAATAAATTTATTATTAAAATATTCTACTCAATCAACACTTGATAATAATTAACGGGCCATTTATATATTACGTACAACTCCGCCTCGCTAATTGCGAGCCAGTCCCAAGCCTGGATGAAGGAGGATGGACAGTTAAAAAGATCAAACTTTGATCCACGACAGGAAGTACTTATGTGCTTCCTAAACACAGCCAATTCAGTATTAAAACACTTGGTGTAAAGGACTATAAACTATCATAAAAAATATATTACGTACGCACCGAGGAAGAAGAAGTGTGTCACAAGTAAATAATGCAGAGACAGGTGGGCTAAAGATCTGTCAAAGATTTTTAGCATTTCTTAGAATTATTAGTTTTGGTATTATTTTGAAGAACAAACAATATATAATAAATATAATAACAATTAATTAAAAAATGTCCACTTTTCTGCGCCGAACTGTCCATTTTTCTGCGACGAATTGTCCGCGATGAATTGTCGTGCGACGAATTGTCCACGACAAATTGTCCTGCGACGAATTGTCCTGCAACGAATTGTCCTGCGACGAATTGTCCTGCAACAAATTGTCCTGCGACGAATTGTCCTGCCACGA
The DNA here is from genome assembly GCA_963978895.1 of Erpobdella octoculata. Taxonomy (NCBI): domain Eukaryota; kingdom Metazoa; phylum Annelida; class Clitellata; order Hirudinida; family Erpobdellidae; genus Erpobdella; species Erpobdella octoculata. The sequence continues at coordinate 27,154,662 of OZ022240.1, forward strand.
AATGTCCGAACACCAAAAAGGTGCTGCATCTGGTCACTTTGCAACAAAACATTGCGAGTTGATCCTTGAACCGGGAAAGCCAACGGCAACGGGAAAACGACAGGGAACGGGAAAGCCACCAGGAACGAAAAAGCGACCGAGTTCGAGAGAGCAAGCGGGAGCGTGAAAGCAACCGGGATCGGAAGAGCAAACTGGAAAAGAAACGGAGCGAGAGCGAAAAAAATCTTTTAAGAACCCCGGGCAACCCCGGGTACCCCGCTAATACTTTATAAACCCTTGTTTAATGTAATAACATGTCATGGAACAAAACTTTCCAGCGTCAGTGAGGCTAGAAGGTTATATGTTTTATAATACAGTTGTTTTTATAATTCAGGAATGAATTAATTTATTATTCAGATTTAAAAAAATACTAACATTTAATAAAAGTGTCAGTAAATAATACTTTAATGCTTTTAGTAAATTTAAAAGAAAAAGTTGATATTTCGGTAAAGAAAAAACCGAGAAAAACAAGTTGGCAGAGATTGGCATTGTACGAGGTTAGGTATACATCTACACTTTTTTATTTTGTTTTCAAATATGAGCAGATTAATTGTTTGATTATAAATAACAGTAAACATTTTTGTTTAAAATGATTATTTCAATTAAACAGCACTAAATGTAATATAAATGTCATCACAATAACCTGTGATTACCTAATAAAAAAACTCTTTACAGTCATGACTGCTATCATTTTTCTCTTCTTTATCATCATTCTAATGATAATAATTTTTATGATTTTGTTTTTTTATATTTGTTTTACTATTTGTATAACCATTATAAAATATTCCTAGTTTTTATTTTTAGTATAATCATTATTTAACCGAATAAAAATCATAATGTTTGCACCTCCCTAGACCTCTACGTTTTCGCTATTTAAAAAAAGTTTTCATTATTTTCAATCAGAATTTTGTTTGGACCATAATATATTATATTTAATAAATTATATTTGTGTTTGTCATAATAATTGCTATTATAAAATATTAGCTGGTAAACTGGCGTTGTCTGGTTTATAATAGAATCTTACATAATTTTTAAAGCCGTTTTTCATACTGATTTTCATATGATTTTTGTATAAATAAATTTGATTAAAATTTTAGTTTGTTATGTTAAAATTAAAACGTATTACTTGAACAGTTAGTAGAACAAAACTTTTAAACAAATTGTTTTTATTATTTTAGTTTATAAATTTCATTATTTAATTTTATGTTATTAAAATTTTGTTTAGCATATTAAAATCTAACTTGTCTGCAGGTTATGCAATAAAAGAGTTCCAGGAAATGTTTTCTGACTATAAAATGCTAAACTGTTGGCCGAGTTTTCTTTTGCAAAAGTACTGACATCTGGTTTTACTCATCAAATTAAAATATATTTTTTATTAAAAATGTTTGCATAAAAAATATACACTCACACTTTTGTATATACTATATAAAAATAAATTTGTTTATGTGTTTTATTTATGAATCAATCGACGTGAAATCTAAGCACTTGAACCGATTTTATTAAAATTTAGTACATTCAAGGAGGATGTTCAGTGGTCAGGAGCTGATATTTGCCGTCTTTGCAAAACAATCTACCAACCAATTGGCATATTATGGCCCAAAAAACCAATAAAAAATCAGGCATTGCTGGGTATCCCAACTAGTTTTGAATGTATTCTTACAATATTGCCAATTGTAGAAAAGCTTTTTAGAATGGTTCTAAATTTGTTAGAGAATATTAAGACCTTAACTAGACTAAATAAGTTTTTTTATTATTGTAATTAAAACCAGCCTAATTAAAAACTTATGTAACACTGAAAAAGTAACTGTAAGTGATAATTAAATGAGGCTTGTGAGCAATTTTGTTATATTATTATAGTTCCCATATTTTTAGTTTTTTTAACTCTTTGAGTTCCACCATTAGGAAAATAATCAGCAAATATAACAAAACGACCTCATCATTAATCCTGATTATTTCAAACAGTTTTGTCGTCTTTGAAATACTTGGGAAAGTAATGAGTAAAGAGAACCTTAATCATTGCTCGATGCTTTGACCGCTATCTGCGGAAGACATAGTCAATTCTTTCAATTCTTTGACGCAGTTACTTCCAACTTTTTTGGGCCTATTTATTTTTCCAAATGTGCGTTGTAAGTTGAGAAACTACGTCAAATCGTTCTCTCTAATTTTTTCACACTTGAATGTCAATCACTGCAAGCATTAACTTTGTCACCGGCGGCTTTATGCAGCTGTCCCGCAAGCTTACAGCACACTCTCCTTTGGCTTTCTAATGTTTTTTGAGTCTTTAAACATGAAATCAACGTCTACACAAAACTGTCTGATATTTTTCAGTGTCAACCTTTTTTGCTTTAAAAGAACCTTCACAGGCTCCTCTATTTTTATTGCCAGTTTTCATCTAGTATAGTTGCTAACAACTGGATTACTAAAACGGATTCAATAAAGGCTCTGACGTCATCACACATCTGGTCTTTGGATTTTTGTGAAAGCATCTTATCAGCCCTGTTAAACACAAACTGTTTGATGTGTCCCGCCACTGAAATTTATAATCAAGCTAGAAATCTCACCAGGAGCTCTAACAACAACACTATTTCCAGACTGAATTTTTTTAACGTCATCTACGACACTCAGGGTTCTTAACATTATCCATAAACTGTATTCACAATACCAATCCCAATAAATACTTGAAAAGATATTTACCATACCGATATCAATACTCAACTTAAAGATGTTTTCAAGTACTTAACTGTTAGACAAGAAATAAGGTGTATTAATTTGAAACATTTTTGCACAAAAATGAAAAAAACAGAGAAAATGCAAAATAAAATATATCAATTCAAAGTTTTTGTACCATTCACAAAGTCACACGTTTGTGCCACTGCAAAGTAGGGACAAGCCTTTAGGAAATTACTCCCGCTGCCTGTAACTGTAAAACATATTATATCATTGATAGTGAACTCTTGATAAGTTGCTTCCAGTTTTTTTTAGCAAATACTTCATAAGTATGGATACCATTTAATTTTCTAAATGTTAAATAATCAACTTGACGTTCAAATAAGATAGAGTTTACCCAATGGATAGTAACCCCAAAACTTTTGTGTTTAACACTTAGATTCCATTCACGAATAAATGAAAGTGCAAACTTACGGACCATTTCACTAGACTTATCCCAAATTGAAAAAAACCGCCATCTTTGAACGCCCATAAATTTATATCCGGAATACAAATATGAAAAAATTTTTCTCCATCAGATGGTTTTATTCAGGGGTCGTCTTCTCATGTAGAGTGCAGTTCCGTTTTGCTTGATGTGGTGGCTGTAGCGTGGGTCAAAAATATTGCCGAATTCGGGGTACCGATTTTTGAGCGCTCATAACTCCGGAACCGGAAGCCATGTGACGCTGCAATTTAAACTCGAGTTAGAGCACATGGACCACTATGCTCCTTTTGATTTTGGTTTTTCAAGGTCACGTGGTTCCGGAGATATTCAACGTCGACTCCGCAAGCGTTATAAGCCCAAAAGCGGAATTGGGCGTGGTCGCACAGACTCCCGGTCGGCACCGGAAGTAGGTCTCATTGACCCCCCGTACCTGTAGAATCTCAAGTCGCTATTACCGTTTCTGAGAAATCGCGATTTCCGTGCTCGGATTCCTATCCCTCCCGGCTCGCAGATCGTATTCAACTATAGCGGACTCGCCGGCATCACACCTGAAGTCCTTTACACGAAATAGGTCTCTTCGACAAACATAACCCAAGGGGACAAATCAAGCAAAGATAAAAAAATTCAGCTTTATCAACAGAACTAATATATAAACAAAAGGTTTTTTTTATCTTTTAACAAATCACTAATAATTGTTTACTGAGACATTAAAAGGACTAATTTTTAGTTAAAATGTATTGACAATAATGAGTCAATACTTCTCCGTAGACGTATTGACAATACCATTCCCAATAGCGAAAAATTATTGTCAATAGTGTATTGGTATTTGGCAAACATCAATCTTAACATCCCTGACAACACTGGTGATTCTGATACATTTGTCCACTTCGCAAAGGCCACGATCATTTTTTAGTTTTTTGGGCCATATTTTGGTAGGAGCCAAAACAAGAGCAAGACATTTTTCAAGCTAGAATTCAGCAGTCGCTAGAATTCAGCAGTCAAAAAACAGCCATGACAAATGCAACTATCCTTCTAGCGCCTGAATGATTTTTTGCAATACAATACTTTAAACAGAGCTACGTGGTTCTCTGACTATCTCAAACAAAACACATGCATTGCAACTCCGCAACTGAACTCAGTCTTAGATGCACGCTTCTTAAACA
>OZ022240.1:27164014-27399014 GCA_963978895.1 Erpobdella octoculata
TAGAGCATGTAGAATATACGATGGACTAATGCATCTCTTCTTCCATGCAGCTGACCATGCACATCATTCACATTCATGCAACCTTTAATCAGTTGGATCAGGTTTTTTCTTGCGTGTTGGGCAGTTAAATCAAATAAAGTCAATTCATTACAATGATATATATATATATATATATATATATATATATATATATATATATATATATTAAACAAATGATGCGTTTTGGCATGCACTACAATTATGCAAATTGCACAAGCACAAAATGTGGTGTAAATGCTGTTGTATCCAAAAGTGTTTGAACTCCGCTACAGCTAAAACATCCAGGTTTTTCTTAATGACAAAACAAATAAGAGTTTTATAAAAAAAATTCTTTTTTTTTCAGTTCGACTGCAGCTTATATTATTTATCATTATTGAAGCAGGTGCGTCAACATCCGGTACTTCCGATTCTCAAAGCCATACTGTTTACTTTGAATGATGATTTTGTGGTTTTAAAACTTTTAAGAAACTTTGAAAAAATCAAAGTCATTCATCAAATTTTTTTTATAAATTTTGAACTAAAAACATTAATTAATTTGATTAAACTAACAAACTTTTTGCAAAAAATAAAATTTAATTTTTATTAGTTAACCAACCTTTAAACGTTGAATTATATTTAAATGTAATTTTATCGGCTAAAATTGCTTAAAAATTTTATATGACACAATCATTTTAAATAAAAAAATAAATAAGATATTTATTAAATATTGAGATTTTTAGTCAAGACTGCAAATGTTAATTTGGTCATTAAATTTTGTTGTTGTTGATTAGCTTAATCATTTGCAGCAAATGTGGGAAAATGAGGTGCAAAGTGTTTATTTGTGATAAACTATTTTGTCATAAAATATTGAAAAAGGGAGAATTTTCAGAAAGCGATAGAATGCAAGCTGTCAATATATTTTGTTTAATTAATTGAACAAATGAACTGTCTTTAAACTTTATAATATTTTAGCATTATTAAAAAGTGACATAAAAAATAATTTTTAGTCTAAAATCGTTAGTTTAAATCAAATGACGCCCATGGATTCGTGTATTGTTTTCAAGATTTAGTTTATGCGCAAAATTTTAAGTCAAAAGATATATGGCAAATGGTCAAAAAATTGATTACATGCTAATACAAAAAGAAACACCAGGTGAAGCTAATGAAGCGTGGTGAAAAACAACTTTAAATTGTTTAAATCAGTTTAAAGTATTTTGTACTAAATTATTATCTGTAACCCATGGCAGATCTACACAGTTTTTTAGGTAGGGTTAAAAGCTTAAAAGCAACATCGGTTACCCTTCTATTTTTGATTTTTCATGAAACACAATTAGATAAACTATTATATTGCATGCTCATTAAAAAAATAAAATCAATAGAAATAAATAAATTGTAGATAACATATGATTGTAGAGAATTTATAATTGTAGATTATTTATGATTGTAGATAATTTATGATTGTAGATAATTTATGATTGTAGATAATTTATGATTGTAGATAATTTATGATTGTAGATAATTTATGATTGTAGATAATTTATGATTGTAGATAATTTATGATTGTAGATAATTTATGATTGTAGATAATTTATGGTTGTCTAGTGTGATTTTTCAACAAGACGTGATTTCAACTCTCAGATTCTTTCAATCAGTTAATAATATTTTACACCTGGTATTGTACAACTCAAATACTAGATTTCTCATCTGACGTTTTTTCATTATTTTTCCCAGATTTGAAACTGGCTCTCATATAATAAATTTTCTATTTTATTATACTGTTTAGGCACATGTTTTGCATCTGGCATGAAGTCTACAAGGTCTAAAACGTGTCAGAAACTGTCACTTTTTATGAAGAGACAGAAATTAGGTAACAACAAAATAGTAGTTGGATCACCGATGAGAAATTATTTTGTATTTTCTACATACTGCCCTGAAATTTCAGTTTTAAAACAATGTTTAGAGAAATATATATACTATTTTTAAATAATAATTTTTCCAGATTTTATTATGGATTTTTATTAGCGGGTTCTTATCGTTTTCCGTGTTCATGAACATAAACAGGCTCTTTTAAATATTTGTCTTCATCAAAACCATATGCCATAGTGCAGTGATTATTAACCTGTGAATTTTCAGATGTGCCGCAAGATTTTTTTCGAAAATCATAGTGCTTTTAAACTTTTAATATAATTTTGGAAGTTTTTGATTGAACAATTCAAAATGTTTAAAGGTGTAACGTATCTGTATGTATTAAGTATCAGATTTTAAAACTGACGGGGCATATACCTATACTTTCTGAAAATTTCTGGGCTCTAAAAAGTTTGTTGTAAGTTTTTGTTAGAAGTATGGTAACAATAAATTTACAAGCTTAGTTTTTTCGTTTCCTCATTTTAACTACCGATTGGTCTTTTTCTCTAAATTAGTAGCTAAAAAAGTCAACTAAACAAAAATAATCACAAAAATATTAGGAGAAGTACAGTGAATCTAAGTTTGGTTTTGTTGCATTCAGATCCCAAAATGTGATTTTTTTTGTTTGCTTTACAACTCAAAGTTGTCTAACAAATCACGACGTTAGAGCCCCAATTAAACATCATCTGTATAATTCTAAGCAAGCTCAGCCACAACATTAAAAAACATGTAAAAAATAAGTATTGTCTGCTATAAAAATTATTTTTCATTTAGGCGTGCTGAAAAACGTTTTAAAAATTTTCAGTGTGCCGATCTTCTCTAAAAGTTGACAACCACTGTCTTATACACACGATAGCAGAAGTTGTAATTCCTGTTTACTCAGTTACTCAAGGATAACAAGTTGTTCATTTGCATGCCTCAACTATTTCCTGTTACATAATTGTTTCATTTAATAACTTAACTGAGGCTGCTAAGCAGCATTTAATGCACACGCTGATTAGCTGATGGCACACCCACAGCTCTAATTAAGCAAGGACAAAGTTTAGTCGCAGATATAGACAGACCTGACTTCTGCTGTCTAAATTCTACTGTGTAAAATTCATTTAAGTTCAGACAGCCAAACGGATAAGATTGACAGGAATGGCTTTCTTCTAATGTTATTTTATGCAGATATCGGAGCTATGGCCTGACTGCCTCCCACCACTAGATCCGCCAGTCCCGTTGTTATGCCAGCCAATGAATCAATTACACCCATTATTCTAATCAACCATTTATTTAGTTCTTTATAAGCATCTGAATAATGCAAGCATTACGTTTTTTACTGTTTACACTTTTTGACCTTGTAATTAAAAATACAAAATTTCAAATGCAATTATTGGACCCGACCATGTTTGACCACTGCCTGACCAATAAAAAAGATAACTCACCGAGTTCCACAGCTTCCATAGCAACTTTTCAACTTGGTTTGCTTTGTGTTTTATAAAATTATTACTAACATGACTTGACAAAAAGAAGTAGTAATTTTTAAGGAATTATTTGTAAATGTAATTCTTGTTAACAAATATTTTTTCAACTTATATATTATTTATTAATTAAATAAACAGAAAATGTTATAATTATTAAAAACAAATTTAGAAAAATTTCTGAGGTAATTAATTTATCTTTTCAATTGAATTAATTAATCAAAAGTTCATAGTTTCATTATTTGCACAAAAAATAAAACCCAGCAACAACGTGTTACAACATTTGGAGATGGTGGAAGAAAGGTCGATGTATCCGGAGTGGAAGCCTCATCTTTTCCATACTATAGCATCTTTTGAAACACGCATGCATCTTTTCCATCACATCCTTTGATGAAACGGGCTTCGCTTGTGTGTCCGTGTGTCTGTACCTGTGATGCGATAGTAGTGTGCTTTGTGGTTTATTTGCTGATGATATACGATAAAGATACAATGTTTTCAGTTTCTATGAGATGATATAATAACAAACTATTTTTTAACAGTGACATTCAATTTTGATAAAATAAGTGCTTTCAATTGAAATTTTTAAGAAAACTTGTGTACAAATACATTAAAAATTTACGTTAGATACACATTTAAAGTATATTTTCATTGCAATAACAAAACAAACGCAGTTTACAGAAAATAATATAAAATATAAGAAATATTTAAAAAAAAAACGCTTGTATGCTAATGTACTAAAAGGTTAAAAATAACAATAAAGTGAACAAACTAACATTTTTAGAACAAAACGTTTTGTTTGGAAGATAAGAGTTTGGCGTTATCTATCCATCCATCCATCCATCCATCCATCCATCCATCCATCCATCCATCCATCCATCCATCCATCCATCCATCCATCCATCCATCCATCCATCCATCCATCCATCCATCCATCCATCCATCCATCCATCCATCCATCCATCCATCCATCCATCCATCCATCCATCCATCCATCCATCCATCCATCCATCCATCCATCCATCCATCCATCCATCCATCCATCCATCCATCCATCCATCCATCCATCCATCCATCCATCCATCCATCCATCCATCCATCCATCAGCAGCGCGAGAGGAAAACAGAGCAGCATAGGAAGAATATAAAGCAGCCATGAATAGGATGATAAAGGAAAACCTAGCGACACAGCAGGAAATGAAGAAATTGTTTTTGGTGGTGAGGTCGATAGCAGCAGCCGGTCCGGCGTTGATGTCAGAAAATGACAACAAAGAAGAAGAAAATGGAAATGCTTCTGACATTGGTTTGCCTGGTTGTAGTCTGGACGGTACGACTGTTGAGAGTTTGGTCGCAGGGATGGCTGAAGCAGTGGTGGGCACGGTTCTGGACCAGCGTGTTGCTGGTGAAAAAAATTATGTGGGCTGCTGCGGCAAAACCCAGTTTGAACTAGAGTCCACCAGCTGTGTCTCAGAGCATGTGACAGATGATGGCCGTACAGACTGCTCAGGTCAGGTGGGTCGTGAGGAAAGAGACGTGGTCCAGTTTTGTGGCGGGGCGCCACTAGAATTGGCCCTGTTGCTGAGTGTTGCCAGACTCTGACAGATTTTGAGGAGGTCGTTGGATCCGTCGAATAGGTCTTGGAAGATTGCTTGAGTGAGGTGTGTGGTGATAACTCTTGTGACGCAGCATCCGGACAGGGTATTTTACGGTTTTTGCATCACGGATCGGATTTGCTGGGTGGTCGTCTGTTCCGGGGCATTGGGGTCGGGTTATACTTTGAGAAAAATAATTTTGGAATAGATGGAGCGGAGCTCCAGGCGATGTCTGCTGATCGGAGCACCTTTGTGAGTGATGCCACTACGGATGAATCGGCTGAGAAGGTTGCTGCCCTTGATGTTGCAAAACAACATGAAAGTGTTTCTACGGAAGCTAGTGCCTCAGCTCAGAACGGTTTGGTTAATGATTTTGTGTTTTCGTGGTGGCTCGCGGGAGTGGAGCTAGAGCTTAGGACGGTCGAACAGTTTTGCATCGATGACAACCTTGTGTTTGGGGGCTCGAGGAGCGGTGGAAGGTCAAAACCTGACGGTGGCGTGCAGTTGCGGCTTCGGTTGTGTGGAGCCGTCAGTGGTCTGGTAAGGACTTGCTGTGGTCCACAGTGGTGTGCGAGGAGATTGCAATGTAGCGATTTGACGATGTGTTCAAACCCACAACGCCGAATCGGAAGATCACACAGGCTCCAGCGAGACTGGAAGAAACTGCGTCAAACAGTCAAAAGACTTCACCATGTTGTTTGCGAATTGCGGTCAAAGCCACGAGTGAAGATGAAGATATTTTGTGTTCGTGGCCGAGTCGCATTTCTCAAAAGCGACTATGCTGTTCGGGACGATGATTATGTAATATCGCTGATTTTACGATCATTTTCCCATTGATAGACGTTTAAGGACTTCGAACAATTATTATAGACGATTATTATTATATTAGTAGGCATAAATAGATTTATCAAGGCTTTATTTATTATCATCCAATAAACTACAAAACCATTCTATTGAGCCCAGTATACGATTTGACGATATTACAACAATATATATATTGTAGTTCCTTATATGCAATTTCATGAAATAATGGTTAGATAAATTGTATTATATAGTTTTTTTTCGGTGTTGTGTCTTCGGTATTGTGTTTGAGTGTTCGAGCAAGAGAATAAAACTCTATAAAAAAGACAGCAGCAAAGACAATTGGAATTATCAAGAAATTTGTTAGAATAACAGGGAACTCTGCGAAGTGAGATAATTTTTGAAATCTGAATCGTTTAGTTAATATTCGAAAAAAGCAGTAATTAACAGGAATAGAATTCGGGAAATATTGTCCTATAAATAACTTCAAACTTACGACGTTACGAATCGCTAGTGAGCAAAATTCGTCAATGTTTACAATTACATTCATTTTTATAGTCTCAACCAAATAGAAAAATATTCTATTGCCTAAAGTAAAATATCCAAAAAGTACGTAATTAGTCAAAATACTAAATCCAATTGTTTTAATTGTCAAACAAGTCTTGGTTCTTATTAAAAATACCAAAGATTCTGCATGGTCTGGAAGGAGCCGGTTATGTAGCTTGCTTATGAGACTCCAGTGGACGAAAATAATTGTTCTGATTGCACTGATGTTGCAGGAATGCATAAGAACTTTCTGAGCTGTTTTATGAAAAATTTTCTTTTTTTGTTTTCACCACTGCAATGCCGTTTCAGTTGAGGCTGTCGACCATGATGATTTGAGATAATTCTCAAATTCTGAATCTTTTGGCGTCTACTGTGCCGCACTATCACTCAAGAGAAACATAACTGCATCGAGATTTGGTCAAGATCGTTTATTTTGCGGTTCCGAGCCAATTGCATCTCCAGACGCCGACAGCTGTTCGAGGCTTGCTGATAAAGTTATGGCTTCTAGTGAAGGTGTTTTTGCCAATAGTTACTCATTAATTTTGGATTGAGATTCAATAAAAAATTAAACAAGTAAAGGAAAAAACGAGTTTTTTAACACAAACTTTGATTTAAAATACACTCGATGTGTGTCTGTGTGTAGGTTTGTATGTATACGAAAGATGTTCAAATTACGTTTTTTTTCATTGAATCATGTATTGTCATCCAATACAAAGATATGCTGAAAGTTTCAGCTTCCTAGATAGTCAAAAAGCTGGTTAAATTTCACTTGCAAGATTTGCGTACAGAGAAAGCCACACACACACAAACAGAGATTGTAACCTAAATACAAGTTTGTAAAAAAGCGATAATCGTTTTCAAAATCGATAATCGTTTACTAAAACAATAACCGGAATTTTTATTATTGTTTAACATCCCTTATTTTAATGCACTTGTTAGTTGAATTTTGAATTTGAATTTGTTTATTATCAGAACCAAAAATATAAAAAACGTCTATAGAATCTAGCAATAAAAAATTAATAAGTCTGAAAGTTATATTTTTGATGAAGAGGAGCTACATCAGGCTCCTCTATACTGACAGAAGCTGGAGGACTCGCGACTCCTAAGAGATGCGGTCCTTGAAAGCGTTTACTGTCGGGGCGTCAATTGCGTATTGCGTAAGCGCATTCCATGGAGCGACAATCCGGTTTGTGAAAAAGTTGTATCGCTCTTCGCAACCTCTGACATACTGGCGCTCTAATTTACAGTTGTGGCCACGCAGGTTGTATGCCGTGTGGCCGGCTGCTCGAGTTTGCGGAACGGAAAAGCTGACGTCGTCAATGTTGCGGGCGATTTTGAACTGCTCGATCAGGTCACCTCTCGAACGGTGAGGTAAAGTGTACGCCACAGTATGAGGCTGCGGCTGCGGAAAGCTTTTCTGAGTCGGCTGAGCATATGATCGGCTGATGACGCTGCTTTTTCGACCTGTGCTCGGATCTTTAGATCATCTGAGACGAGAACACCAAGATCTTGTTTGACTTTTGTGACTTCGAGTGGTCGCCACCTGCCGTCAATATGTCTCATAGAGTATTGGTGGGTTATTCTGTGTGAGCGACCGACATGCATGATTTTGCATTTCTCGACATTGAAGTGCATTAGCCAAGTGAATGACCACTCAACTGCACGGTCAATGTCAGCCTGGAGAGATGAAATGTCGGAAGCTGACTTGATGATGCCGATGATTTTGCTGTCGTCCGTGTACATTTTAATTTGGTGTGTGATAGTGTCCGGTAAGTCGTTAATATATAACACAAAAAGTAGTGGACCAAGAACAGAGCCTTGAGGAACGCCACTGGTCACATTCTTCCACTCGGACTCGCAGTCTTCAATCAAAACGCGCTGCTTCCTATCTTTCAGCCACGCTTCGATCCATGTGAGTAGCATATCACGGAAGCCGTAAGATTTTAGTTTATGCAGTAGGCGTTTGTGAGGTACTCTGTCGAATGCTTTGGCAAAATCTGTATATACTACGTCAGCCACATAGCCGCAATGAACAGCCTCAGTGAGTATGTCGCGAGTTTCTGAAGACTTGTCTTTCTAACTTTTAAAGAACAACTGCGCACTATGCAATAAAGTGTTAATTTAATTAAGAAGTGACATTAAATTAAAAATTTTCTGATGAATATTTGACCGATTGTTAGAGACATACATACATAACGATGACTTTGTTGCCCTTTAAGTAAAAAAGAAATAAATGTAGTTCATCATTCTTTTTTATTTTTTTACTGAAACACATAAATTAATTTCAGTAAATTGTCAAGATTATTGAAAAAGTAAAAAAATTAATCATCAATTCAATTAAATAAACATTTTAGAGTTGAATTTTAATTAAATAAATTGTCAACAGCTTATGTAGTTTAAAATTTAGAATAACAGTTTTTTTAAATATAACAAAATGAATGAACCAAAACAGAAAATACAACACTATGGATAACATATAATAATTAGATTTTCAGCCCAGATAAATTTTTTCTCATTAAAAATGTTTTTGTCAAAATTAGTTGCAAGACCTGCAGCAAATATTAGAAGATAAATTGCAAAGTGTTTGTTTGGTAATAACCACTTTTATTATAAAACATTAAAACACGTGAAGCAAAAACGAAGTTTTTTAAAAACACACTTTTATATTTTTAATACATAAACAACAAACATATTAGCATAGAAAAAAATAGTTAGACGAAAATATCACAAATAATTGTTTGATTAAATTTTGTCCAATCGATCCGAAAATTTGATAGAATGTATTGTTAATGAGTCCGGAGGTATGTTTAAATTTTTAAGTCTTTAGCTCATCGGGAAGTTAGTTTAAAATCGATTGAAAAATTTGACGACAGACAGATAGACAGACATACAAAGAAGTCAAGTTAAGTAAAAGTGTAAAAGGTGAATCAAAAAACAAGTTTTTTAAAAACACACTTTTATATAATCGATTGTGTAGGCCACATTCTGTTACATAAACAACGAGCATATTAGCATAGACAATAAATAGTTCGACGAAAATATTACAAATAATTATTTAAATAAATTTTGTCCAATCGATCCAAAAATTTGATAGAATCCATTGTTAATCAGTTTGGAGGTTTGTTTAAATTTTCAAGTTTCTAGCTGATCGGGAAGTTAGTTTAAAATCGATTGCAAAATTTGACGACAGGCAGACAGACAGATAGACAGACAGACAGACAGAGAAGTCAAGTTAAGTAAAAGTGTGTAAAAATAAAAATTTTTTTAAAAGATAAAGTGCAGGTTGTCAGAATTAATTATTAGTTTGCTACAATAAATGAGCTGTCATGCGTTCAAAATTTTTAATGTTTCAACATTAAAATGGTAATAATAAAACATTTTACATACTTACACATCTTTTCCTACTTCTCTTTTTCAATCTATTTATCTCACTGTTTTCCGTCGTGGACTGTTTAATAAGTTCGTGTCCGAGCGCTATAGAACAATAAGGAAATAGCGCTATAAAAATTTAATGGATTGATTGATTGATCTTATGTTTATCGATCTAATGTAATATTTAATAGAATATTTCAAATAACATTCCTAGGTCATGTGATCGGCTCGGGTCATATAGCCCCTGATCCTGTCAAGATTGCTACAGTTAATGATATTAAACCCCCAACAAATAAGAGGGAGGTAAAACGTTTAATTGGTTTCTTCAGCTATTTTAGAAATTATATTCCACATTTAGCAGAAACGGCTTATGCCCTTACAGAATTAACAAAAAAAGATAGGCCAATTAAAATTGATTGGAAAGAGAACCATCAAATAGCTTTAGATAGACTTAAGTTAGATTTATCTAATTACATTAACCTAAATACAATAGATTACTCTCAACCGTTTGGTTTGTCAACAGATGCTAGTTTGATAGCAGTAGGTTGTTGTCTATTCCAATGGGATATAGATAAGCATGAAGTTCCTATAGCTTTTGCTAGCAAGAAGCTCACTTCCACGCAGAGTAGATGGTCCACTATTGAACGTGAAGCTTTTGCGGTTGTATGGGCACTAAATAAATTTAGACAGTGGATTCTGTTTTCAAGAGTGATTGTTTTTTTCAGATCACAATCCACTTACGCATTTAACTGAAGCTGCTCCTAAGAGTGCAAAACTCAACAGATGGGCGCTAGCTTTGCAAGAGTATGACTTGGTATTTCAATATAGGAGAGGACGCGATAACTCCGTCGCAGATTTTATGTCCCGAATTTAAATTCCGTATGTAGTTTCATCCTTATTTCTTTAAGTTTAGGTGGTGTAAGTTAAGTCTTTTATGTTGTGAATTCATCCGATTTGCCTGTTATTTTTAGTTTGAAGTATTCTTTGGTTGGAGTGAGTGTTATTTTCCTTTTGGTGAGTGTATAATTGTAATGGGCAATCGCGGATGATTCGGATAAATTTGTTTTAGTCAATTCATCCAGGTAATCCCAAAAGAAGAAGATGTTTTCCTTGCCAGTTCTCAGTCGTGGGAAGGATACTGAACTTGCTGTGACTGTGTGGTGCCTTTCAAGGACAAGCTTAAGGAAGGAAGAAGATTAGGAGATGTCAAACATTTACATAATATTTTTGATATTAATGTTCTGTGAAAACACTTTGCTTATGAACGCAGATTTTTATTGTGTAGCCCCGTTGGCTAGTTCTTGATGTATATTTTTATTGTGTAGCCCCGTTGGCTAGTTCTTGATGTATATTTTTATTGTGTAGCCCCGTTGGCTAGTTCGGGATGTATATTCTTCTTTGTGGCCCCGTTGGCTAGTTCGTGATATATACTCTTATAACGATAACCAGATACTGGTTATCGTCTTTTCGGGTAGGAGGTGTGTCAGTGCTGGACCCCCCTCCTTTTTATTCTATTTTATTTATAGTATTATTTAGTATCTTCCATGGGCCACGTCGAACTTATTTGTAATCCTTTGTGTTAACGAGCCAATCGGAGCGCGTTTGTTTCCCGCAATTAATAGGGGTGTATATTTTTTAATATATTGAGAAATCTACCGATTAATTAATTAAATAAATCTCGTGGATAATAGTTTATATACATGTTTATAAGTTGTGAAAGTCTGATGTCTTCGCGATCGAGATTTAAGGAGCTATTAATATGTTTTGGATTTGTTTATATTGGTTTATTTTTTCGTGGGTTTTTCCCTATATAAGGTAGTGACGATAGCTTTTCAGCTCTTGCCTCTAGCTCTCTCCTTCGTTAGAAACTCTTGCTGTTCGTTTTTGTGTGTAAGGCTACGTTTGCTTGTATATTTTAGGAGGGAAAGTCCTACGTGACTGTTTCCACGCGATTGTTTCTCTAATCGATTAGTTTAAACACTAACCTGCTTGCTTTTTATAAGTAAATAAATTTCGTTCTCAAAATCTTCAAAGTTAGTGTAAATTGGCGGCACGCTACTGACACTGCTCTACTATACTACGAATGAACTTCAGTGCCTCTGGAGCAGCAGATATTAATTTTAGGTTCCTTATTTAAGATAATATAACGGATTTAAAAAGATGTTAAATTGCAAAAAATTTATGAAACTTGTTTTACGGTTTACTTGTTGTTTGATATACAGTGTCTAGTGGACAATTTGTAGATTTGTTGTCAACTTCCTATGGAATGATAAATGATTCTTTTAACATAATTTGTAAAATACGCATAAGTCAGTTACAAATTACCTAAAAGTTGTAAAAAACAATAGGATATTTATGGTCTGGGATACTACTTTTTTATCCAGTGACATTACCACACTGGTTTAATTAAAGTACATATCAATTTTCGACAAAAATCACTGCCACAAAAACACCTGGTAATGTTTTGCAAAAGAAACCGCAACTAAGTAAAACCGTAACATATCCCGGTTTCACACAAAAGCTACAAAAAAGTGATAAAATGTATTTTACACGCCCAAACAAACAGTTTGATTTATCCATTTACCCATGTTGACGTTGAGGTTGCGGGATTTTTTAACTTTCATTTTCGTGAGACCATGCAAAATTTAAATACTTGAAAAAGAACTAATTTGCTGAAAGCTGAACAAAGTTTAACAGAAAACAGCTGGAACTAATGCTTATTTTAGTTTAAACTCATTATTGTGCATTTATAGCTGTGCCTCTTGGTTCCAAACGTTTAGCAGCATTAGAGGTTGACGCTAGTACATCATTTAATGTTTCTAATTTTCTGTTCGGAGTTTCAAACCGGAGTTGCTTAATTGAGAATTCAAAATTATTATGGTTTCCCACCAAATTTCAATTATAAGTAAGTTGAATAATTTACTTCAAATTCATAATATTTGAAAAGTGGAATACCTAATGAGACTTTTCTTTCAGTTCTCATTGGACTTTATTCTAATGCTTATTCCTTAAGTGAGTGTTTGTTATTGTTTTTATGTCACTGAGATCTATGCATATGATAATCGCGCTTCTAAAAATACTAATACTTTATTGATTTAGTTTGACCTAAAAACTTAAATACATTATTTATTAGGTTGCAAAATTTGCGTGATGTAACACCGAGAACTTATATTAAAACTTTGTAACTTTGCTTTTTTAAAAAAATATAATTTTAAGCAAAGAAAATTTAATATAATGAAAAAAAATACCGATTTGTTTTTCAATAAATTCGAAGTTGTTGACATTTGTGAAAAAAATTATAGTATAATAAATTTGGAGAAACGGTTTGGTAGGCGAGGCTGAAAAACAGTGATATATTAGTTACGAAACTAAAATTAATGCTTGCTCTCCCGTTGCCGTCGCTTGTCCGTTCTAGGGATGGACCGAGAAGCAAATTTGGCGCCGATGTCGAGCACCGAGTTTTTGGGGTTATTTTTCACTGAGTCTGAGTTTAAGTGAATATATAATATATAAGTTTAACTGGTTTTATTTTCTAACACGTTCGTTATTATAACAAATTTATTTACATTTAAAAATTAAAATAATAAAGAATATAATATAAAAACATGAAGCTGCCCTATACAATTTAAGTTAGTAGTTGAAGTTCAGTGCCTCCAAGCCATTTTCATTGAAAAGCAACACTGCGGTTTTTGAAGCAGAAAGTCGCAGTCTTTTGTCAGTGCATATACCACCTGCAAGTGCTAAAGAGACGTTCACTGTCGACGCTTGATGGCGTTGGGCCACGGCGGCAAGATGCGGAAACACATTAGACTGATGTTCATGTGCTAGTTGCTGCCAATAATCATGAAGTGCAGGTTTATTGGCAATATCTGTTGCCCGGGGTTCATTTATCTTAGCATCCTAGATTATCTCTGTCACTGCATCCGATGATGAAATCGAGTCTGACATGCCAAGGCTTTTTCAAAAATCTATTTTTAGCATGCACTCGTTTGTCATCGCTGCTGAAAAAACACAGTTTTGTTGTTGGGTCAAGACTTTTTTATATTACACACAAACGACTGTTCTCTATATCAGCCAATCTTGCCTTCAAATCCATCGGCATCCGCAATCTCATCTTACCAGTTCCAAAATCATATATATATTTATATCTCTTAACACTAAATACTAAATCTCTTGGTAATCATATTTTTTTTAGGAGACTTTAATATTAATTTACTTAATGCTTCAAGTCATACAATGTCATTAAATTTTGTTGATACTCTTGCATCCCATTATTTACTGCCTGCTTTTTTAAAACCAACTAGAATTTTACCAAGTAACACCCTTATTGATAACATTTTCCCGAATTTTCCCATTAAAAACAGCACTTCCAAAATTATAATTGATGATCTTTCTGATCACCTGCCAATTTTCTTATCTTTAAATCTTTACTTTAAAAGGAACAAGCCTGATTACCAATTGTTTAGGCTTAAGAATGAGAAATGCAAGTTAAAATTTCTTGAAGAATTAAACCAAACTGACTGGTCTATCATATATGCAACATTCAACAAAGGTAATGCTTCTGATGCATATACTGTTTTTTACATAAGTACTTAGCTATTTATAACAGTTGCTTGCTATTTATAAAATCAAATTTTAAGTCTAAAAATATTTATAAAGAATGGATAACACCATGCTTGCTTAGGTCTTGTAAAAAGAAAGCCCTATTATATAAGAAATATCTAGCTAATCCTACTCTTGAAAATAAATTAAAATTCACTGCACATAGAAACAAATTCAAAAGTATCAAATTGGCAGCAATAAAACAATATCATTCTTCTAAATTTCAATTTTTTCAAAGTAACATCAAAAAAACTTGGGCATTGATTAAGTCTTTAATTAGCAATAATAGTCCCTGTGATTCTGTAAACTCATTTTATTCAAAAGATGGACACTGCATCTTATCTCCTAATGATATTGCTGACTCATACAATGAGTTCTTTTCTACAAAAGGGTCTGATTTAGCAAGTAAAATTAATCATGTAAACAAGACATTTGACTCTTTTATGAGTAACCCAGTTCTTCAATCAATGGACATTGCTCCGACAAACCCATCTGAGATAATTAAATTGGCAAGTGATTTAAAGGCATCACATAGTTGTGGATATGATGATATAGACCCGTTGATAGCAAAATCGTCCATTAACAGCATAGCACCACTGCTTTCTTTTTTTATTTTATTGTTATTATAAACCAGGCATGGGCAAGCCCCTCGCCGAACAATATAAACACAAACTGAACGCGCAAACAAATACAACAAAAAATAACAAAAAATAAACAGAGCAAAATAAAAATCCTAAGCAAAATCAAATTGAATATCCCCAAAAAAATCATCCAAAAGTGATTTGAACAAAGACAACGATTCAGCAGACACCACCGGCCCAGGGAGCCAATTCCAGTCGTCCACCACTCTGTTACTAAAGTAATACTTCCTGCAATCTTTATGAGCCAACCTAGTAGCCAACTTGAACTCATGTCCCCTAGTTCTTTCGTCAGGGCAAAGGGTCAACTCCGGACAGTGGCAATCCATCAAATGATTAAACTTCATTTTATACAGTAGAATTAGGTCGGCTCGCTTTCTTCTATATGTCAGGGAAGGCAATCTGAGTTTCTTCAACCTCTCCGTATAAATGAGACCTTTGCATCACTTGACCATTCTGGTAAACCTTCGCTGAACCCTTTCGAGTTCTTCAATCAAACCACGCCCGTGAGGACTCCAAATCTGAACTCCGTACTCCAATTGAGATCTAATCAGAGATTTATACAATGTTACAAAAGCATCATCAGGCAGATATTTTAAAGTTCTTCCAACTATACCCAATAAAGAATTGGCCTTTTTGATTCTAGAGAACACACGGTCTCTGAATTTCAATTTTGAATCCAGTACGATTCCTAGATCAGTAACCGAGCTAACTTCAGGAACCACAACAGACAAACCTGATGTATCTTGCATATAGTAATCCGCTGCAAAACGATTACCTCCAACCTTTAAAACACAACATTTAGATGGATTCACGTTCATTTGCCATCTTGTGAACCACTGCTGCAATTTATAAATGTCGGACTGCAGTTCCCGAGTGTCTTTGAAGTCCGCGATCGGTCTAAACAACTTGGCCATGTTGACCCGAGATGAGAGAGTTAGTATTCAAAGGAGAATCAGGAATGTATCGTGTTGCAACATCAGACAATGCGAATTTATTATGTTCTTCTGTTGAGGTTTTACTAGATGTATCACTGACATCCTGGGCACAATGAGTCCCACAACAGGTGGAAACAGGAGACTTGTCCCGACACGACAAATCCTCATCAACACTGTTCATCAATGTTTCGTTAGAGGTCGTGTCATTATCCCGTGTGTTATCACTTGCAAGACAAGCCGAGATGAGATCTTCACTCCAAGAAGAAAAACCAGAAACGTCATCATTTAAAGTACTATTCAACTCCAAGGCACTCTTAGCTACCGAATGTGAAGAAGGATGGGACGAACAGATCCGTCAACAACACAAGCCGAAAGTTTTTTGCCATCAGTTACTAAAGTCGAACTGATGTTTACATTTATATCCTGCGAATCATTTATCGCGAAATCAGTGGAAACTGGAGGGTCGACAGATCTGTCGCCACGACAACGAAAACCACCGACGACCAATGTTGAGACGCCAAGAGATGTAGTAGCCATAGCAGAGGGGTATGACTGATATTGGAGCAATAAGGTTTTGTCAAAATTATTATATTGCATATTTATAGAGGGTCGTTCTTGAGATATCAGTAAAGCTTCTTTAATTTTTAATCTAACAGGATCGGTATCTTGAACAATTATTTCGGTATTTTCATTCAGTGTTTTTTTGTTGGGTTTGTGTCCACGAGCAGTAACAAAATATGAACAAATACTTCCTCCTTGGGTATGCATCGTTAGACGCCTAGAGAGGCTAGTACGCGTATGCCCTATGTAAGTTTGAGGAGTTGTACATGATTGTGGACACGTAAATTTGTAAACAACATTATTTTTCTGTAATTAAATAGTTTTTCTAGAGTTATTAGTAAAAACCAGTTGATGCGTTTTTTTGTTCGAGTAGTAGATGAGAAGCTGCAGGCGTTGTGAGATTGGATTAGAAGCCCGTACGTGGCTTTGAATCAAATTCCTGATGGAGTCTTCGTCTCTTTTATAATTATCATGCATCTGTGCACAATAAAACAACGGTATCAGGGACTTCTGCGGCTGTTTTTTAGAAGTACAATTGTTGTGCTTGATATCAACAAATTTACGGATAGTATCATCCACCATTGAGTCGGAATAATTATTATTAACCAACAGAGTTTTAATTCGTTTGACTTCAGTGTCAAAATCAATCCATGTTTGAGAATATTTAAATGCTCTGTTAATAGCAATATTCTTGTACATACTATTTTATTTTTAAATTATTTGAACTTTCTTAATACATATTTTTATTATTTTTATCACAGTTCCTTTTACGATATTTTAATATCTAGGGTAGGTACGCTCTACCTGGTTTTATTGTTTATTTCATTGTATCGTTTCTTGCGTCGACGTTTGGTTTAAATTTTAAATGGGCTCCGAGGATTACAATTTTAGTCGAAACGGTCCGTTAGCCCTAGTTGAATCAAAGAATGTATGTAGTTAATTAGTGTTCTTTAATGTATTGGTTCCACTCTGCAAGTGTGATCTTCTGCAAAGGCTTATTATGATTGACTAAAGCTGAAAAAAAATTTTTATTAGTTAACGGCTGCAATAATGTTAAAATTCGCTCATATATCTCAACAGGTTATATTTTTTGAGATGTTCTTAGTTTTTAAGTGTCATGTCTACAGAACGCTACATGTGGCATGTTAATAAATGTTGACCCGTGGCTTTGAAAAATTTGATATAAAACACAGATTGAAATAAAACATAAAGTAATAATAATATTAAAAACTTTCAAAGCATTAACTTAATGAATTTTCCGAGAGTTTTCTGAGATCATCAATTTGGAACAATCGAAGAGTACCACTTTTATTTAGCAAATGATGCAATTATAAATTGAACAAAACAGCAGCAAATTGATAGGCTGGCTTGAGAACTTTGTTCATGATTTTGTTGAAACACAAAAATACAAAAACACAAAAATACTGCACTTGCTTTTATTTCTTTCAAATTTCATGCACCTCATATATCAGTGAAACTTTTACAATAAATTGATGTTGCATGTAAGATTTTCTTTAAAATGTAATTTTCTAATTTTCTCTGAAAAGTAAAAAAATAAAATAAGACCGATAAATTAATTCATAATCTTATAGTCATAACTACTCGTGAATAATAATGGTTGTAATGCCATCACATATAAAAAAACTTACCTGCAAAAAGAATTTCTCATTTACCGATAGGCTGATAGCAAGCTCGTCAGTTTAGGAAACCATGATGAACAATATTAGATAAGGAACAATTGAAGTCAGAAGCCTTGAACGATAAATATGAACAATGAATTTAAATTTATTTTTCCAATCTGCAACTCCTTTTTGCAAAACACAAAATGTTAGAGCATAATGATAATCTTATAATAATTAATAATAATATAACATAATTAAAATTAAACACGTGCAATGCAACAAACGAAACAAATTGAAAGATACACAGTAAATCATGATTTTAAAAACTAAAAACAAATTACCAAAGCTTTGCCACTTTACTTTTGAATGGGAGATATGAGCAATGAATTTCTAATCTGATTTAATTTTAATTTGTTGAGTCTGGAACTCTTTTTGTGAAGCACAAAATATCTCTAAATAGAAGAAATTCCACCTGCAATTTATTGATTAGTCCTGAAAACCAAAGTTATCTAGATTTAAAAGATAAGTTGTTAAAATCAAATATAAAGTTTACCGATAGCAGAGCTGTCGTATCGGAGGTTCGGAAGAGAATCAGAGAATGAGCTCTATGAAATCAAAACAAAGGTATCCGGCGGCACCATAGATATCTATAGGCGGCACTAAACAACACACATATTTATTTAATTTAATATTTATATTTAAAACTTTTAAAACTTAAGAAAAAAATATTTTGTATAATTTAACTATAAATTAATTTATTTTTATTTTGTAGATTTAAAAATTTACTCCAACTTACTACAGCTGACCAAAACGTTTTTTGTCCATAAAACATCAACGGAGACACCAGTTTATTTAAAATTTTACAGAAACCACCGCTTGAATAAGTTACATAAGTGTGCCAAATTTCAATAAAATCGGTTTGGCCGTTTACATTTTATTTTCGAACAAACAAACAAACAAACATTTCATTTTTATATATAAGACAAATGTAAAGCCTGAGAATGTTTTTTTTGTCTTTTTTTTTGTAGATGAGATAGATGGTTATTTGTGTGTGTGCTTTGTGGGCGTATACAGGAACTTGCCTATAGCGCGTAACTCTAGCGACTGAATTATAAAAAAAATAAAAAATTTCAAACTCTCAATTCAAAATTTAGAAAATTTTCAAATATATTTTTAAATAATTCAGAAAAACATTTTAATTTGTTTTAAATATTGATACTGCAGTACAGTGCTGATATAGAAGTCTATGTAAAAACACCACCAAGTGAATAAGCAGCCATTCTTAAATAGGTGCTTCTGACACAGCCGTTTCGCGTCTTAAAACACATGGTGTAAAAGACTATAAACTATAATAAAAAAAAAAAAAAAACAGCCGTTTCAAACTCCGCCTCGCTAATTGCGAGCCAGTCCCAAGCCTGGATAAAGGAGGAGGGACAGTTAAAAGGAACAAATTTTGATCCACGACAGGAAGAACCTATGTGCTTCCTACATACAGCCAATTCAGTCTTAAAACACTTAGTGTAGAGGACTATAAACTATCATAAAAAAAAAAAAAAAAAAAAAAAAAAAGCCGTTTCAGTCTTAAAAGAATAGGAGCGAATGTTCACTTAGGTTAATATACCTGTATCGACCCATGCGGATGTTTTTTGTTGTCATGTACAGCAAAGCGTGCGCTGGTCAATTGACTTGCAGGATAATCGACTTCTTCGCAGGATAATCGACTCCTTCGCAGGATAATCGACCAATTAGGATCGATTAACTGTCAACTGTCGATAAACCTTACAATAACCATTATTACAGACATACATACAAACGATGATTTTGTTGTTTTATTTTAACTAACAAGGTTGCCCTGTGCTGCTAATTTTTTAAGTGAAAAAGAAATAAATGTAGTTCAACAATTTTTTTTATTTTCTCACTGAAACACATAAATTAATTTGAGTAAACCGTAAAAATCAGTGCAAAAGTAAAAAATTAATTATCAATTAAAACTTTTAGCGTTGAATTTTAATGAAATAAATTTAACCGGTTTTTAAACATAACAAATTGAGTGAACTTGAAGCGGAAAATAAAACAATATGGAGAATATATAATAATGAGATGTTTTGATAGATATTTTTGATAGATATTTTTTTATTAAAAATATTTTTTGCCAAAATTAGTTTATGATTTACAGCAAGTGGGGAGGAGAGATAAAGTGCAAATTGTTCGTTTTTTATAAACCACATTCATTATAAAACATTGAAAATTAAAAAAAAAAAGATAAAGTGCAGGCTGTCAGAATTAATTATTAGTTTGCTACAACAAATGAGCTGTCAAGCGTTTAAAATTTCTATTGTTTCAACATTATTAAAAAGTAATAATAAAACCTATTATATTTACACATATTATGTTTATCAATCTCCTAATCTAGTGTAATATTTATTAAAATATTTTGTCATATTAAATAATATAAATTATGGGAAACTTTTTAAAATAGTTTATAATTTTTAACACCAGGTGTTTTAAGTCCAAAACGGCTGTATGTATGAATCACCTGAATACTTCCTGTCGTGGATCATAATTTGATATTGTAAACCCTTCATCCTATTTTTTCAGGGACTGGCTAACAATTAGTGAGGCGGAGTTGTATAAGAAAAAAATAGGTTAAAAATAGAATTTTATGAAATAAAGTTGTCTTTTTTTACATGAACAAAAATAAATCTTACATTAAAAGCTCTACCAGCAATAAAAAGTAACTGGGTTTGCTATCTTTAGCATAATACCTTATAAAATAACTATTGACCTTAATGAAAATTTGAATAAATTTGAAAAAAAGAGTTGGTACTGTAATTTGGTATTAAAATCTTACTAAGACATATTTAATTTTTTTAAACCCTTATATTTTTTCCATCACCTGTCTTGCCTGCTTGATTGCTTTTAAACAAGAACAAATCAAACACAGTTATATGAATAAGTATTTACATTTATAAATTGAAAACAAGTAAAGATAACAAATAAATTTAAAAAAAAGCTTTTACTTGCCTCTTTCTCTGAGTTCAACGAACTAATATTTTTGAATCTAAAACAAATGTTACGCTCAATCTGTACATTGATTATTTCTTTTATCTATATATATATAAATGAATTTTTGAATGTAAATATGTATAAATATATATATGTTATTCATGCATTGCTACACCATTCATCCGATCGTAATGAAATTTTCACTCAACTTTGAAAGTCAAGGGGAATCAAATATAGAGAAAAAAATTTGAAATCCGACACAAAATGAGCGGAGCGGAGCGGGTTAGCGAGCGGGAACTATATATATATATATATATATATATATATATATATATATATATATATATATATATATATATATATATATATATATATATATATATATATATATATATATATATATATATATATATATATATATATATATATATATATATATATATATATATATATATATATATATATATATATATATATATATATATATATATATATATATATATATATATATATATATATATATATATATATATATATATGTATCTGCGTATATATGTGTGTATGTATGTATGTGTATGTGTATGTATGTATGTATGTATGTATGTATGTATGTATGTATGTATGTATGTATGTATGTATGTATGTATGTATGTATGTATGTATGTATGTATGTATGTATGTATGTATGTATGTATGTATGTATGTATGTATGTATGTATGTATGTATGTATGTATGTATGTATGTATGTATGTATATATATATATATATATATATATATATATATATATATATATATATATATATATATATATATATATATATATATATATATATATATATATATATATATACGCGGAAAAGCGACCGGGAACGCGACTTGATTATTGTAATTGTCTACTCAGTGGAAAACCGGATCTGTTAATGAGGCGGCTTGATGGTGTCATGCGTGCCACGGCTAGGCTGATTCTCCGATTGCCTCGATACGGTCATGTCACTAAAGCGATTCACGACCGACTACACTGGCTGAACATGCAGGCGCGTATCGACTTCAAGCTATCTCTCACTGCGTACCGATGCCTCCATGGTTCTGCGCCGTCATACCTCTCCGGTCTGTGCATTCCGGTGACTCAGTTTCCTGGCCGATCTCACCTTCGCTCGGCTTCTTCCGGTCAGCTTCTTGTTCCTTCCTGCGGAGCCAGGACGTTTGGACCGAGGGCTTTTGCAGTTTCTTGTCCAACTACCTGGAACAATCTACCGATTGAACTTACCGATCCGGCGTGTGTCGATAGCGTTTATGTTTTTAGGAAACGACTTAAAACTCATTTTTTTCTTCGTATGACGAACGGATCTTGACCCTTTTTGTTTCTGATGTGTGATTCTGTTCGTTCGTTTATTCTGGCACTGCCGCCTCGTGCTCTGAGAAATTTTTCTTTTTAGAGAGCACGTTAAATAAATAAATAATAATAATAAAAGGAAACGGGAGCGAGAGAGACAAACATTAGAAAAACCTCTAAAATCCCCGGGCAACGCCGGTTGCTCCCGCTAGTATGAAATAAAAATTCATAAATTTAACCCGATGTATGGATTAGTTGTTATCTAACCCTAACCCCAACCCTAACGGACAACTTTACTTAATTTTAATTGATTCAAGGCCTAATTCATGTTGGAAACATTCAATTAATGTATTGTCATCCAGAATAAAGCTTTCCTGGAAGTTTTAGAGCTCTAGGTGGTCGAAAAGTGGGAAAGCGACCGGGAGCGTGAGAGCAAGCGGGAAAGGAAACGGGAGCGTGAGAGCAAGCGGGAAAGGAAACGGGAGCGTGAGAGCAAGCGGGAAAGGAAACGGGAGCGTGATAGAAAAACGATAGAAAACCCACTAAAAAGCCCAGGCAACGCGGGCACCCCGCTAGTATATTTATATATATATATAAATGTCTGCGTGTCTTTTATGCATTGCTACATCATTCATGCAATTGTAATAAAATTTTCACAGAGGGTGAAATTCAATAGAGGATGGTTTTCGTGAAAACTAGTTGAGATCGGTCTAAAATTTAGCGCGAGCGGGAACGGGAACAAGAAAGCGAGCGGGGACGGGAGAATGAACTGGAGCGGGAGAGCAAACGGGAATGGGAGAGAAACCAGGAGCGGGAGCGGAAAATCGACCAGGACGGGTTAGCGAGCGCAAACGGGAAAGTGAACGTGAACGGGAAAACGACCAGGATCAAGAAAACAAGATAGAACAGGAAAGAGAGCTGGAGAGTGAACGGGAAAAGGAGAGTTAGCAAGAAGGAGTAGAAGAGCAAGCTTTAGCAAAAAAGCAAGCGTAGAAGGAAACGGGAGTATGATAGTAAAGAAAAACGATAAAAAATCTCTGAAAACCTCAGGCAACGCCGGCTCACCCCGCTAGTTTTTATTTTATTAAAGAACTTAAAAAAACTATAACTAAAGATTTCGTTTTTTTATAACAATCAGAATCATCCATAACTAGATCAATTCCCACTTTTTTTAAATTTCCATCTTTGCATAGATTACTGAGTCGTTGGTCACGACATCTATGATCTAATGCATCTAGGGGGGGGTGATATCCCTGCTAAATAATATCTTTGTATGCAAAAATGTGTCCCCCTTCAGCAATTCGTGGCTACGCGCCTGAATGTTAATTTGCTACGAAACAAAATTAATGCTTGTTGACAACTCACTTCTACATTATTCCACATTGAACAGCTTTTGCACATAAGACTAATACCAATAATTGTTTTTTTAATTATACTTAAAATTTATTTGATTAGGTGTTCCATCAGTGTTTTGCAAACACAAATTAGATTTGGTTTTGCTCATGGATACATCGGGACCTGTAGATATATCCCATTGGAATACCAACATCGACTTTGCTAAACATCTCATTTCAAGATTTGCAGTAACAAACAACAGTCGTATTTCACTGATTACTTACGCTAAAACGCCAAACCTTATTTCAAATTCACTCAAGGATTCAGAGTCTTTAAATGTAAGTACAAATTGGCTAATTAAAAAGAGCTTGATTATATGCCAAATCATTATATTTTAGCCTTGATTTTTTATTATAAATTTCTATTATTTTAAATTAAATAACAGAACTGTACTGATTGCCAGAAATAAAATATTGAATAACTGCTTGCATATACTTGAATAAAATACAAAGCTCAGGGTTTCCCGCTAGTGAGCAGTTACGAGTTAAGCACTGTGTTTCACAAATCAATCAACATATATAATTTCCGGTGTATGTATGTACGTATGTATGTATGTATGTATGTATGTATGTATGTATGTGTGTGTGTGTGTGTGTGTGTGTATGTATGTATGTATGTATGTATGTATGTATGTATGTATGTATGTATGTATGTATGTATGTATGTATGTATGTATGTATGTATGTATGTATGTATGTATGTATGTATGTATGTATGTATGTATGTATGTATGTATGTATGTATGTATGTATGTATGTATGTATGTATGTATGTATGTATGTATGTATGTATGTATGTATGTATGTATGTATGTATGTATGTATGTATGTATGTATGTATGTATGTATGTATGTATGTATGTATGTATGTATGTATGTATGTATGTATGTATGTATGTATGTATGTATGTATGTATGTATGTATGTATGTATGTATGTATGTATGTATGTATGTATGTATGTATGTATGTATGTATGTATGTATGTATGTATGTATGTATGTATGTATGTATGTATGTATGTATGTATGTATGTATGTATGTATGTATGTATGTATGTATGTATGTATGTATGTATGTATGTATGTATGTATGTATGTATGTATGTATGTATGTATGTATGTATGTATGTATGTATGTATGTATGTATGTATGTATGTATGTATGTATGTATGTATGTATGTATGTATGTATGTATGTATGTATGTATGTATGTATGTATGTATGTATGTATGTATGTATGTATGTATGTATGTATGTATGTATGTATGTATGTATGTATGTATGTATGTATGTATGTATGTATGTATGTATGTATGTATGTATGTATGTATGTATGTATGTATGTATGTATGTATGTATGTATGTATGTATGTATGTATGTATGTATGTATGTATGTATGTATGTATGTATGTATGTATGTATGTATGTATGTATGTATGTATGTATGTATGTATGTATGTATGTATGTATGTATGTATGTATGTATGTATGTATGTATGTATGTATGTAAGTATGTATGTATTTAAACAATTTTAAATTAAAAATTAATTAACGCCTTTTTGAGGAATACAACAATTTATAGATTGTTTTTCTACATAGAATGTTTAGTTTAAAAAAATTGAAGGTTTTGTTGATTTTATTCTATAATTCACTCATGTTTCGTCCAATCAAACTGAAAATTAAATAGTATGTAAAGTCTGCCGCGACAAATAAACCCATCAAATTTCATTTTGATTGGATAACAGAAAATTGTTTTTTTTTAGTGGGAAAGAACACCAACGTATGGTTAAGGCAAGCAAGCAAACAAGCCAGCAAACATGGCAAAGATAGGATTTAAAAAAATAAGCGTAAGCGAGAACGAGAACGGGAAAGCGAGCGGGAATGGGAGAACGAGCGGGAACGGGAGAGTGAGCCGAAACGGGAGCGGGAACGGGAAAGCGAGCGAGAATGGGAGAACGAGCGGGAACGGGAGAACGAGCGGAAACGGGAGTGGGAACGAGAACGGGAGCGAAAACTAAAGGGAAAGCGAGAACGGGAACGGGAGCAGAAACTAGAAAGGAGGCAGGAACGGGAATGGGAAAGTAGGCAAAAAGGTGGAAGAAGCGGGAAACCGAGAAATAGCAGGAGAGCGGGTGGGAGCAAAAAAAAGCAGGAGAGCGAGCATAAGCAGGATATCAAGCGGAGAAAGAAACGGGAGCAAAAGCAATTAAATGGTGCAAAATTTAGCAAACATGAAAATAAATCAATATTTAAATTCTACCTAGCGATCATCTTGGAATCCATATTTTTTTAGAACGTTAGCAGCAAATAGAGATATTTTGAACCTCCAATAAATCTGAACATTTGATAAAAAACATTGCATTTTTACAATAAATGTATACAACAAATTTCAGCTCCTTCAGATAACGGAAAGTGGGTAAAAAGTGACTGCAAAAATGTTTGTGTCTATACAAGTAAGCAAGCAACCAAGCATACAACGGCAAAGTTAATATAAAAAATAACAACATTTTAGTTTCTTAAACAAGCAAGGAAGCAGGCAAGCAAGCATACAATGGCAAAGTTTATTTAAAGTACTACCGGGGTTACCCGGCGTTGCCCGGGGGTTTTTAGAGGTTTTTCTAATGTTTGTCTCTCTCGCTCCCGTTCCCTTCTCCACTTTCCCGTTTTCGTAGCGTTCCCGGTCGCTTTTCCGCTCTCGGTCGTTTTCCAGCTCCCGGTCGCTTTCCCGCTCAGAAGTTTTGTTATCGATTTTCTCTCTTGCTCGCGTTTCCTTCCAAGCTTGCTCTCATGATTCCAGTCGCTTTCCGCGTTCCCGGTCGCTTTCCGCGTTCCCGGTCGCTTTCCGCGTTCCCGGTCGCTTTCCCGTTCCCGGTCGCTTTCCCGTTCCCGGTCGCTTTACCGTTCTCGGTCGCTTTCCCGTTCCCGGTCGCTTTCCCGTTCCCGGTCGATTTCCCGTTCCCGGTCGCTTTCCCGTTCCCGGTCGCTTTCCCGTTCCCGGTCGCTTTCCCGTTCCCGCTCACGCTTGCTCTCCCGTTCCCGGTCATGCTTGCTCTCCCATTCCCGGTCACGGTTGCTCTCCCGTTCCCGTTCACGCTCATTTTCTCTTTTACATTCTTTCATAACTTCTGTTAGCCTATAAAACGTAAAATAGATTTGCTAAGACTATATATATATATGAATGTTTGTGGGTTAGTTTGTCTATTATAGAAACGGGAAAGCGACCCGGAACGGAGAGCGAGCGGGAACGGAAAAGCAAGCGTGAGCGGGAATGGGAGAGCAAACGTGAGCGGGAACGGGACAGCGACCGGGAACGGGAAAACGACCGGGAGCGGGAAAGCGACCGGGAGCGGGAAAGCGACCGGGAGCGGGAAAGCGACCGGAAGCGGGAAAGCGACCGGGAGCGGGAAAGCGACCGGGAGCGGGAAAGCGACCGGGAGCGGGAAAGCGACCGGGAGCGGGAAAGCGACCGGGAGCGGGAAAGCGACCGGGAGCGGGAAAGCGACCGGGAGCGGGAAAGCGACCGGGAGCGGGAAAGCGACCGGCAGCGGGAAAACGACCGAAAACGGGAAAACGAACAGGAGTGGGAAAGCAGGTGGGAAAGGAAATGGGAGAGAAAGAGACAAACATTAGAAAAACCTCTAAAAAACCTGGGCAACGCCGGGTATCTCCGCTAGTACATACAAAAACACACACACAGACACACATACATGCACATACACATACATACATACACACATACATACGCACATACATATATATATTGTTCCCGCTCGCTCAACCGCTCCGCTCTCCTTATTTTGTGACGGATTTCAAAATTTTTTTTTTGTTTTTGACTCCCATTGACTCTCAAGGTTGTGTGAAAATTTCATTACGATCGGATGAATGGTGTAGCAATGCATAAAGGACATTAACATATAAACATATATACAAACATTCATTTTTATATATATAGATATAATATATATGATAATATAAAATATATTTTTTTAAAACAACGTTTGTTTTCTAATGTAATAAAAGAATAAAAATAACAGTGTAAACACACAAACGAACACACACAGCCAGCGAGTAACACCTTTATACATATTCATAGCTATTTATGAATCATTAAATTATACATTAAAACATACATTGACATAGGATACGTATCATGTTTTATTCATTCTGTACAAGTTTTTAACAAGTTTAATATACAAGTAAAACAGATTTACTTTGTCTAAAACTTAGATACATTTTAAGTGACATGAGTTCAAAACAATAACAATATAGACAAATAAATCAAACTGAAAGTAGATGAAAGGACTTTATGACAACTGCTACTCTAGGATATCCTTGTAACCGACCTGATGGAAAACAATAGTTTTAAATGAAAAAAATCTAGATTTGTAGGCCGCAAGAATAAAAAAAAACTTATAAGTTGGATAGAGGTCACTTTTGTATAAAAATTAAATAGCAAGGTCTGGTCAAAGTTTAGTTTCTTAGGTTCCATAAAAGAAAGTTGATAAATGTTGTCAAATGTGATGGAGATGAAATTGTAACAACTGCTTTTGTTATAAATTGAAAAAAAGGCTTGGATGTTTTTTCAGATACGACATGGGCCCGGGTGAGAGGGGCGTGGCTAACTCCACCATCTATTTGCTAAATGCGCTACTGATATACCTTCATGCTACGTTTTGTCTAGATTGGTCCGGGAATTCAGATTTGAATAAATAATTCACACAATGCTTTATATGTATACTAGCGGGGTTACCCGGCGTTGCCAGGGGTTTTTAGAGGTTTTTCTAATGTTTGTCCCTCTCGCTCCCGTTTCCTTCTCCACTTTCCCGTTTTCGTCGCGTTCCCGGTCGCTTTTCCGCTCTCGGTCGTTTTCCAGCTCCCGGTCGCTTTCCCGCTCAGAAGTTTTGTTATCGATTTTCTCCCTTGCTCGCGTTTCCTTCCAAGCTTGCTCTCCCGATTCCAGTCGCTTTCCGCGTTCCCGGTCGCTTTCCGCGTTCCCGGTCGCTTTCCCGTTCCCGGTCGCTTTCCCGTTCCCGGTCGCTTTCCCGTTCCCGGTCGCTTTCCCGTTCCCGGTCGCTTTCCCGTTCCCGGTCGCTTTCCCGTTCCCGCTCACGCTTGCTCTCCCGTTCCCGGTCATGCTTGCTCTCCCATTCCCGGTCACGGTTGCTCTCCCGTTCCCGTCCCCGTTCACGCTCATTTTCTCTTTTCCATTCTTTCATAACTTCTGTTAGCCTATAAAACGTAAAATAGATTTGCTAAGACTATATATATATATGAATGTTTGTGGGTTAGTTTGTCTATTATAAAACCGGGAAAGCGACCCGGAACGGACAGCGAGTGGGAGCGGGAATGCGACACGGAACGGTCAGCGAGCAGGAGCGGGAATGCGACCGGCAGCGGGAAAACGACCGAAAACGGGAAAGCGAACAGGAGTGGGAAAGCAGGTGGGAAAGGAAACGGGAGAGAAAGAGACAAACATTAGAAAAACCTTTAAAAAACCCGGGCAACGCCGGGTATCTCCGCTAGTACATACATAAACACAGACACAGACACACATACATGCACATACACATACATACACACATACATACGCACATACATATATATATAGTTCCCGCTCGCACACCCGCTCCGCTCCGCTCATTTTGTGACGGATTTCAAAATTTTTTTCTCTATATTTGATTCCCCTTGACTCTCAAGATTGTGTGAAAATTTCATTACGATCGGATGAATGGTGTAGCAATGCATAAACGCCATTAACATATATACATATATACATATATACATACAAACATTCATTTTTATATATATAGATAGATATGTTTCAAAATCAAATAAAATAATTTCAATTTCGGAATAGAAAACAAATTGTGATTTGAATTAGTAAATTTTTTGCTTCCAGACTACAATTCTTGTCAGCTCTGGAAACGACGCTTTGCTTAGTCCTGCTCTAGAGATGGCATGGGATAACTTTTTCAATACTGCAATTGATAAAAAATTTGAAAACAAAGTTCTTATATTGCTGGCTCACAGAATAATAAATGATTACAAATCAATCATGAAAAAAGTTGATGAATTTAAAAAAATGAAAGTCAAAATTGTGACTATAGCAGTAAACAACAAACTGTTGATGGAAGAATTATCTCCGATATCAACATTGGAAACCATTTTTTACGTGGACTCTTGCAGTGATTACATCAAAGCCGCTGATTTGATTACAAGTTACAGCTGTAAGCCGCTTGAAAAAAATGGGCCCCCTGGGCCAAAAGGAAGTAGAGGTAAGATATTTTAATCTAGTACTAGGTTAACTAATCACGCCAACTATATTTCACATTATAATATTATTAAAAATATTTATTTAGAACCTAAGGGTAATGCACGGGCGGATACATAGTTCTGAGAACAGGGAAGCGCCATGCATTTGCATTTGCCTACATTTTTTCAGAGGCGCAGGTAATGGGCAGGGGAACATGTGTCCGGGGTGCCATTTGGAAGGAGCACCAAAAGCCTTTTGGATTGGGCGCCAAAGTGTTTGGAAAAAGTACCTACGGCTACCCCCTCTAGTTATAAGTTTTTGTTGAAGACAAAAGTGCATAATGTTCTAGAAAACGTTTGGAAAAAGTACCTGCAACTCCACCCAAAGGCTTCAGTTTTTATGATTGAATTACGAATTGATAACAATCTCTAATTAGTCTGTGATGTGCTTTTGCATAAATAAAAACACACATACTCATTTATACACACACGTTTATCGTTTTCAAAATAACCTACAGGTAAGCTTCGACACACATGTTTATTGTGTAAATACGTCGTTTATTATGGGACTCAAAGAAGAATTGTTAAATTTTCAGATTCGTTGACTATTCAAACGATGCATTAAATTACAAAATTATAATAATCTCTAATTAGTATGTGATTTTATGAGGAACATTAGTAGCGGTCGATTCCCCCGAAGCTGTGACTGTGGGAGTCTCTGACGTGCCAATTTGTTTGTGCGCAGTTGCGCAGTGGTGGCAGATGCTGGTGTGGTGGTCGTAACTTTAGTAGCTGTGGTACTGGTATCATTTGCAAAAATTATTTAATCATTTAATGCGTGCATGCATGATGCATTTATTAATTCCGTTTCAGACACCGGAGGCGTCAGTGGTGCAAACGTTTCGAACGCCTCAATGTTCAATATAATTGCAGTTTGTAGATCATCGGGAGGCTCAGATGTTGGCAATGAAATCCTTGAAGATGCAGATTCTGGGACTGAATATTCAGATGATTCAGCAACGGATGTTGAGTCGAAGGATAATTCAACTCAAAAATCTTTTTTCCATTGGGTGCGCCTTCGTGGTTATAACCCCAAAACCCCCTCCCCATTGCGTTTTCCTCCAGAGTTTTGACCCTGAAAACCTCCACGTTGGATGCGCCACTACATTCTAAAATAAATAACTTTCTGAGTAAATAAAAAACTTATTAAAAAATTTAATGTTAAATAGAAGCTTTCTGAACTTAAACAATAATTTGAAACACAAATAAAATCATAGTCTAATTTTATGTAATGACACGAAAAAGTGTGTTCGGTTAACGACAGTTGGTCCAAAAAGTCCAAAGCGAGATAACACGAAATATAATATAAACATGTGTAGAAAAAGTGCAATAACGGTTAAAAAGTGGTCAACAGAAAAAAAAACTTGATAAAATGTTTTTTTTAATTTAATTTACTTTCTCAAAAAACCCCTTTTTATTAAAAACTAGCGGAGGTACCCGGCGTTGCCCGGGGTTTTAAAGGTTTTTCTAATGCTTGTCTCTCTCGCTCCCGTTTCCTTCCCCGCTTGTTTTCCCGCTCCCGTCGCTTTCCCGTTCCTGCTTGCTCTCCCGTTCTCGGTCGGTTTTCTTCCCGGTCGCCTTCCCGTTCCCGGTCGGTTTCATGCTCTAGGCCATTTTTCCGCTCCCAGACGCTTTCCCGTTTTCGGTTTTTTTCCCGCTCCCGGTCGATTTCCCGTTCCGGGTTGCTTTCCCGCTCCCGGTCACTTTTCCTCTCTCGGTCGCTTCTCCGCTCCCGGTTGCTTTCCCGTTCCCGGTCGCTTTCTCGGTCGCGTTCCCTTTCCCGCTCGATCTTTCGCTCTCAGTTGGCTTTCCGTTTCCGCTCATTTATGTATGTATATATAAATATATAGCCCCGCTCGCTCACCCGCTCCACTCCGCTCATTTTGAGACGGATTTCAAATTTTTTTCTCTATATTTGATTCCCCTTGACTCTCAAAGTTGTGTGAAAATTTAATTACGATCGGATGAATGGTGTAGCAATGCATAAAGGACATACATACATACATACATATTGCCCGGGGTTTTTAGAGGCTTACCTAATGCGTTTTTCTTTCGCTACCGTTTCCTTCCCTCTTGCGCTCCCGCTCCAGGTCGTTATCCGTTCCCTGTCGCTTTCCCGCTCATTTTTTCGCTCTCAGTCCTCCCCCCCTAGATCCGATTCTACATACATACATACAAACATACATACATACATACATACATACATACATACATACATACATACATACATACATACATACATACATACATACATACATACATACATACATACATACATACATACATACATACATACATACATACATACATACATACATACATACATACATACATACATACATACATACATACATACATACATACATACATACATACATACATACATACATACATACATACATACATACATACATACATACATACATACATACATACATACATACATACATACATACATACACACACACACACATACATACATACATACATACATACATACATACATACATACATACATGCATGCATACATACATACATACATACATAGATACATAGATACATACATACATACATACATAGAGACATAGATACATACACACATACATACATTCATACATACATACACACATACATACATACATACACACATACATACATACATACATAGATACATACACACTCCCGCTCCCGGTCGTTATCCGTTCCCTGTCGCTTTCCCGCTCATTCTTTCGCTCTCAGTTGCCCCCCCCCCCCTAGATCCGATTCTACATACATACATACATACATACATACATTCATACATACATACATACATACATACATACATACATACATACATACATACATACATACATACATACATACATACATACATACATACATACATACATACATACATACATACATACATACATACATACATACATACATACATACATACATACATACATACATACATACATACATACATACATACATACATACATACATACATACATACATACATACATACATACATACATACATACATACATACATACATAGATATACACACACACATACATACTTTGAATGAGCATTTAGTGCCGAAATATTGTAAAAAACACATACATACATACATACATACATACATACATACATACATACAAAAACACAGACACACATACATGCACATACACATACAGACATACACACATACATACGCACATACATATATATATAGTTCCCGCTCTCTCACCCGCTCCGCTCCGTTCATTTTGTGACGGATTTCAAAACATTTTTTCTCTATATTTGATTCCCCTTGACTCTCAAGGTTGTGTGAAAATTTCATTACGATCGGATGAATGGTGTAGCAATGCATAAAGGACATATATACATATATACATATATACAAACATTCATTTATACATACACACTCCCGCTCCATATAGATGGCACAATTTTCAATATTGATGAAATATTTTTATTAGTTTTTAAAATAGTACTTCAAGGCAACATATTTTTTGTTCAGGCTCACCAGGATTAAATGGAACAAATGGTAATCAAGGGCTACCAGGTCCTGCTGGTCAGCGAGGAGAAACTGGACCAAATGGTAGTTTTTGATTTGATTCACTGTTCATACTTGAATGTTAAAAAATGTTTTTCAATTCGGATTCACTGCTCTATACAAAACGTCAAAAACATGCATTATTGGCAAAGTTAGAAAAACTATCACTTTGATTAAAAATTGCTTTGGAACAAAGTTTCAATATGTTATTTAGAACAAAAAAATCTTTTTTTGACGAGTTTTTTTACTATTCTTAGTTTTTTTTTTTAATTTTATCTAGAAACGGTTACTGCAACACACTATATAATGATCTTTGCCCTTGATAGGGTACAGGCCAACTAGTCGCCGTCCAGCTAGTCGCCGGGCCTAGTCGCCGGCCAACTAGTCGCTGGTCAAGTAGTCTCCGGCTAATTATTTGACGTTCAACTAATGAGTCCCAAAGTAAACGCTTCCCAGATTGTCGCCAAGCCAACTTGCATGAGCAAATAAATTGGATCCACGCACAAACGTACACAGAAAAATGTTTTATAAGCTAGCAAGACCGGTGATGAAATTAATATTAGGGATCTAAGCAAATCAATGGTCTTACGTAAGACAGCACGACTCATTTTCTCCACTTTCGTCCTCCGACTGCGGCGTCCCACAGGGCTCCGTCTTGGACCCACTTCTCTTCTCTTTGTACACGGAAAGGATTGGAAGTGTCCTCCAAAAACACCATCTCAACTATATTCTCTACGCCAACGACAACCATATCTACGGGCATTGCTTTCCGGGTCAGACTGCAGAACTGTCTGCAAAGATGTCCGCTTGTGTCGCGGACGTCGGTCGTTGACTATCACGGAGTCGTTTGTAACTAAATCCGGATAAATCTGAGGTTTTGTGGTGTTCGTCCAAGCGCTTCCTCCATCAAATTCTAAATAACCATATCAACTTCTGTGGGGTTAACATCAGCCCCTCATCCGCAGTTAAACATCTTGGAATCTTCTTAGACTCTGACCTCTCCATGCGGTCACAGGTCTCTAGTACTGTCCGCTTATGCTTCTCCATTCTCAGGCAGATCAGGAACGTGAGCAGATCTTTACCCATACTTGGGAGGAAGACCCTCATGACTGCCCTCACTCTACAACGGATCGATTACTGCAATTCAACCGTTGTCGTTTTACCAAACTTCCAGCTCAACCGGCTTTAGTTCGTCATCAACATCGCCGCTAAGATGATCACCAACAGCAAAAAGTATGACCACGCGACAGCTATTCTTCAAGAACTCCACTGGCTTCGCCTTCCAGAAAGAATAGCTTACAATGTCGCGCTGCTCGTGTTCAAGTGTTTGCATGAAAATTGTCCGTGTTATTTCAGTGAAGACCTTCAACCAACCAGCTCTGTCATCGGCCGCAGGAGAAACAGATCTTCGTTTTCTGGAGAACTCGTCGTGCCCACCTTTGGTCGAGCAACACATGGCAACATATGTTTTTAAGTCACTGGTCCCAGGACCTGGAACGACATTCCGACATCACTCAGACTTACAGCATCAGAAACGGAGTTCCGTGGAAGGTTGAAAACACTTCTCTTTACCAAATCTTTAAGATGACATTAATATTCAGTGGCTTCAAAATTTACTTGACCGTGGCGCCACTTAAAAGATTCTGTTCAAATAAATAAATAAATTACTCTAAATTAAATCAAAATTTTTCATTTCAAGTTTTAATCAAGTATATTTAATTTTTTAAATTGAAACTTGAACTAAAACTAATTGTATATAGATTATCGCCGCAACTTATCGCTCGGTTGTTATATATATATATATATATATATATATATATATATATATATATATATATATATATATATATATATATATATATATATATATATATATATATATATATATATATATATATATATATATATATATATATATATATATATATATATATATATATATTACGAAGTGAAAAACTGCGTTGAAATGTTTCAAGAGCCTACAAATAGGATGACTAACTGTCACCACAAGTAACGCAAATATTTATAAGATTCTACTAGGAATCAAACCCCCGTGTCTACGGCAACACCGCCTCGCCTAAATGCAAGCCCTCTTACCAAGGAGTTCTGAGCCTATCATAGTCGTAGTCTAATGTTAAGTAGCTCCGAAAGACTGAGACTTCTAGCCATCATTTTTTAGTGATGGTCGGTGGCTCAGTTGGTAAGAGCGCTTGCATTTAGGCGAGGCGGTGTTGCCGTAGACACGTGGGTTTGATTCCTAGTAGAGTCTTATATATATATATATATATATATATATATATATATATATATATATATATATATATATATATATATATATATATATATATATATATATATATATATATATATATATATATATATTATTACGAAGTGAAACACTGCGTTAAAATGTTTCAAGAGCCTACAAATAGGATAACTAACTGTCACCACAAGTAACGCAAATATTTATAAGATTCTACTAGAAATCGAACCCACGTGTCTACGGCAACACCGCCTCGCCTAAATGCAAGCCCTCTTACCAAGGAGTTATATATATATATATATATATATATAAATATATATATATAAATATATATATATATATATAAATATATATATATATATAAATATATATATATATATATATATATATATATATATATATATATATATATATATATATATATATATATATATCGATTCCTAGTAGAATCTTATAAATATTTGCGTTACTTGTGGTGACAGTTAGTCATCCTATTTGTAGGCTCTTGAAACATTTCAACGCAGTGTTTCACTTCGTAATAAAATATATATATATATATATATATATATAACAACTGAGCGATAAGTTGCGGCAATAAGTTGCGGCGATAATTACTCATTGAAAACTAATTTAATTTAAATTTAATAGTTAGAAATAGTTCCAACGGTTAAAATTTGGTTTTCTAATCCATACCGGTAATTTTTTTCCTTGTTTCTCTTGCGAAATAACGGAAAATGTCAAAAACAATAACTCTGGAGGGTCTAGAAATTATCTTGCAGAAAGATTTAGAAAGAAACAACGAAAACATACAACTTATGTTCTCAGCCACCCTCAAACAGATGTCAGAAGTGACAAAAGTTGTTATGGAATCTGTGCTAAAAGTAAGCACGGTCAACACAGAATCCGCTAAGACAATAGCTGACTCTTTAGAGAGAATATTTGATAGATGTTTGTCGAGACTTGATGGACTTGAGGCAAAAGTGAATGAGATAAGCCTGAAAATAGACGCAGGAATTAAAAAGAATGCTGAGACCCTGCCTGAAGATTCTTACTGAAAAGCATGCAATCTACCATACCTGAACAAAACAAAATCAATAGCACCTCAAAACAAAAAACCAAATCCCAAGTTTCCTGGGCTGATAGAGTAAATGAAAATAAAGAAGAATCCATGGACGAGGATATCTCTGATTTTGAAGTTGTGCAATCCCGTAAGAATAACACTGAAAAAATAACAAGGAAAATTATGAGTAAAATGGAACAGAATGACACTTTAATAAAAACTTCAAAGGAATTTATTAAGAAGAAAATCTGCTACCTGGGAAATATTTCTCCTTGCTCGGTGGACACCATTAAAGAACATCTAAACAAAATAAATGTCAACTTCATAACCTGCTACCCAGTTTTTAAAAATACAAGATCCTCTGGCAACCCTAACATGGAACTCATTGTTGACAATGACAAAACTGACTCAGTGGATAAAACAAGGAGCAGAAATGAAACCTTTTCACCAACCGCCATGAGCTCTTCTTTCAGAATCTGCATTCCATCTGAAACAACAACGAATATCTTCAACCCTGATAACTGGCGTCGCTACGTCGTTGTCCGTGAATGGTCCTTTAAACAGAACAGCAAGCAATAATGGAGGCTGCTACAGATCCCCCTTTGATGGATATATTTTTGACTTATTTGAAAAAGAAAACAAAAATCAGTTCTTTCTTGATGCTCATGATACCGATGTCAACTTTTTTAGATCTCTCAAGATTACTTCAAAATATTATAATAACAAAGAATTGTTCAAATTAATTGAAACTTCAACTAATAACTCATTTGCTATTCTGCATATAAATTCACGTAGTCTGTTTCGTAAAGTTCCAGTCCTTGAAATCTTATGTGACAACACAAGAAATTTTTTCTCGATGCTGCTGATAACTGAAACTTGGCTTTCTGAAGATACTGCTCCATTAATAATTCTTTCTGGATGCTCATTTGTTTACAGAAACAGAATAAATGGTAAAGGAAGAGGTGTGGCTATTTTTATTAGAAATGACCTACATTTTAGGGTGAGAGATGATTTATGTGTTGCCAATCCTATGTGTTGTCAATTCCATCTATAACTACTACCAACTATAAAGACTACCTGGTCAAACCTATTTCAGATTCAATTTTTTTTGAAGAAATTACTGAAACTGAAATAGTGAAAACAGTCAACAGTTTCAAGAATTCCAAAAATACTACAATAGATGATTTAAGTAATTTCTTGCTGAATTCAGTAATAAACTCTATATCCAGTCCTCTTTGTCATATTTTTAATCTCTCATTCTTGAAAGGCATATTTCCCGAGCCCTTAAAGACATCAAAAGTTATTTCAATCTTTAAAAAGGGTGACAAGGAATCCCTTGATAATTACAGACCTATATCACTCTTGTTTCCAATCTCAAAACTCCTTGAAAAACTAATGTTTAATAGAATTACATCTTTCTTTAACAAGCACCAGATCATTCACAACAACCAATTTGGATTTAAAGCAAATAGTTCCACTGATCTTGCTCTAATCAATCTCACCCAGCAAATACTACAGGAAATGAACAACAAGCATATCACTGGGGTGTTTTTATCGATCTTAGCAAAGCTTTTGATACTATCAATCACGACATCCTGCTTAATAAGATCTCACACTATGGTATTCGTGGGACTGCACATTTATGGTTTGTTAACTATTTGAAAGATAAAAGTCAACTAGTTTCTCTTGGCAATACAAACTCAGCTCTGAGAGCCATAGCCATAGGAGTTCCACAGGGGTCAATACTAGGCCCACTACTTTTCAACATCTTTGTTAATGACATATTTGAAACTTCTAAACTGCTCTCCACAATATTATATGC
The DNA here is from genome assembly GCA_963978895.1 of Erpobdella octoculata. NCBI lineage: Eukaryota > Metazoa > Annelida > Clitellata > Hirudinida > Erpobdellidae > Erpobdella > Erpobdella octoculata. The sequence continues at coordinate 27,202,811 of OZ022240.1, forward strand.
TGATGACACTAATTTGTTCTATTCTGGACATTCTATAGATGAAGTTACAGTTGTGATGAACACTGAATTAGAGAAATTTTCTCAGTGGTTCTCTGCCAATCGTCTCAAAATTAACATCAACAAAACAAACTACATGATATTTGGACCAAAAATTAAATTAAATGCTTTTCCTCCATTTTTTTAAATATGGTGGTATTTCACTGCCAAGAGTGGGGTTCACAAAGTTTCTTGGTGTCACCATTACGGAAAGTCTGTCCTGGACAGATCATATAAATGTTGTTGGGAAAAAATGAGCAAATCTATTGGATTATTATCAAAGTTCAGAAATCGTTTGAATCTTGATATTATATGTCAGCTTTATTACTCTTTGGTCTACCCACACATTACTTATTGTAACTTGATCTGGGGAAACAGTCCTATGTCTTCTATACGAACCCTTTCAATAATTCAAAATCGTTTTGTTAGAATGCTCTACGGACTTAGAAGAACAGACAATGTTGAAAATTATATCAAAACACTGAATATCTTAAAACCAAGACAAATTCATTGCTACAGCATCTTGTTTTTCATGTTTAAGCTTATTATTAATACACTTCATTGCTCTGTCTTTGATAATTTTATGTTATCGTCAGATATAATGAATAGACAAACAAGACATACAGGTATTTTTCACTTACCTTACTGCAGATTGAAAATACTTTCTACTAGTGTTTACCTTACTGGACCAAAACTATGGAACCTCTTACCAGATGATATCAGATGTGTATCTTTAGTTTACATCTTTAAAATTTTTGTCAAGAAATTCATTTGTGAACATAACTTACAATCGGTTCTTTTCTGTTTATATTTGATTTTTTATGTGAACTCTATTTCCATTTGTAAAGAGTGGCTACATTACAAGCATGGCTAATTAGTAGTCTCCCTGTTGTCATTTTATCTCACTTCATATGTAGATATGTCGACAAATAAATCTATATATATATATAAATTGAATGTTTGTATATATGTATGTATGTATATAGGTATGTTATTTATGCATTGCTACACCATTCATCCGATCGTAATGAAATTTTCACACAACCTTGAGAGTCAAAATGAATCAAATATAGAAATTTTTTTTTTGAAATCCGTCACAAATGAGAGGAGCGGAGCGGGTGAGCGAGCAGGAACTATATATATATATATATATGTGCGTATATATGTGTGTATGTATGTATGTGTATGTGCATGTATGTGTGTCTGTGTGTGTGTTTATGTATGTATGTATGTATGTATGTATGTATGTATGTATGTATGTATGTATGTATGTATGTATGTATGTATGTATGTATGTATGTGTTTTTTACAATATTTCGGCACTAAATGCTCATTCAAAGTATGTATGTATGTATGTATGTATGTATGTATGTATGTATGTATGTATGTATGTATGTATGTATGTATGTATGTATGTATGTATGTATGTATGTATGTATGTATGTATGTATGTATGTATGTATGTATGTATGTATGTATGTATGTATGTATGTATATATGTATGTATGTATGTATGTATGTATGTATGTATGTATGTATGTATGTATGTATGTATGTATGTATGTATGTATGTATGTATGTATATATGTGAGTATGTATTTATGTATGTATGCATGTATGTATGTGCGTATGTATGTGTGTATGTATGTATGTGTATGTACATGTATGTGTGTCTGTGTGTGTGTTTATGTATGTATGTATGAATGTGTTTCTTACCATATTTCGACACTAATTGCTCATTCAAAGTATGTATGTGTATGTATGTATGTAGAATCGGATCTAGGGGGGTCAATTGAGAGCGAAAGAATGAGCGGGAAAGCGACAGAGAACGGATAACGACCGGGATCGGGAGTGTGTTTGTATGTATGTATGTATGTATGTATGTATGTATGTATGTATGTATGTATGTATGTATGTATGTATGTATGTATGTATGTATGTATGTATGTATGTGTGTGTGTGTGTGTATGTATGTATGTATGTATGTATGTATGTATGTATGTATGTATGTATGTATGTATGTATGTATGTATGTATGTATGTATGTATGTATGTATGTATGTATGTATGTATGTATGTATGTATGTATGTATGTATGTATGTATGTATGTATGTATGTATGTATGTATGTATGTATGTATGTATGTATGTATGTATGTATGTATGTATGTATGTATGTATGTATGTATGTATGTATGTATGTATGTATGTATGTATGTATGTATGTATGTATGTATGTATGTATATATGTATGTATGTATGTATGTATGTATTTAAGTATGTAGAATCGGATCTAGGGGGGGGGGGAGAACTGAGAGCGAAAAAATGAGCGGGAAAGCGACAGGGAACGGATAACGACCGGGAGCGGTAGCGCAAGCGGGAAGGAAACGGGAGCGAAAAAGAAACGCATTAGGTAAACCTCTAAAAACCAGGGCAACGCCGGGTGCCCCCGCTAGTAAATAAATAAAATAAATAATTTTTTTCTTTTTTTTTATTATAGTTTATAGTCTTTTAGTGTTTTAGTTTTTGGTGTTTTAAGACGCGAAAACGAAATCAAAATGAAAAAATACTTATTTACACTAAATAATTTTTCTCTATATTTACAGTTCTTTAGGATTATTTTGTATCCATTTCTAGATGATGTCGTGGCATATTTCCGAGTTCAGTATGGTTTGGAGTGTAGTTGGTTTTTGGATCCTTTTACAAAAGTTCCCAAGTTCCATTCCTAGTTGTGTCGTTTCTTTGCAGTACAGCAACCAGTGCTCAATTGTTTCCTCTGTTCCGCAGGTTTCGCACAAACCTGTCTCATGAAGATTCATTCTCTTAAAATTTTGTTTCAGCCGACACTTTTCAAGTCGGAGTCGGGAAATGATGACTTCCTTTTTTCTGTTTGTTGTCTTGAATTTAATTTTATTTGAGACTTTTTTTTCGAGAGACCAGTAGTGTCGACTTTCTTGAGCAGAGTCCCATCTGGTCTGCCATTCGTTCAAAAGCTCTCTGCGTAATGTTCTTTTTATGTCAAATATCTCTGGCATAATCTCAATCTCTATTTCGGGATGTTTGGTAGCTTCTTTGGCAAGGCAATCTGCCATTTCATTTCCACGTATGCCCACGTGGCTAGGTACCCAAATAAGGGTAATTGTTTTCCCTTCTTTTGAGAGGTTGGATGCTAGTGTTAGGACTGATTCCACAAGAGCAGATTTTTGAGCATTTGCGGAATTTTTTAATGAAATCATAGAGCTATATGAATCCGTAAATAGGGCTATTTTATGTGGACCGTCTGGTTGTGCCATCCACTCCAAGCCGTATTTTATAGCCGTTAGCTCAGCCGTATAAATACTAACGTCATTCGTGACTCTCTTAGCCATTTTCATGTCTTTTTCCGGGATACAAATTCCCACAGCTGCTACATTGTCTATTTTAGATGCATCTGTGTACATATGTGTCGAGTCTGTATATGTAGCAATCAGTTCTTAGCTCTTTAGACAATTGACGGATCATCCTTCTTTAACCCCACCAGCCCTTTGGTAAAAAGAGGTGGAATAAGTTTCCATGGTGGAGTTAGAGAAGGCGTTAAGGGGACTGGGTTGAATTTGTCAACTATTTTGTTCAATGCCGCTGTTCTTTTGGCTGCTGGATGTTCAGCTTCTTTTACTTTTCTGTGAAAGAACCATCGCCATTTAACCCCTTCTTGTCCTCTGGGAAGTACAAAGACGTTTTTTGCCGGATGGTTTGGAATGATCTTGGTTTTAGTGGCAAGGTTTGTAATTAACATCTTTCGTCGTATATCGAGTGGTGGATCTCCGCAATCTATTTGTAGAGCGGCCAAACTGGTTCCAACCATTGCACCGCAAGCTGTTTTTAAGGCACTATATTGGATTTTCTCGAGTCTTTGTTTTTGAGATTCTGATGCACTGTCAAATGCTTCGCAGCCAAACTCCATCACTGACCGTATGGCGCATCGGTAGAAAAGCATCAGTGTTTCTTTGCCGCATCCCCAGCTTTGTCCTGTTAGGCATCGCATGATATTTAATCTTTTTTAGCAACGATCAACGATCTTATCAATGTGTTTTTTCCAGGTCAATTTTGAGTCAAATATTATTCCGAGAAATGTAGCTTCGCTCTTCCAACTGATTTTTTTGTCATCCATACAAATAGGTAGGGAATTTTTTCGGAATTCATTGTATTTTGTAAAACAGACTGCTACCGATTTCTCGGTTGACAGTTTGAATCCCCAATTGAGAAAGAATGTTTGAATTTCGTTTAATCGAGTCTGTAAGCAGTTTCAAATAGTATGTGGGTCTTTTCCTGAAATCCATATTGCTACATCGTCCGCAAATATAGAGGTCCGAATTCCATGGATTTCTTGACAAGGGATGTCGCTCATCATAACAATGAACAAAAGGGGGCTCAGGACAGAACCCTGCGGGGTACCATTTTTTAACAATACCGGGTCTGACAACGTGGATCTCACACGAACCATGGCCTCTCGATTGTTCAAGAAGCTATGGATCCATTTTAAATTCCTTCCTCTGACACCAAGCTTTTCAAGCTTTAACAAAAGCCCCTTTCGCCTCATTAGATCGAAGGCTTTTTTTAAGTCCAGAAAGACCGCCAGTGTCCCACCCTTATTCCACATCGAGCGTTTAATATCGTTTTGTAGTCTAAGGTCATCTGTGCATCTTCTTCCTTTTCTAAAGCCTGATTGTTCACGGTTTAAGAGATTATTTTGCTCCAGGTAGAACCTTAACCGATTTACAATAATTCTTTCAGTAACTTTGCACAATGAAGATGTTAGGGAAATGGGTCGATATGAGTTGGTGTCTGCAGAATTTTTTCTCGGTTTTAGTAGCGGAACAATTATGGATTGCTTCCATAGTTTTGCTACCTCTCCTTTGGACCAACAAAATTTATAAGATCCAAGAGCTTTTTGAGACCTATCTCGTCAATTTGTCTTAGCATCTCATAGCAGAGATTGTCTGGACCTGGAGATTTGCCGTTTGCACTCTGCATCAGAACTTCCGTAAATTCTTTTAAGGAAATTTCTGTGTTTAAATCATGTGGGTCGTTTTCGCAAGACATGCCAGATCTGATGGTAAAGGTAATTTCTCTTTTCAGAGCCTCTTTCCTTTGAATAAATCTTAGGTCAAGATTTTTGTCTGATAAGTTTTTTGCGATGGCAGTTGCTAACGCATTCGCTTTGTCTTTGTCAGAATAAGCGGTTTCATTTTCACTCAGTTTCAGCGCTGGAACGTTAAAACCTGCATGTGTGTGGACCATATTTTTCACCGCTTTCCACATGGTAGTCTGACTAGAGTGTGAGTTAAGAGAGCTACAGAATGTTCGCCAATGGTTCTCTTTTGCTGTCCTCACTAGCTTCTGTGCGATTTGTTTGAGTTCTCGATACCGTTCAAAGCCAGTCGTAGTATACTCTTTCCGAAGTGAGTATAAGACTTTGTTTCTTGCTTTGATTGCGCTTTCACATTCATCATTCCACCATGGTACTGGCCTAAGTCCTGATCGTCTTCCCTTTTTGGTTGGTATTGATGCTATGGCTGCTTTGTTCAGACCTTGCGTTAACATGTTTGTTGCTTCGTCAACATTTGTGAAAGTTTGGAGTTCATTTAACATTCCTGTTGAAAGCCGTTGGTATTTGTACCAATCGGCTTTCTCCAGGTTCATTACCTTTCTGTTGTTTACCTCGTAATTGACCCTTTTATTTAGTGTGATCAAAACGGGGTAGTGGTCACTGCCAGATTTTCATCTAACACCCTACACAAGGCTTTTTGAGATAAAGAAGGAGAGCACATTGCTAAATCTATAGGAGTTGTCCTTCCGCTGGGAGTCAGGTGGGTACCTGATCCGGAAAAAGGGCAACAAGGCCATACTGATCTAACAATTTCTCAATTAATTTTTTTCTATTATCTGAAGTTTCAGCACCGAAAACAACAGAGTATGCATTGAAGTCACCTAATACAATTGAGTTGGTATAAATGAATGACTTTTCCAGTGTAGATAGCAGTATTTGATGATTGGCATTTGGTGGAACATATGCATTGATAATGGTGATGTTTGATCCCTTTTCAGAAGAAATGGTCACAAGTAGTGACTCATATTCGTTTTGTTCTATGGTTTGCGAGGTGTATGAGATGTCTTCTCGGAGGAGTGTTGCGACCCCTCCTCCTTGATGGCGAATTCTATCCAGCCTGACAATATTATATCCTGAAATACTAAAGTTATTGCCCTCTTTCAGCCATGTTTCCTGCAGGGCAATGATGTCGGGAACCTTCTCCATTTTTCCAATAAAAATATTTAGTTCCTTGACTCTCGCTCGAATACTTTGACAGTTCCACTGTAAAATGGTAAGGTTGTTGTCCATGTTTGGTTTTTTGAACTGGTTTATACCGTTTTCTAGAGGATTCAAATTTTAAGATTCGGAAACCTCCATATCTCCAGGGTACGCTTTTTTTTATAATAGTTTATAGTCCTTTACACCAGGTGTTTTAAGACTAATGGCTGTATGTAGGGAGCACTTATGTACTTCCTGTCGTGGATCAGAATTTGATCCTTTTTACTTTTCCCTCCTCCTTTCTCCAGACTTGGGACTGGCTCGCAATTAGCGAGGCGGAGTTCTCCAGGGTACGCCTGAAAGCCATTGTATTTAAGAATGTTATTGAACATTTTTATATTGACTTTCATTACAGCTTCCAAGGGCATTTGTGGTATGTCTTTTGTTATTTCCTGAATCTCCTCGACAAGCCCCTGTATCGTTGGCATGCTCATTGGTTCATCACGTTTTTTTTACCAATGCTTTTATTAACTCGTCGGCTCTGTTTCTCTGTCTGTTTCTCTGTCTGTTTCTCTGTCTGTTTCAAATCTTGCAATCAATTTTTGAGTCACTTCCTGATGATAGATTTTTTTCAAATTTTGCATACATGCTCAAGATAGAAGACAATGCAATATTCAATTATTAGTTTTACAATAAGTCAATTTATTGAGTTAATTTTCTTGAGGATTTTATCGAGGGGTTTCTTGAGGGTTTTCTTGAGGGTTTTCTTGGGGGTTTTCTTGAGGGTTTTCTTGAGGGTTTTCTTGACCACAAAACGCTAACCGACTGGCAGACTATTTTACCAAGTTAACACGAACCACACTCACTGACCGCGATTCTCAAGCGTGTACGAAAGTTTCATGAAAATAGTTGAGATATTTAAATTCGATGCTTTTTGATGATATTTTTATTATTATTACCAATGCTTTTATTAACTCGTCGTCTCTGTTTCTCTGTCTGTCTGTTTGTTTCTCTGTCTGTTTCAAATCTTGCAATCAATTTTTGAGTCACTTCCTGATGATAGATTTTTTCAAATTTTGCATACATGCTTAAAATAGAAGACAATGCAATATTCAATTATTAGTTTTACAATAAGTCAATAAATTTAGATAATTTTAATTAATTTCGATATTTTGATATAATTAAGATATTTCGACTTTAACATAAAATAAAAGAGTAATATAATAAAAAATTGATTGCAAAATTTGTGTTTTAATTACATATAAAAGCATTGGTTTTAAAAATTCGTTTTTAATTTACTTGTTTGTCTTTTTTCATCCTTTGATGCTTTCTTCTCTTCTTCCTTGTTTTCAGCAATAGATTGCTTTTCCTTATTATGAGTTTGTGTGACAGGCGTTTTCTTTTCAGAACCGCTCTTTTTTGGCGTGTCTCTGGACATTTGTTCTGGCTTATTCTGTGCTGCATTTTTTTTTGGTAAAAGACTTTTTTGATACAACTTTTTTCAAGGCAGCGGCATAGGAAATACCTTCTTTCGCAACAGCTGAATTGACTTTCATGGAGAAAACATATTTTGGACAGGCCTTACTTCCTGTGCAATGTCCATTTTTTCCACAGCTTGCGCATACACGAGGGCGTTCTTTTTTTTCTTTTTCCCTCTCAGGACATGATTTGAAATCATTACCTTTGGTGCAAAGCGGACATTTAATTGTATTTCTGCAATCCTTTGTTTTGTGACCAAAACCGTTGCATTTGAAACAACGAAGTGGTTCTTGTACATAGGGGCGTGTACGAAAAACTAAGTATGCGAATCTAACTCTTTCCGGTGCTTCTCCTTTGGGGTATGTAAGGATTACAGCTGTTGTTGTGCTTACTACTCCTTTTATTTTTTTTGTAATTTGATGCGCAGTTGTACTCCCGGTCGATGTCTTGATGTCTTCAGTTGTCAGTTCCAGGGGAACCTTTGTAATGACAACCTTTGAAACAGGTTCTGGTCTTGTCTTGAATACCTTAACTGGGTAGTTTTCTATTTTGGACAAAGAGAAAACATTCTTTTTTTCCTTTGCCGAAAGGACAAGCACACCTAATCTTGACCCTCGGGCTTTTATTTTTACTTTTCGACCAAATAAAGTGTAAAAGAATTTTTGCACTTTAAATGGGTCGACAAGTTTTTTGGCCTCAATAATTTGAATCTGAATCATGGTTGCTTCAGATGTTGTGAAACTTCTGTACATGGAGATTGTTCAGAATTTCCACGAAAGCGTTTATTTGCTGGTTCACTTTGCTGCTCCGTGATTTCTCCGCTTCGAACTCTTTTTTTCTTTTTTCCCACTGTCTCCCAAACTTTTTCATTATGTTTTTGGTTTTCCAACACGACAGTATTCGTTCTTTCCTACATCGGTTCTTCGCTCTTTGAGTTGGAAGCCACTTTCTGCATAGAATTTGCCATTTGAAATTACTCCTGCTTATCTGTACTTGAATATCGATTGTATATCTTGATTATTACAATCCTCTTATTATATATCGTTTTCCTACACAATTGTGATTTGTTTAAACTATGATCGTATTTATATACATATATAAAAACACTGAGGTTACAGAAAAGGAAAAAAATTGACACACACATATATATATATATATATATATATATATATATATATATATATATATATATATATATATATATATATATATATATATATATATATATATATATATATATATATATATATATATATATATATATATATATATATATATATATATATATATTTATATATATTTTTCAAAGAACAAGCTGTTCTTTCAGACACGCTATGGCCCATTTCCTATTACAAACTTTTTCTACCAACCGTGAAACTTTTCGAAAATCGGAAATACCAAGACACTTTTGAACCAACTGGTCTTTATTTTTATTAATGTTTTGGTCATGAGCTGACCTGCAGGTTTCGGCTTTATTAGCCATCATAAGAACTCATAAAAATAATTTAAAATTACAGCTACAACGAAAATATATAAAGTGGTGTGGTGAGACATATCAGATATGTTTACACATCAATCGAGGTCAAAGTACAAAGAAGAGTAAAATATAAAAACCGCCAAAAAACAACCAATTTTTTTTTGCCTAAGAGTAAACAAATAAACAAAAATAAAAAATAAAAAATTACCTGTGCTAAACTATACAACCAAATTAAGTAGTGAAATATAACTATTAAAAGAGAATTACTAATAAAAGCAAGGAGGTAAAATAATAAAATAAGAATTTAAAGCTACAATTCAAAGATAATAGGATATCGATAATTGTATCTTGATTGGTCTTTGTATATATAGATTTGTTCTAATTGGTCGGCGTATATCTATGTATATACATAGATATACGCCGATCCGACAGTTGTGGGTTCGAGTCTGAAGTTGAGATATATATATATATATATATATATATATATATATATATATATATATATATATATATATATATATATATATATATATATATATATATATATATATATATATATATATATATATATATATATATATATATATATATATATATATATATATACATAGATATACGCCGACCAATTAGAACAAAGTATATATACAAAGACCAATCAGGATACATATACAAGCGACGCACATACCTAATATACTAATTAACATAACAAGAGATAATAAAATAAGCTATTTACACAAATATACGTAAGATGAGCCATCTTCATCTAAAATGAATTTTATAAAACATTTCACCTCAAAGATAGACAAGATTTGCGTAGCGTCATCCAAAGCTCCAACTCCGCTGTTTCAAGCAATTGCAACGTCGGTGCTTTTTGAGAAATTTCAACCCACAACAGAAGACGAAGTTAACCACCTCATACTCGCCCTTCCAAACAAACAATGTCTGCTCGACCCCATAACAACCTGGCTCCTGAAGAAAATCTCATTCATTGCACCTGTTTTGGTCAAACTCTTTAACAAGTCTCTTCTTTCTGGCAAGGTCCCACTTATATACAAATTATCTTACGTCACTCCGTTGATTAAATATCTACCCTAAACCCCGCCGACGTTAATTTATAGCGGCCTATTTCTAACCTCTCAGTTTTTTCAAAGCTATTAGAGCGGCTGGTACTCAGCAGAGTCTTAGCGCATCTAGAGCAATACAATCTTCTTCCTCTTCATCAATCGGCTTATCGTCGTCACCATTCCACCGAAACCGCAGTGCTTCGTGTGTCTTCTGATCTTCTGCAAGCCGCGGGTGATGGCGAGTTGTCGCTGCTTGTGCTGCTTGACCTTTCAGCGGCTTTTGATACCGTTGACCATCACATATTAATGAAACGCCTCGAAGCGTCATTCGGTTTGAAGAGTGTTGTTTTTGAATGGTTCTGATCTTATTTGACCGGACGTTCTTTCTCAATACGCTCTGGCGCATCAGCGTCAGCGGTGACATCATTAACATGTGGAGTACCTCAGGGGTCTGTGCTGGGCCCACTTCTTTTTACATTATATACAGCCGAACTCGAGGAAGTCATCAGGACGCATGGTCAACAATGCCACATGTACGCCGACGACACACAAGTCTACGGCCGCAGCCGACCGGAGCACGCGGACTCTCTTGCCATGGGTGTCACGACAAAACGTTCACAGACAAAATGTTCAACGACAAAATGTTCCCGACAAAACGTTCACGACACAACGTTCACGACAAAATGTTCACGACAAAATGTTCACAGACAAAATGTTCACAGACAAAATGTTCACAGACAAAATGTTCAACGACAAAATGTTCACGACAAAACGTTCACGACACAACGTTCACGACAAAATGTTCACGACAAAGTGTTCACAGACAAAATGTTCACAGACAAAATGTTCACAGACAAAATGTTCAACGACAAAATGTTCACGATAAAACATTCACGACACAACGTTCACGACAAAATGTTCACGATTGCAACTTTTAAATTTAGTTTAGTTTTAAATGATAAAATGTTTTGTGTTTCACAAAATGAACGCAAATAAAACGTTAACAATAGTAAATGCAATGTTAAATTCCTCTTTTATATCCCTAACTCAAACGGCAACCAGATGAGTATGGATCGGAGGACTGTAAACTGTTTCAGCAAGAAGGAAAAAAACAGATGAAATGAGATAGCTATAATAGGAAAGTACAATTGGTTACTAATTTGAGATCGTTTGAATTTTCAATTTCAATTAAGCAAACGACGTAAATATAAGGTTTGCTGGCTGTATTTTAAAGATTAAAAAGTTAGGAGTATGCAAGAGAAAATTAACCAACCCGCATTAACTAGATAATAAATGGAACGATGATTAAAAGGGTCAAAATATGAAATCTTTATTAACTCCGATTAAAAAGAAAAAGAAATTCAATTAGTTATTAATTGAGATTCATTTGATGTTTCAATTTTAATTAAGTGAACGACAGAAAGAAGCCTTGATCGTTGTAGCCTAGCGATTAAGAAGTTATCGGCTTCCAAGAGCAATATAGCCTCCTTTAATTAGCTAATTAACGTAACGGTGACTTTGGTAAAGCAGCATGCAGCTACTTGCGTTTTTCAACTAGAATTGAAAATACATCTCTAGTAATTAAAAACTAAAAAGTTAGGGTATCCAAAAGCAAATTAACCGGCATTAACTAGTTAATAAATGGAACGATGATAAAAAGGATCAAAATATGGATGGAAAAGAAAAAAGCCAAATAGCTATAACTCCATACAATTATTTATTAATTGAAGATCATTTGATGTTGCCAATACGTATTAGTTTCATGCTGTCATGCACATATACTTTGCTTATGTAAATAAAAATGTGAATAGATACATCGCAAAAAATGACTTAATAATTAGTTTGCAAGTGATCTTGACATAATAAAAAAAAATTATTTTTCAGTGTGAACATTTTGTCGTGAACGTTTTGTCGTGAACTTTTTGTCGTTGAACATTTTGTCTATGAATATTTTGTCTGTGAACATTTTGTCTGTGAACCTTTTGTGCGTGAACATTTTTCGTGAACGTTTTGTCGTGAACGTTTTGTCGTGAACATTTTGTCGTTGAACATTTTGTCGTTGAACATTTTGTCTGTGAACGTTTTGTCGGTGTTCATTTTGTCGTGAACATTTTGTCGTGAACGTTGTGTCGTGAACGTTTTGTCGGGAACATTTTGTCGTTGTACATTTTGTCTGTGAACGTTTTGTCGTGGAACCCTTGCCATGCAGGTATCAAGATGCGTAGACGCTGTCGACCGCTGGATGTTCAGCAGCCGTCTCCCTTTGAATTCCAACAAAACAGAAGTGATCTGGTGCTCGTCTTTCCGACGTTCGTCAACTCTCCCTGCCAAGCCGGTTTGAATCTGCTCCGACCTGATCCCACCAGTAAGACGAGTTCGTAATCTGGGAATCTGGTTGGATTCAGATTGTTCTATGGCTAGTCACATCAACAACATGACCCGTTCCGGCTGTGCTTCTCTCAGAGAGATTCGCAGCATCTCCTCTCATCTTTCAATTGACGCCCGGAGAATTCTCATAACCGCCTTGGTTCTTCCAAAGATTGATTAAGGAAATTCAACTTTAGCCGGTCTTCCTTCTTGTCATCTGGATCGGCTTCAAACTCTCATCAACACAGCCGCCAAAATAATTTACAATGCTCGAAAATATGACCATGTCACCCCACTTCTCAAAAATCTCCACTGGCTTCGCATTCGGAAACGAATCGAGTACAAGATTTCCACAATAGTACACAAATCTCTGCACGGCCAAGCTCCTCCATACCTCTCTTTTGCTCATGTAGCCATGAAGAATATTAAAATCAAACATAAATTCACAAAATTTAATGTACAGTATACTGTATTCTCCACATAAAAATAAATTCACAAAATGAAGGATATTAAAATCAAACACCCGCCTGAAAGGGCTTGGTGAAGATTTGTATCATAAAAAAATTATTTTCAACGAAAATATATACAATGCACTTATTTGTTTACAGTTGATCGGTGGTGAAATTGACGACATTAAATTATAAAGTAAATTAAATAGTGACGACATTTTTGCAATGTCATCATTTCCACCACCGATTAACTTTAAACAAATAAGTGCATTGTTTATATTTTCGTTGAAAATAATTTTTATGCATTCATTTTAAAATTATTTTTATTTTTTTTAAACTGATTCGTAATTCTTTTAAATTGATTCGTATTTGTTTTAAATTGATCCAGAAAAGGTGTAGTTGAGCGGCGACTAGTTGGGCATTGACTAGTTGGGCAGGCGACTAGTAGGGTAGGCAACTAGTTCGGCCGCGACTAGTTGACAGCGACTAGATGGCCTGCTCCGTTTTCGGTACTACACTTTCTCCACTTACTTTTATTTTTGTTTCCTCTACTCGTCAAGTGTCACGCACTTTTTGAATTTACCTCTTAGATGATTGTATAAATTTAAAATATTGTGTTTAAAATTGAAAATTGCACATTATTCGTCTATTTTAAACAATCTTATTATAACCTGTCACGAGTTAGTTTTACGTGTTTTTACTGTATATCACTTTTTTAAATTTTCTATAAAAAAATTTTTCGCCAAGCAATCCTTTTTTTACTCTGATCTCTTTCTCTTTCTTTCACAACGACTTTGTCTCTCATTCAGTTTTATCATGTACCTTCTTTTTTGAGCAACTCTAATCGAGCGCATCTGAACGACTCAAAGTGAAGATCGCTACATAAACTAACGCGTTAAATTATTAATTTTTTTTATTATTTATAACGTTCACAAATAGCAGGGCCAACGACCACTTACACCATTTGAATAGCAATATGATGTAACTACGAAATTTAATACTATGAATTTTTCGTGCCTAGTAAAAAAACATTATTTATTGAAAAAATTTTATGGCAAAGATGGAACGCTAAGACAAGCGGCTAGCTCATTAGTTATAATATTAACGTACACAAAAATAAAGAGTGAGCTTATCCTAAATTTTACGTGTCTAATTGTTAAGGTCAAAAAGGCTCAACTGGACAAAGAGGTATTTTAGGAGAACCAGGTCCTGCCGGCAAAAAAGGGATTTCCGGTAGTAATTTTAATTTTTAATGAAAACTAAATGTTAGTGAATAAATAAAATTTAGGACTTTAAAAAATATACTTCTTTAAATTTAAAAATAGCACTGTTACTCAAAATCTATTTTCAAAAAAAAACATTTGATAGGTAAAGATGGAAAAAACGGTGAACCAGCACTACAGGGTAAACTTAATGTTTTTTCACTTCAAAAAAAGAATTTCTATAATAATAAAGTCTTAAAATTAACTATTATACAATTTTAACTATGATTGTTATAGGTCCAAAAGGAGTAAAAGGTGAACAAGGGATAGAAGGCCAGCCCGGCCGCGAAGGAATAAATGGAAAGCCTGGTAAGAAAATTGAGAAAACACATGAAATAAGTTTTCGTTATATTCAATCAAGGTTATCTCATTTTTTAAATCTAGCAAACGTTGTAAACAAACTTTCGACAACTCATTTGAGATCATGTTTTTTACAGGCATTAATGGAAAAAACGGTGACGTAGGACCTCCAGGTGTGTTTTGCTATGATAAAATATTTAAACATAAAAATATATGTAATAATTAAATTAGGATAACAGTTAGTTATATGTTATTTAAACAATTTAAGTTTTAAAATTATTGATTTTTATGTATCTTTATGTTTCAGGTCCACAAGGGTTGAATGGAATAAGAGGTGATCAAGGTATACAAGGTCCTGCTGGCCAAAAAGGAGATTCTGGACCAGATGGTACGTTTGTTTTAATTCACACTCCTACTTTACTGTTAAAAATTGTTTTTACTAAAAAAAAAGTGTCACTACATGCTGGTAGAAAAAAGTTCATTAACGGAAAAGTTGGAATAACGTTACAGTTAATTTTCAAAATACATATGTACTATCCGTCAATAGGTCGTGAAGGCAAAGATGGAACAAATGGACAAACAGGTAATTTATAGGTTTTATTATGTTAACTTGACCAATTGGAGAGAAAGTTTTGCATTCTTTATTACGTGTTTTGAGATAATTGTATGTGCTTCAGGTGTGAAAGGCTCAACTGGACCAAGAGGACATCAAGGAGAACAAGGTCCTTCCGGCGAAAAAGGAATTTCCGGTAGTTATTTTACTTTTTAAATGAAACTTTTTGTCAGTGACCGAATAAAAATCTATTCTGTTTTCAAATGACACTGTTACTCAAAACATTTAAAAAGAACACATTTGTTAGGTAAAGATGGAGAAAAAGGTGAAACAGGGCTACAAGGTAAAATTGTTTTAGTATCATTCCATAAATTAAGTTTTTTATAAATTGAATACTTGATTTCAATTAATATTCTGATTGAACTATGAATGTTTTAGGTCTACAAGGACCAAGAGGTATACAAGGGATGGAAGGCCCACGTGGCCCTCCAGGATTGAATGGAACGCCTGGTAAGAAATTTGTGAAAACATTTGACATAACATCTTGTTATAATTAATAGCGATTATCTACAACTTTTATTCTAGCAAATGTTTTAAGTATTTTTTTCAACAAGATAACTTCACTGTATTATGGAGAGGAGTAACTTAAAAACTTGTTTTTACAGGTAGTGATGGGGAGAACGGAGAAACAGGGCCTTTAGGTATTTTTTGTTATAATAAAGTTTTCAAACATAAATAAACATAATAATTAAATAGGGTCACAGTTAGTTTACGTTTTTTTAGTTATTCTAATTTTTGTAATTAATGATATTAAAATCTTTTTTTTTTGTTTCAGGTCCACAAGGGTTAAATGGAACAAGAGGTGATCAAGGACTACCAGGTCCTCCTGGTCAAAAAGGAGAAACCGGACCAAATGGTTAGCTTTGCTGGAATTCACTGATACTACTTGCCTGTTGAAACTTTTTTCTGTTGAATTTGTTTAACATGCACTACAAGAATAATGTTTAGTAACGGAAATGTTAGAAAAACCTTATTGTTATAACAAAAATGGCTTCAGGACAAATTAACATTTTATCGTCCATCATACATAACTTATATAAAAAAACTGGAATATTGTAATTACGCAATGTTTTATGTGAAAAACTAATGTATTATATGCTAATAGGTCGCGATGGCAAAGATGGACTACAGGGACAAGCGGGTAAATTGTTACTTTTATGATGTTCACTTGAACAAATGGAAATCATTTATAGTCGTTATTATTATAGATTTAAAGGTTATTTTATGTGTTGCAGGTTCAAAAGGCACTACAGGAAACAAAGGATATCCAGGAGAACAAGGTCCTATTGGAGAAAAAGGACTTTCCGGTAGTTAATTTTTATTTAAATAGAAACTATACTTCAGTAAATGAATGAAAAACCAGTTTGTTAAGCAAAGGTAGTCTATACATTTAACAAATGTCACTGTTACTCAATATCTATTTTCCCAAATACATAAATTAGGTAAAGATGGAGAAAAAGGTGAAACAGGACTGCAGGGTGAAACTATTTTTTGTTTATTTGAAAATTAGAGTTTTTATAACAATGATGATATGAATTAATTTATTGCTCAAATTAAAACAAAAATTGTATAGGACCAGTAGGACAAAAAGGTGAACAAGGCGTAGAAGGCCCACCTGGCCGCGATGGAGTAAATGGAGTTCCTGGTAAGAAATTTGAGAGAACACTTGAGACAAGTTTTTGTCTTATTTAATAAAGAAATCGATTTTTTTTTCAAATTCAGCAAACATTTCAAATCAATTTACGACAACTTAGGATGACTTTATGGAACGGCGTCATTTGTAAACTTGTTTTTTACAGGTAGTGATGGAGAAAACGGACAAGCCGGACCTCCAGGTGTTTTTTATTATAAATTTGAAATGTAAATTTATATGTAATAATTGATTAATTTCGCAGTTATTTATAACTTTTTTAATTTGTTTAATTTTTGGAAATAATGGTTTTAAGATCTTGTCGATTTGTTAAAGGTTTACAAGGGTTAAATGGAACAAGAGGTGATAAGGGTCCGCCAGGTCCTGCTGGTCAAAAAGGAGAATATGGACTGAATGGTATTGTTTGCTTTGATTCACTGCTACTAAATAAATGTTAACAATAATTTGTATTAAATTTGTTCATAATACGAAAACGTTTATTAAATAAAACGTTTTGGTTTAGATAATACGAGTTTTAGTACTAAGTATCACTTTATGTATTAGCATACAGCACGTTTTTTCAAAATAACAAATGTTTATCAACATGAAATTAGTCTTACATAAGTTAAATACAAATGTACTATCCGGCAATAGGTCGTGACGGCAATGAGGGATCAAATGGACAAACAGGTCATTTATAAGTTTCATTATGTTCACTTGACAAATTGGAAAATACATTTTGCCTTCCTCATTAGGTCATTTGAGATAAGTTTATGTGCTTCAGGTCCGAAAGGCTCAACTGGACCAAGAGGACATCCAGGAGAACGAGGTCCTTCTGGCGAAAAAGGAGTGTCCGGTAGTTATTTTACTTTTTAAAAACAACCATTTGTCAGTAACTGAATTTATTTATTTATTAACCGTCATTTTTTAGTGCCGCTTACATAACAGACCAGCAGCCAACTTTACATGGAAACATAAAATTTAAAGTAAAACGAAAATGAATAATGTTAGGAATTTAGAAGTACAGGGTGAACGGAATGAAAGGAAACAAAAGTGAACTATTGTTGGAAGTCTTTGTAAGTAGATGCGAAGAGAGTTGTTTTTAATTTCTTTTTAAATAGATTTGTATCCGTGGTGAGTTTGAGCCCAACGGGCAGGTGATTCCACGCCTCAGGGGCAGCAACGGAGAATGCCCTAGTTAGAGAGGCCAGCCTTGCTCGCGTAATCTCTAGGTCGTGTCTTCCAGCAGAGCGTAGGGACGCCCGACAGGGAATGCTGGCCACTGGAGTAAGCAGCTCGGTTAGGTAAGGTGGTGCTCGACGATTGACGATAAGATGAGTAAAGAGGCAAAGTTTGTAGTTAATTCGTTGAGAGATTGGCAGCCAGTGAAGTTTGAAGAGGGCCGAGAAACATGGTCTCGAGGTTTAAGCTCCATTACCAACCGAGTCGCGGCATTTAAGACTTGTTGAAAAGGCGCTAGTGTAGAAGCTGGTAGATGGACGAGAATAGAATTGCAATAATTTAACCTTGAGATTACAAAGGCGGACACCAGCCGTGCAGTCACTTCGCGACAGAGAATCCGCCGCACCGAGCGGAGGTGGTAGAAACAGGTTTTAGAGATTAGGGCAACATGCTTTTTCATAGAAAGACACTCATCAAAATAGACACCAAAGTCCCGAACAACGTTAACCGGTCAAATCACATCAGAACCAAGAATCAGATATTTATCAGGTGGATCCATCTTACTGAGTCTGGCCATTGATCCCAACCAGAAAACCTCGGTCTTTTTGGCGTTCAGTTGAAAACGTTTGGAGGCACACCAGTCGGATACGACTTTAAAACAATCTTGTAAGTTGGAGGTTATAGCGTTCGCATTGCTGACAATGGGGTCACGGACGACGTGCCCAGACCAACATTGATAACTTGAGTGCGATCATCAAAGTAAGAACAAAACCAGTCTAGAGCATCACAGCGGATGTCAAAGCGATGACGAAGAACATCAATCATAATCTGATTATCCACAGTGTCAAACGCCGCTGACATATCGAGGAGCATCAGAGCACCGACACGACCCTTATCAATTACATGGATCATGTCGTTGTAGAGACGGACATGTGCCGTTTCCATTGAATGAGAGCATCGATATGCCGACTGGATTTGCGGTATGAGCTTGTTTGTTTCACAGTAACCCATCAGCCTGCTATCTACGATTCGTTCAACCGTTTTAGAAACAAAACTAAGGATCGAGATTGGCCATTATGAGCTAAGGTTTTGAGAATCCAATGACGATTTCTTAAGAACAGGGCATGTGACGGCTTTCATTTAGATTGGAGGCAAACAGCGCTGCACCAGTGAAGCATTGCACATGTTTGTGTTGACCGGCGCAACAACGGCAGGAATCTTTTTGAGTAACCAAGTGGGAACAAGGTCAAGTTTGCACTGCTTTGCATGAGCATTTTTGAGGCATGTCAAGACCTCAACAGTCACTGGGTTGAACGCAACGAGAGGCTCGAGCACAGATCGACGTATGATGTTAGGTGGTGGAGCATCAACAGTTTTAGATGGGATTTCACTCACCTTGTTGTTGAAGAAAGCCGCATAATCATCAGTAGTATGATACTCTATCATTTTCGTCTCAGGTTGTAATAATCTACTCAGGCGGTGCCACAGTAGAGCCCCGTTTCCAGCACACAAATCAATAGCTGTCGACCAGTAGGCTTGAAATTTTCCTTGAAACAGGTGTCGTTGATGCTGGAACTGCTCACGCCACTTGAACAGAGAACTCTGACCTTTTGTGTTTTTGTTTTTCTTCTCAAATCGCCTTGCCTTCACTTTCTCAAGATGACACTCTGTGTCGAACCATGGAGCAGTCGATCTGGCGTACAATGTCACAGTAACCATCGGTGCATGAATGTTAAGAAGTTGAGTCAACGTGTCGTTGTAGCAGTTGAATAACTCGGTCACATCATTCGGTGGCTCAAAGATCAATTTGAACTGCAGTAGATTGTCAGTGAACCTCTCAACGTCAAACTGCCTCCAGAGCCGCAGCTGGACACGTTTTCCGGGAGGAGATTTGGCAATGGGAGTAACACTATTGAAAGACGTCACCAGAAGAGAGTGGTTGGAGATAAGAGATAGCGGGTCGACTCTGGTTGACGAGACTGGGTCCCCGGAACGCGAGATGGAAACATTTAACTGGTGGCCGCCACTGTGAGTGGATCGCTGGATGTGTTCACAAAGGTTAAAGTTTTTAAGTTTATTGAGGAAAGCAATTGCATGGCTGCTGCCTGGGTTATCCAGGTGGATGTTGACATCACCAACGATGCAGCATCTTGCATAGCAGGAACAATGTTCTAGTACGTCAGCGAACTCCGTGATGAACTTCATCGTGATTGGCTGTGACCATGGTCGGTAGACCACAACAAATACCCCAGACAACCGAGGATTACGTAGGAACAAAGGCAGAACTTCAAACGTTGTATACGATGGAAACGGCAAAATACTCATCTTAACCTCAGGTGAGGCAAACACGCAGATACCTCCATAGTTGGTACGTAGATTGAGGTCATCAAAAACCAATCGAAGCCGTGATCGCTCGAGTACATGGTAGTTAGGCGATGTTGACGCGATGACGCAGAGGGACTCCGCGGTTTCATGCCACAATTCGACAACCGCCATCACTTGAATATTGTTAGTTGTTATGCAGTTGCTAATTGCAGTTGATTTTTTACCAAGTGATTGGGCATTGAGGACTCCGATAGTGAATGATCGACTCAAAACCCAGGGTATGTCGACCAATACCCGCTGACGAAGCGAGAGTGTTCGGTGCACAACACGTTGGCGTGATGAAATCACCGGAATGATTTGGTTTGCTGTTGATGGTGATGCCCAGCCATCCGTTGTTGTGATATAGATGGATTGGTGAGTTTGGTCTGCAATTTGGTGAGTGTGATTGCTTTGATCGTGAGTATAGAAAGGTGTGCCTAACTGGTTGAAATTTAGGCGCCTCGTCTTTAATATTTTGATGTTTCTTTGCTTGTTGTTGCCGCGCGAGAGCCACGGTGGTGGCGCAAACCAGGCAGAGTTATGTTAAAGATGGTAGATGATGGAATCGAACATCAGACTCTTCTTTTAGCCTGTAGCAGTTGGTCACGTGTATACAAATGACGTGCTAGGACTGGTCGCAGCAGAGCGGCTTCACAAGCCGGAACCATGGAAACCATAGAGGCTCTTCTTACGAAGAAAGTACTGCCAGAAACGGCAAATATTTGAGACAAAAATTATTTTCGTAATCCTTTAGAGTGCATTGTTCCAGAAAAGTAAAAACTGAATCGGTTATTGACGGAAACAAAAATGTTAAATACGATAAAAAACGATGAAATCGTGCCACATAGACTGACGCGTCAGGCAACTACAAGAGCACCAAAATTGAATTTGAATATAATTCTATTTTGTTTTAAATGACACTATTACTCAGAATAATTTTTTAAAACACATTTGATAGGTAAAGATGGAGAAAAAGGTGAAACAGGGCTACAAGGTAAAATTGTTTTAGTATCATTCCATAAATTAAGTTTTTTTATAAATTGAATACTTGATTTCAATTAATATTCTGATTGAACTATGAATGTTTTAGGTCTACAAGGACCAAGAGGTATACAAGGGATGGAAGGCCCACGAGGCCCTCAAGGATTAAATGGAACGCCTGGTAAGAAATTTGTGAAAACACTTGACACAACATCTTGTTATAATTAATAGCGATTATCTACAACTTTTATTCTAGCCAATGTTTTAAGTATTTTTTTCAACAAGATAACTTCACTATGATATGGAGAGGAGTAACTTAAAAACTTGTTTTTACAGGTAGTGATGGGAAGAACGGAGAAACAGGACCTTTAGGTCTTTTTTGTTATAATAAAGTTTTCAAACATGAAAAAACCTAATATATAAATAGGGTTACAGCTAGTTTACGTTTTTTAGTTATTCTGTTTTTTTGTAATTAATGATATTAAATTCTTGTTTTTTTTGTTTCAGGTCCACAAGGGTTAAATGGAACAAGAGGTGATCAAGGACTACCAGGTCCTCCTGGTCAAAAAGGAGAAACTGGACTAAATGGTATTTTTTGCTGTGATTCAGTGATACTACTTGCCTGTTTAAACACTTATTAATTGAATTTGTTCAATATGCGCTTCAAGAATAATCTTTAGTAACGGAAATGTTAGAAAAACATACTTGTTAGAAAAAGAATGATTTCAGAACAAATTATCATTTATTGTCCATCTGATATCAATTAATTAAAAAAAAGTAGAACATTATAATTACGCAATATATTTGTGAAAATCTAATGTATTATATGCTAATAGGTCGTGATGGCAAAGATGGACTCCATGGACAAGCGGGTAATTTGTTACATTTATGATGTTCACTTGAACAAATGGAAATCATATATAATCGTTATTATTATTATATATTTCAATGTTATTTTATCTTTTGCAGGTTCAAAAGGCACTACAGGACACAAAGGATATCCAGGAGAACAAGGTCCTATTGGAGAAAAAGGACGTTCCGGTAGATAATTTTTATTTATATAAAAACTATAGTTCAGTAAATGAATGAAAAACCAGTTTGTTAAGCAAAGGTAATTTAGACATTTAACAAATGTCACTGTTACTCAATATCTATTTAACTAAATACATAAAATAGGTAAAGATGGAGAAAAAGGTGAAACAGGACTGCGGGGTGAAACTATTTTTTGTTCATTTGAAAATTAAAGATTTTATAACATTGATGATATGAATTAATTTATTGCTCTAATTAAAACAAAAATGTTATAGGCCCAGTAGGACAAAAAGGTGAACAAGGCCTAGAAGGCCCACCTGGCCGCGATGGAGTAAATGGAAGTCCTGGTAAGAAATTTGAGAGAACACTTGGGACAAGTTTTTGTTTTATTCAATAAAGAAATCGATTTTTTTTTCAAATTCAGCAAACATTTCAAATTAATTTACGAAAACTTAGGATAACTTTATGGAAAGGCGTCATTAGTAAACTTGTTTTTTACAGGTAGTCATGGAGAAAACGGACAAGCCGGGCCTCCAGGTGTTTTTATAACAAATCTTTAATATAAATTAGTTATAATTTTTTTAATTTATTCAACTATAGGAAATAATGATTTTATGATCTTGTCTATTTGTTTCAGGTCCTCAAGGATTAAATGGAACAAGAGGTGATCAAGGACTACCAGGCCCTGCTGGTCAAAAAGGAGACTATGGACCAAATGGTAGTTTTTGTTATGAGTGTCTGCTACTATATGAGTGTTAACAGTTAATACTAGTTCCTAACATAAAAGCGCAATGATGTATGTATTATGTCACCCTATTACCATCTGCAGGTCTGAAAATAAACAAATAACCGAAGCGGGGTTTTCTCAATTTTGAGCGTACGTCATCACACATTATGAACAAGTTAAAAATAAATAGAGGTGGTTTTATTCGTAGGCGATTTTTTCATTATCAGCCATTAAAAGTTGTTTTTTTCTGAGGCGGTTTTTTAAATTTAGCCGTTCAAATAGAAGATCATTCCAAAACGTTTCCAAGTAAAAAATCATCTGCGACTAGCTGAAAAAACTCACATTAGCCGCGAAAGTTTAACGTTTTGCGGATATATATCGTACGTCATCCTTCAATATAAACAAGTTTAAAATAAATAAATCACCGAAGTAGTAGTCGTCGGAGTTTTCCCAATTTTAAACAAGTTGAAAATAATTATTAACGACAATTTACTATTTTGCAATTATTATTCCTCTTATTTTATTTATTAATAATATTTTTATTAACAAATATTATTACTATTATTGGAAAGTTCGACGCTTTGCGGATATATTTAATGAAATTATTATTATTGACATTTTACTATTTTGCAATTATTATTCCTCTTATTTTAATTATTATTAATATTATTATATACGAAAAGTAACTAATTTGCTAATATTCTTCCTATTATTGGAAAGATCGACGCTTTGCTGATATATTTTGAGCATACGTCATAACTCAATATAAACAAGTTGAAAATAAATAAGTAGTACATCGGCTGGTTTTCCCAAAATCAGCCATTGAAGGTTGGGTTTTTTTGTAGGCGGTTTTTTTAATTATCAGCCATCAACATTTTTGTTATTTCTTAGCCTTTTTTTCACTATCACCCATGAAATGTTGTTTTTTTTCGTAGGCTGTTTTTTCCGATCAAATCCAATTAATATTGTGTTTTCCGTAGTCGGTTTTTGCCACTATCACACAATAAATGTGGTTTATTTCGTAGGCTATTTTTTGCAATATAGCCCATTTAAGGTTTTTTTCGTAGGCAGTTTTTCCAAAATCATCCAATCAAATAGAAGACCATTCCAAAACGTTTTCAAGTTAAAAATCATCTGCTACTGGCTGACATAATCACATGCTTCGCTTGCGAAGCGTGCGTAAAGTTATTACTATATGAGCGCATTGGTGTTGTTTTTGAGCTTAGAGTGCTATTTGAGTGCGACTACCTTTATTATTAATATGTAAAAATTCACACGCTTCGCGTCAAGTGCTGGTTTTATATTAACTTGCTTTGTCAGGTTAATCGGACTGACACATATATATAAATATATATATATATATATATATATATATATATATATATATATATATATATATATATATATATATATATATATATATATATATATATATATATATATAAATATATATTAATAAATTAAATTAATTAATTAAATATTTTAGATTTATAGTGAGTGTCGGATAAGTGTTAAGATAATTGAAAAAGTGTAAAGACTAAAAGTCGAAAATAAAAAGAAATAAAAAAACTTTTTAAAAACTAGTTTTATGATAAGACTAGGGTGCTCAGTTTAAATTTAATGAACAGATCTGTATAATTTAGCGAGCACCCTAGTCTTATCATAAGACTAGTTTTTAAAAAGTTTTTCTTTGTTTTTATTTTTATTAAAGTTGTTCATCATACGCTGGCACGAAAAACGTTTATTAACAAAAATATTGAAAAACGTTTTTGTTTAAATAATACGAGTTTAAGTACAAAGTATCACTTTATGTATCAGCATACAGCATTTTTTTTAAAATAACAAAGGTTTATCAACATGAAATTAGTCTTACATGTGGTAAATACAAATGTACTATCCGACAATAGGTCGAGACGGCAAAGATGGATCAAAAGGACAAACAGGTAGTTTATAAGTTTCATTAGGTTTACCTAACCAAGTCGAAAAATACTTTTGATTTTTTTATAGGAATTTTAAGATAAATTTATGTGCTTCAGGTCCGATAGGCTCAACTGGACCAAGAGGGCATCCAGGAGAACGTGGTCCTTCTGGCGAGAAAGGAATTTTCGGTAGTTATTTAACTTTTAAAAAACAACTATTTGTCAGTAACCTACAAGAAATTTATTTTGTTTTCAAATGACACTATTACTCAGAATATTTTTTCAAAAACACGTTTGATAGGTAAAGATGGAAAAAAAGGTGAAAAAGGGCTTCAAGGTGAAATTGTTTTTGTTCATTTCAGAAATTAAGTTTTTAATAAATTGAATACTTAAATTCAATTATTAATCTGATTGAACTATGAATGTTATTAGGTTCAGTAGGACCAAGAGGTATACAAGGGATGGAAGGCCCACGAGGCCCTTTAGGATCAAATGGAACGCCTGGTAAGAAATTTGTGAAAACACTTGACACAACATTTTGTTATAATTAATAACGATTATCTACAACTTTTATTCTGGCAAATGTTTTAAGTATTTTTTCGACAAATTAGATTCACTATATTGTGGATTATAGTAATTTAAAAATTAATTTTTTACAGGTAGTGATGGGGAAAACGGAGAAACCGGACCTCCAGGTATTATTTGTTACAATAAAGTTATCAAAAATAAATAAACAAAATAATTAAATAGGATCACAGTTAATTCACGTTTTTTTAGTTATTTTTTGTAATTAAGGATATAAAAATCGTGGTTTTTCCTTCAGGTCCACAAGGGTTAAATGGAACAAGAGGTGATCAAGGACTACCAGGTCCTCCTGGTCAAAAAGGAGAAACCGGACCAAATGGTTATCTTTGCTGGGATTCACTGATACTACTTGCCTGTTGAAATTTTTTTCAGTTAAATTTGTTAAACATGCACTACAAGAATAATGTTTAGTAACGGAAATGTTAGAAAAACCTTATTGTTATAACAAAAATGGCTTCAGGACAAATTAAAATTTTATCGTCCATCATACGAAACTTATTTAAAAAAAACTGGAATATTGTAATTACGCAATGTTTTATGTGAAAAATTAATGTATTATATGCTAATAGGTCGTGATGGCAAAGATGGACTACAGGGACAAGCGGGTAAATTGTTACTTTTATGATGTTCACTTGAACAAACGGAAATCATTTATAGTCGTTATTATTATAGATTTAAAGGTTATTTTATGTGTTGCAGGTTCAAAAGGCACTACAGGACACAAAGGATATCCAGGAAAACAAGGTCCTATTGGAGAAAAAGGACTTTCCGGTAGTTAATTTTTATTTAAATAGAAACTATAGTTCAGTAAATGAATGAAAAACCAGTTTGTTAAGCAAAGGTAGTTTATACATTTAACAATGGTCACTGTTACTCAATATCTATTTTTCTAAATCCATAAAATAGGTAAAGATGGAGAAAAAGGTGAAACAGGACTGCAGGGTGAAACTATTTTTTGTTCATTTGAAAATTATAATTTTTTTAACATTGATGATATGAATTAATTTATTGCTCTAATTAAAACAAAAATGTTATAGGACCAGTAGGACAAAAAGGTGAACAAGGCGTAGAAGGCCCACCTGGCCGCGATGGAGTAAATGGAAGTCCTGGTAAGAAATTTGAGAGAACACTTGAGACAAGTTTTTGTTTTATTCAATAAAGAAATCATTTTTTTTTCAAATTCAGCAAACATTTCAAATTAATTTACGACAGCTTAGGATGATTTTATAGAAAAGCGTCATTTGTAAACTTGTTTTTTACAGGTAGTGATGGAGAAAACGGACAAGCCGGGCCTCCAGGTGTTTTTATAACAAATCTTTAATATAAATTAGTTATAATTTTTTTAATTTATTCAACTATTGGAATAAATGATTTTATGATCTTGTCTATTTGTTTCAGGTCCTCAAGGGTTAAATGGAACAAGAGGTGATCAAGGACTACCAGGCCCTGCTGGTCAAAAAGGAGACTATGGACCAAATGGTAGTTTTTGCTATGAGTGACTGCTACTATATGAGTGTTAAAATAATTTGTATTAAATTTGTTTATTATACCCTGGCACAAAAAATTACTTAATAACGGAAATATTGAAAAACTCTTTTGATTAAACTATACGGGTTTTAGTACAAAGTATCATTTTATGTATTAGCATACAGGTTATTTCAAAATAATATGAAAATAGTCTTACTTATGTGAAATACAAATGTACTATCCGGCAATAGGTCGTGATGGCAAAGATGGATCAAATGGACACACAGGTAATTTATAAGTTTCATTATGTTGACTGGACCAATTGAAAATAGGTTTTGCATTTTTTAATAGGTGGTTTGAGATCTTTTTATGTTTTTTAGGGCCGACAGGCTCAACTGGACCAAGAGGACATCCAGGAGAACGAGGTTCTTCTGGAGAAAAAGGAATTTCCGGTTATTTTCCTTTTTAGAAACAACTAATTGTCAATTACTGAATGCAAATCTATTTTGTTTTAAAATGACACTATTACTAAGAATATTTTTACTAAAACACATTTGATAGGTAAGGATGGAGAAAAAGGTGAAACAGGGTTACAAGGTGAAATTATTTTTGTTCATTCCACAAAATTATGTTTTATTAAATTGAATACTTGAATTCAATTATTTTTTTGATTGAACTATGAATCTTATAGGTCCAATAGGACCAAAAGGCATACAAGGGATGGAAGGCCCACGAGGCCCTCTAGGATTAAATGGAACGCCTGGTAAGAAATTTGTGAAAACACTTGACAGAACATTTTGTTATAATTAATAACGATTATCTACAACTTTTATTCTGGCAAATGTTTTAAGTATTTTTTCGACAAATTAGATTCACTATATTGTTGATTATAGTAATTTAAAAATTTATTTTTTACAGGTAGTGATGGGGAAAACGGAGAAACCGGACCTCCAGGTATTTTTTGTTACAATAAAGTTTTTAAAAATAAATAAACAAAATAATTAAATAGGATCACAGTTAATTTAGGTTTTTTTAGTTATTTTTTTGTAATTAAGGATATAAAAATCGTGGTTTTTCCTTCAGGTCCACAAGGGTTAAATGGAACAAGAGGTGATCAAGGACTACCAGGTCCTCCTGGTCAAAAAGGAGAAACCGGACCAAATGGTTAGCTTTGCTAGAATTCACTGATACTACTTGCCTGTTGAAACTTTTTTCAGTTAAATTTGTTAAACATGCACTACAAGAATAATGTTTAGCAACGGAAATGTTAGAAAAACCTTATTGTTAGAACAAAAATGGCTTCAGGACAAATTAACATTTTATCGTCCATCATACATAACCTATTTAAAAAAAACTAGAATATTGTAATTACGCAATGTTTTATGTGAAAAACTAATGTATTATATGCTAATAGGTCGTGATGGCAAAGATGGACTACAGGGACAAGCGGGTAAATTGTTACTTTTATGATGTTCACTTGAACAAATGGAAATCATTTATAGTCGTTATTATTATAGCTTTAAAGGTTATTTTATGTGTTGCAGGTTCAAAAGGCATTACAGGACACAAAGGATATCCAGGAGAACAAGGTCCTATTGGAGAAAAAGGACTTTCCGGTAGTTAATTTTTATTTAAATAGAAACTATAGTTCAGTAAATGAATGAAAAACCAGTTTGTTAAGCAAAGGTAGTTTATACATTCAACAAATGTCACTGTTACTCAATATCTATTTATCTAAATACATAAAATAGGTAAAGATGGAGAAAAAGGTGAAACAGGACTGCAGGGTGAAACTATTTTTTGTTCATTTGAAAATTAGAATTTTTATAACATTGATGATATGAATTAATTTATTGCTCTAATTAAAACAAAAATGTTATAGGAGCAGTAGGACAAAAAGGTGAACAAGGCGTAGAAGGCCCACCTGGCCGCGATGGAGTAAATGGAAGTCCTGGTAAGAAATTTGAGAGAACACTTGAGACAAGTTTTTGTTTTATTCAATAAAGAAATCAATTTTTTTTTTCAAATTCAGCTAGCATTTCAAATTAATTTAGGACAACTTAGGATGATTTTATGGAAAGGCGTCATTTGGAAACTTGTTTTTTACAGGTAGTGATGGAGAAAACGGACAAGCCGGGCCTCCAGGTGTTTTTATAACAAATCTTTAATATAAATTAGTTATAACTTTTTTAATTTATTCAACTATAGAAAATAATGATTTTATGATCTTGTCTATTTGTTTCAGGTCCTCAAGGCTTAAATGGAACAAGAGGTGATCAAGGACTACCAGGCCCTGCTGGTCAAAAAGGAGACTATGGACCAAATGGTAGTTTTTGCTATGAGTGACTGCTACTATATGAGTGTTAACAAAAATTTGTATTAATTTTGTTTATTATACGCTGGCACAAAAAATATATAATAACGGAAATATTGAAAAACTTTTTCGATTAAATTATATAGGTTTTAGTACAGAGTATCATTTTATGTATTAGCATACAGGTTTTTTCAAAATAATATGAAAATAGTCTTACTTATGTGAAATACAAATGTACTATCCGGCAATAGGTCGTGATGGCAAAGATGGATCAAATGGACACACAGGTAATTTATAAGTTTCATTATGTTGACTGGACCAATTGAAAATAGGTTTTGCCTTTTTTAATAGATGGTTTAAGATATTTTTATGTTCTTTAGGTCCGACAGGCTTAACTGGACCAAGAGGACATCCAGGAGAACGAGGTTCTTCTGGAGAAAAAGGAATTTCCGGTTATTTTCCTTTTTAGAAACAACTAATTGTCAATTACTGAATGCAAATCTATTTTGTTTTAAAATGACACTATTACTAAGATTATTTCTATTAAAACACATTTGATAGGTAAAGATGGAGAAAAAGGTGAAACAGGGTTACAAGGTGAAATTATTTTTGTTCATTCCACAAAATTATGTTTTATTAAATTGAATACTTAAATTCAATTATTTTTTTGATTGAACTATGAATCTTATAGGTCCAATAGGACCAAGAGGCATTCAAGGGATGGAAGGCCCACGAGGCATTACTGGAGTAAGCGGAACGCCTGGTTAGAAATTTGAGAAAACACTTGCGAGAATTTTTTATTATAATTAATAACAATTATCTATTACTTCTATTCTAAGATATGTTGTAAGTTATTTTTTGACAATTTAAATAAATTGTATTATGCATAGGAGTAATTGAAAAGCTTGTTTTCTACAGGTAGTGACGGGGAAAACGGAGAAACAGGACCTCCAGGTGTTTTTTTGTTTTAATAAAGATTGTAAACATAATTAAACATATAAGTACTAAATGTAGTCCCAGTTAGTATACGTTTTTTAGTTAATTTAATTTTTTTAATAATGATATAAATATCTTGTTTATTTGTTTTCAGGCCCACAAGGGTTAAATGGAACAAAAGGTGATCAAGGACTACCAGGTCCTGCCGGTCAAAAAGGAGACACGGGATTAAATGGTAGACGTTGCTGTATTTCATTGATACTGCTTACCTGTTTAAATAAGTGTCAATCGTATTTAGTCAATATGCGTTAGCAAAATTATGTATGATTTTATTACGAAAATGTTAGAAAAACATTTTTGTTAACAAATTAAAAGTTTTAGAACAAATAGCATTCTAATTTTAGCCTACAGCACTAATTTTTTTTAATAACTGAAAGGTTTATTGACCTGAAATCTGTTTTTGTTTTTTTTAAATACAAATGTTCTATTGCTAATAGGACGAGATGGCAAAGATGGATCAGAGGGAAAAATTGGTAACTTTCACTTAAATAGTGTTTTTTTGACCAAATGTTGAAAGATGTGTTGCTCTTATTATTGGTTCAAATTTGCTTTTATGTGTTTCAGGTCCAAAAGGCAAAACTGGACAAAAAGGATATCCAGGAGAACAAGGTCCTGCTGGCGAAAAAGGGATTTCCGGTAATTAAATTGTTTTTATATTGAAACTATAAGTCAGTGAATAAATTAATTTTAAATTGTTCATAAAAGTTTTATTTGTCTTATAAAAATGTTATTTGCTCAAAATCTATTTTCATAAATACATTTGATAGGTAAAGATGGGGAAAAAGGTGAATCCGGACTGCAGGGTAATTTTTCTTTCATTTTAAAATAAATAAATGTTTTTGTTACATTGATGTTACGAATTGAGTTATTGCTCTAATAAGAATATATATGTTATAGGTCCAGTAGGACTAAAAGGCGAACAGGGCGTAGGAGGTCCACCTGGCCGCGATGGAGTAAATGGAAGTCCTGGTAAGAAATTTGAGAGAACACTTGATACAAGTTTATGTTTTATTCAATAAACGATTTGAAATTTTTTTCAAATCTAGCAAATATTTCAAATTAATTTACGACAACCTAAGATGACTTCATGGATAGGCGTAATTGTAAACTTGTTTTTTACAGGTAGTCATGGAGAAAACGGACAAGCCGGACCTCCAGGTGTTTTTTAAAATGAAATTGAAATGTAAATTTATCTGTAATAATTGAACAATTTCGAAGTTAGTTATAACTTTTTCAATTTTTTATTCATTGAAAATAATGATTTTAAGATTTTGTTAATTTGTTTCAGGTCCACAAGGGTTAAATGGAACAAGAGGTGATCAGGGTCGACCAGGTCCTGCTGGTCAAAAAGGAGATTATGGATTAAAGGGTAGTTTTTGTTTTGATTCACTGCTACTATATGATTGTTCACAGTTATTTTTATTTAAGTTGTTCATCATACGCTGGCACGAAAAACGTTTATTAACGAAAATAATGAGAAACCTTTTTGTTTAAATAATAAGAGTTTTAGTACAAAGTATCACTTTATTTATCAGCATACAGCACTTTTGTTTCGAAATAATGGTTTATCAACATGAATATAGCTTTACATGTGTTAAATACAAATGTACTATGCGGCAATAGGTCGAGACGGCAAAGATGGATCAAATGGACAAACAGGTAATTTATAAGTTTCATTAGGTTTACTTGACCAATTCGAAAAAAATGTTGCTTTCTTTATTAGGTATTTTGAAATAAATTTATGTGCTTCAGGTCCGATAGGCTCAACTGGACCAAGAGGGCATCCAGGAGAACGTGGTCCTTCTGGCGAGAAAGGAATTTCCGGTAGTTATTAAACTTTTAAAAAATAACTATTTGTCAGTGACTGAATAAAAATTTATTCTGTTTTCAAATGACACTGTTACTCAACAACTTTGTTAAAAAACACATTTGTTAGGTAAAAATGGAGAAAAAGGTGAAATAGGGCTACAAGGTAAAATTGTTTTAGTTCATTCCACAAATTAAGTTTTGTATAAATTGAATACTTGATTTCAATTAATATTCTGATTGAACTATGAATGTTTTAGGTCCACAAGGACCAAGAGGTATACAAGGGATGGAAGGCCCACAAGGCTCTTCGGGATTGAATGGAACGCCTGGTAAGAAATTTGTGAAAACACTTGACACAACATTTTGTTATAATTAATAACAATTATCTACAACTTTTATTCTAGCAAATGTTTTAAGTATTTTTTCGACAAAATAGATTTACTATATTGTGGATTATAGTAATTTAAAAACTTGTTTTTACAGGTAGTGATGGGGAAAACGGAAAAACAGGACCTCCAGGTCTTTTTTGTTACAATAAAATTTTCAAACATAAATGAACAAAATAATAAATAGGATCACAGTTAATTCACGTTTTTTAGTTATTTTTGTGTAATTAAGGATATAAAAATCGTGTTTTTTTTCAGGTTCACAAGGGTTAAATGGAACAAGAGGTGATCAAGGACTATCAGGTCCTCCTGGTCAAAAAGGAGAAACCGGACCAAATGGTTATCTTTGCTAGGCTTCACTGATACTACTTGCTTGTTGAAACTTTTTTCAGTTGAATTTGTTTAGCATGCACTACAAGAATAATGTTTAGTAACGGAAATGTTAGAAAACCCTTATTGTCAGAACAAAAACGGCTTCAGAACAAATTGACATTTTTCCTCCATCATACATAATTTGTTTAAAAAAACTGTAATATTGTAAGTACGCAACGTTTTATGTGAAAAACTAATGTATTATATGCTAATAGGTCGTGATGGCAAAGATGGACTACAGGGACAAGCGGGTAATTTGTTACATTTATGATGTTCACTTGAACAAATGGAAATCATATATAGTCGTTATTATTATTATATATTTCAATGTTATTTTATCTTTTGCAGGTTCAAAAGGCACTACAGGACACAAAGGATATCCAGGAGAACAAGGTCCTATTGGAGAAAAAGGACGTTCCGGTAGTTAATTTTTATTTATATAAAAACTATAGTTCAGTAAATGAATGAAAAACCAGTTTGTTAAGCAGAGGTAGTTTATACATTTAACAAATGTCACTGTTACTCAATATCTATTTTCCTAAATACATAAAATAGGTAAAGATGGAGAAAAAGGTGAAACAGGACTGCAGGGTGAAACTATTTTTTGTTCATTTGAAAATTAGAGTTTTTATAACATTGATAATATGAATTAACTTATTGCTCTAATTAAAACAAAAATGTTATAGGACCAGTAGGACAAAAAGGTGAACAAGGCGTAGAAGGCCCACCTGGCCGCGATGGAGTAAATGGAAGTCCTGGTAAGAAATTTGAGAGAACACTTGAGACAAGTTTTTGTTTTATTCAATAAAGAATTAATTTTTTTTTCAAATTCAGCAAACATTTCAAATTAATTGACGACAACTTAGGATGATTTTATGGAAAGGCGTCATTTGTAAACTTGTTTTTTACAGGTAGTGATGGAGAAAACGGACAAGCCGGGCCTCCAGGTGTTTTTATAACAAATCTTTAATATAAATTAGTCATAACTTTTTTAATTTATTCAACTATAGGAAATAATGATTTTATGATCTTGTCTATTTGTTTCAGGTCCTCAAGGGTTAAATGGAACAAGAGGTGATCAAGGACTACCAGGCCCTGCTGGTCAAAAAGGAGACTATGGACCAAATGGTAGTTTTTGCTATGAGTGACTGCTACTATATGAGTGTTAACAAAAATTTGTATTAAATTTGTTTATTATATGCTAGCACAAAAAATATTTAATAACGGAAATATTGAAAAACTTTTTTGATTAAATTATACGGGTTTTAGTACAAAGTATCATTTTATGTATTAGCATACAGGTATTTTCAAAATAGTATGAAAATAGTCTTACTTATGTGAAATACAAATGTACTATCCGGCAATAGGTCGTGATGGCAAAGATGGATCAAATGGACACACAGGTAATTTATAAGTTTCATTATGTTGACTGGACCAATTGAAAACAGGTTTTGCCTTTTTTAATAGGTGGTTTGAGATATTTTTATGTCCTTTAGGTCCGACAGGCTCAACTGGACCAAGAGGGCATCCAGGAGAACGAGGTTCTTCTGGAGAAAAAGGAATTTCCGGTTATTTTCCTTTTAAAAAACATCTAATTGTCAATTACTGAATGCAAATCTATTTTGTTTTAAAATGACACTATTACTAAGAATATTTCTACTAAAACACATTTGATAGGTAAAGATGGAGAAAAAGGTGAAACAGGGTTACAAGGTGAAATTATTTTTGTTCATTCCATAAATTATGTTTTATTAAATTGAATACTTAAATACATTTATAATTTTGATTGAACTATGAATCTTATAGGTTCCATAGGACCAAGAGGCATACAAGGGATGGAAGGCCCACGAGGCATTACTGGAGTAAACGGAACGCCTGGTAAGAAATTTGAGAAAACACTTGCGACAATTTTTTATTATAATTAATAACAATTATCTATTACTTCTATTTTAAGATATGTTATAAGTTATTTTTGACAATTTAAATAAATTATATTATGCATAGGAGTAATTTAAAAGCTTGTTTTCTACAGGTAGTGACGGGGAAAACGGAGAAACAGGACCTTTAGGTGTTTTTTGTTTTAATAAAGATTGTAAACATAATTAAACATATAAGTATTAAATGTAGTCCCAGTTAGTATACGTTTTTTAGTTAATTTAATTTTTGTAATAATGATAAAAAGATCGTGTTTTTTTTTGGTTTCAGGCCCACAAGGGTTAAATGGAACAAAAGGTGATCAAGGACTACCAGGTCCTGCCGGTCAAAAAGGAGACACTGGATTAAATGGTAGACGTTGCTGTATTTCATTGATACTGCTTACCTGTTTAAATAAGTATCAATTGTATTTAGTCAATATGCGTTTGCAAAATTATGGTTTTATTACGAAAATATTAGAAAAACATTTCGGTTAAAAAATTAAAGTTGTAGAACAAATATCAATCTAATTTTAGCATACAACACTTATTTTTTTTTAATAACTGAAAGCTTTATTGACTTGAAATCTGTTTTAGTATTGTTAAATACAAATGTTCTATCGCTAATAGGACGAGATGGCAAAGATGGATCAGAGGGAAAAATTGGTAACTTTCACTTAAATAGTGTTTTTTTGACCAAAAGTTGAAAGGTGTGTTGCTCTTATTATTGGAGGTTCAAATTTGATTTTATTTGTTTCAGGTCCAAAAGGCAAAACTGGACAAAAAGGATATCCAGGAGAACAAGGTCCTGCTGGCGAAAAAGGGATTTCCGGTAATTAAATTGTTTTTATATTGAAACTATAAGTCAGTGAATAAATTAATTTTAAATTGTTCATAAAAATTTTATTTGTCTTCTAAAAATGTTATTTGCTCAAAATCTATTTTCATGAATACATTTGATAGGTAAAGATGGAGAAAAAGGTGAATCCGGACTGCAGGGTAATAATTTTTTTTTCATTTTAAAATAAATGTTTATGTAACATTGATGTTATGAATTAAGTTATTGCTCTAATTAAATTATAAATGTTATAGGTCCATTAGGACTAAAAGGCGAACAGGGCGTAAGAGGCCCACCTGGCCGCGATGGAGTAAATGGAACTCCTGGTAAGAAAATTGAGAGAATATATGAGACAAGTTTTTGTTTTAGACAGTAAAAGGTTTAGAGTTTTTTTTCAATATAGCAAACGATTTGATCTACATTTTAATAACCTAGAATTACTTTATTGATAGGATTAATTTAACAACATGTTTTTACAGGTAGTCATGGAGAAAACGGAGAAGCAGGACCTCCAGGTTTTTTGTTATAGCAAATTTTTTAAACAAAAATTTATAAAAAAATATTTAAAATGAAGGACGGAAACTATAGGCCTTTAACTTCCGTACTTAGCAAAGTATGCGAAAAGTTTATTTACGAGCAAATTATGTCCTTCTGCATTTTAAACAACCTAATTACTGAAACTGAACATGAATTTGTTGAAAAAAGAATATGTTTGCAACTGACTGGAAGCATGCCACATTTAAACAGAAAGTTTCTATCTTGGCTTTTTAGTGTATGTTGTCTACACAGAGAATATCTCTCACATCGGCGTTTATTGCACAAACTGTAAGCGTGCGGTATACAGGGCTTATTTCACAGTTGAATTAAATCTTGAATAACCAATCGTTGGCAAAGAGTTCAGATCGATAGTTGTTTTTCTCTATTATCAAATCTACTTGCGATAAAACCTCTCCTCTTGATTCTTTTCCACATCAAGTTTTTCTCCATTTTTCTCACTTTTTTGCTCCTGTCATTTGAACTCTAGCCAATTTTTTTTTGCTGAAGGAGCTGTCCAGATTCTTTTAAGATAGCCGAAGTTCTTCCGCTACTCAAAAAACCAAACTTGGATGTTGATAATCCGGAAAATTTTTGCCCTATATCCAATCTATCAACAATCTCTAAAATCATTCAGCGGCTTGCACTGAGACGGCTTCAACCGCACATCATTTCAAACAATTATTTCAACTTATTTCAATCAGCTTATAGACGTTTCCATTCTACAGAAACTTCTCTTTTGCACATTCTCGACTATGTCTTCCACACCTGCAACTCTAAACAGGTCACTCTCGTTACTGGTCTTGACTTATCGGCAACTTTTGATACCATCGACCATGGTATTTTACTAAAGCGTCTCAAAGATGAATTTGGACTCGATGGAGCCATTATATCATGGCTCTCCTCGTACCTCACTGATCTCTCTCAATTTGTCAAATTTGGTAATTTTTCATCACCTTCTGTCAAACTTACTCAAAAAGTACCCCAGGGTAGTGTTCTAGGTCCTTTTCTATTCACAACTTACTTATCACCTGTCAGCGATTCATTATCTTCGCACAACTTAGGTTATCATTGACACGCAGCTCTTCATATCGCTCACTCCTATACACTACTCTTCCACAATCCAAACACTCACTTTTTGCATCAACGCCATTGAAATGTGGTTTCTGCAAAATAACATCCAGTTTAACAGCACTAAAACCGAGATATCTCTTCTCGGATAATTTCATCAAATCAACTCACTTTTACATCTTTCATCGTTACTGTTGGGCTCAGAATCCGTTAATGGTTTGCCTTCTCTCAAAATTCTAGCCGTATATTTAGATAAAAAACTCAACTTTTCTAACCACATCACATCTATCACCAAATCATGCAATCACCACCTTAGAGCTATACGTCACATTAGACCTTTTCCCACTACTGAGCTCGCTAGTATGTTCATTCGCTGTCTCATACTATCTAAAATTGATTATTGCATCTCAACTCTCTACAACATCTCAACTCACAGACATCTTGTCTCCAAAGAATCTTGAAGCGTGCTGCCAAAGTAGCTCTCAACATCCTTAGCTCAGTTCATCAACCTGCCATTAACTTCTTCGCCAAACTACACTGGTTACCTATCCATTATAGCATCCATTTCAAAATAGCGCTCATAACCTACCTTGCCACTTCATCTCCTGTATGAAGTGGCAAGACTAACAAACTCATAACCGCAAGATCTATTTCTAAACAACTTTGCTCTACATCATCCCTTCATTTTCCCTAATTTTATGCTGTCTCACACTCGTGGTCACACCATTTGGTCTACGCCAAGAAAAATGCTCCACCACTCATAGGCTCCATTTCTTCACCAGCCGGGTCGTGAAACCTTGGAACTCCTTAGCTCCACATGTTGTTAACACCACAACTCGTAATCGTTTTAAGTCCTGCTTTTCCGATGCCGATTTGAAGAAGTTTGTGATAATTTAATTTAATTATATATATTTCATCTATGAACACAATATGTACCGATTACCTGTCACCAATTTGTGTCTACCCCAATTCATTTCTGACTCCATTGAACAATGTTTTGCGGAGTAATTCCCTAACATAAAAGCGCAATAATGTATTATGTATTATGTATGTATTATGTCACCCGATTAGCATCTGCAGGTCTGAAAAAACTCACGTTGATAGATTATGAGACGCTGAACACGGCTTGTTAGGGCACTTTCTTGCTAAAATGTTTAAATAAAAAGTTATTAGCCGCGAAAGTTTAACGCTTTGCAAATATAATTTGAGCATCCGTCATAACTCATTATAAACAAGTTGAAAATAAATAAATCACCGAAGTAGTACATCGGCGGGGTTTCCCAATATCAGCTATTGAAGATTGGGTTTTTTGTAGGCGTTTTTTTTCATTATCAGCCATTAAAAGTTGGGTTGTTTCTTAGGCTTTTTTTCACTATCACCCAAAATATTTTGTTCATTTCGTAGGCGGTTTTTTCACTATCACCCAATAACTGTTGTTTTTTTCTTTGGCTGTTTTTCCGATACCATCAAATAAATAGTGTTTTTCATAGGCGGTTTTTTCACTATCACCCATTTAACATGGTTTTTTTCGTAGGCTGTTTTTTCCAAATCGCCGATTGAAGGTTTTTTTACGTAGGAATTTTTTCCTAAATCATCCAATATACTAGAAGACCATTCCAAAAAGTGTCCAAGTGAAAAATCATCTGCTACTAACTATTTTAGTCACACGCTTCGCTTGCGAAGCGTGCGTAAAGCTATTACTATATTAGCGCATTGGTGTTGTTTTTGTGCTTAGAGTGCGTTTTGATTGCGACTAATATGTAAAAACTCACACGCTTCGCGCGCGAAGCGTGCGTCAAGTGCTGGTTCCCTAACATAAAAGCGCAATAATGTATTATGTATTATGTCACCCGATTACCATCTACAGGTATGAAAAAACTCACGTTGATAGATTATGAGACGCTGAACACGGTTTGATAGGGCACTTTTTTGTTAAAATGTTTAAATAAAAAGTTATTAGCCGCGAAAGTTTAACGCTTTGCGGATATATATAATGCATCGTACGTCATCTTTCAATATAAACAAGTTGAAAATAAATAAATCACCGAAGGCGGGTTTTCCAAAAAAATTTGAGCGTACGTCATCACTCAATATAAACAAGTAGAAATAAACAAATCACCGAAGTCGGGTTATCCCATTAATTTTGAGAGTACATCATCACACAATATGAACAAGTTGTAGGCGGAATATTTCAATATCACCTGTTAAGGTCGGGTTTTTTTGTAGGCGGTTTTTTCAGATATCAATCATTACAGGGTGGTTTTCTTCGT
The DNA here is from genome assembly GCA_963978895.1 of Erpobdella octoculata. NCBI lineage: Eukaryota > Metazoa > Annelida > Clitellata > Hirudinida > Erpobdellidae > Erpobdella > Erpobdella octoculata. The sequence continues at coordinate 27,242,537 of OZ022240.1, forward strand.
AGGTGGTTATTTCCGTTATCAGTCATTAAATGTTTTTGTGTTCTTTTGAGTAATGTATTTAAATGTGTAAATTACTATTATTGTGACAAAACTCACACGCTTCGCGCGAAGCGTGCGTCAAGTGCTGGTTTCCTAACATAAAAGCGCAATGATGTATTATGTATTATGTCACCCGATTAGCATCTACAGGTCTGAAACAAGTAAATTAAAAACGAATTTTTAAAACCCAATGCTTTTATATGCAATTAAAACACAAATTTTGCAATCAATTTTTTCTTATATTACTCTTTACAATTCCCTTGGCAAACTTCCAGAGTACCACATCATGTTAAATAAACAACTCAGCTAGCTTCCCATGAGACAAATTTTATTCAATTTGCGGTTTCTTGTAGACTGTTTAATTAAAATTAACTAAATTAATTGACTTATTGTAAAACTAATAATTGAATATTGCATTATCTTCTATTTTGAGCATGTATGCAAAATTTGAAAAAAATCTATCATCAGGAAGTGACTCAAAAATTGATTGCTAGATTTGAAACTGACAGAGAAACAAACAGAGACGACGAGTTAATAAAAGCATTGTAGAAAAACTCACGTTGATAGATTATGAGACGTTGAACACGGTTTGTTAGGGCACTTTTTTGTTAAAATGTTGAAATAAAAAGTTATTAGCCGCGAAAGTTTAATGATTTGCGGATATATATAATGCATTGTACGTCATCACTCAGTATAAACAAGTTGAAAATAAATAAATCTCCAAAGCAAGCAGACGGGTTTTCCCCACATTTGAACGTACGTCGTCAAACAATATAATTAATATTAACAACAATTTACTAATTTAATATCCCTCTTAATTTAATTATTAATATTATTCTTATAGAAAATTAATTAATTTGCTTATATTATTCCTATTATTGGAAAGTTCGACGCTTTGCGGATATATGAAAAAAAACAACTTACGTCATCGCTGAATATAAACAAGTTTAAAATAAACAAATCACCGAGTTACTGTCGGCGGGTTTTTTCCAATTTTGAGCATACGTCATAACTCAATATAAACAAGTTGAAAAATAAATAAATCACCTAAGTAGTACATCGGCGGGTTCTCCCAATATCAGCCAGAAAGGTTGGTTTTTTTCATTATCAGCCATTAAAGGTTCGGTTTTTTCGTAGGCTTTTTTTCCAATATCACATAATAAAAGGGTTTTTTTCTCGTAGACGTTTTTTTTCGATAATAGCCGTTACATTTTGTTTTTTTTTCATCATAACCCAAGAAATGTGGTTTTTTGTCGTAGGCTGTTTTTCCCGATACCATCCAATAAATAATGTGTTTTTTGTAGGCGGTTAATTCTAAAAACATCCATTATAGATGTTTTTCGTAGGCGGATTTTTCACTATAACCCAATAAATCTGTTTTTTTCGAAGGCTGTTTTTTCAAATAATGCCCATTAAAGGTTTTTTTAGGCAGTTTTTCCAAAATCATCCAATCAAAAAGAAGACTATTCCAAAACGTGTTCAAGTGATAAATCATCTGCTACTAGCTAAAATAGCCACACGCTTCGCAAGCGAAGCGTGCGTAAAGTTATTACTATAATAGCGCATTGGTGTTGTTATTGAGCTTAGAGTGCGATTTGAGTGCGACTAACTTTACTATTAATATGTAAATACTCACACGCTTCGCGCGCGAAGCGTGCGTCAAGTGCTGGTTCCCTAACATAAAAGCGCAATGATGAATTATGTCTGTATTATGTCACCCGATTAACATCTGCAGGTCTGAAAAAACTCACGTTGATAGATTATGAGACGCTGAACACGGTTTGTTAGGGCACTTTTTTGTTAAAATGTTTAAATAAAAAGTTATTAGTCGCGAAAGTTTAACGCTTTGCGGATATATATAATGCATCGTACGTCATCGCTGAATATAAACAAGTTGAAAATAAATAACTCACCGAAATAGTAGTCAGCGGGTTTTTCCCAATTTTCAACAGGTTGTAAATTATTATTAACGACAATTTAACGTTACGAATCGCTAGAAAGCATATTACTCTACGTTTACAATCCGCAAAACGTCGAACTTTCCAATTATAGGAAATTATTATTAATTAGCAATTATTACAATAAGAGGAATAATATTTACAAAATAGTAAAATGTCGTTAATAATAATTTCATTAAATATATTCGCAAAGCGTAGAACTTTCCAATAATATGAAATTAATCTAAATTAGTTAATTTTCGTGAATAATAATATTCTTAATAATTAAAATAAGAGGAATAATAATTGCAAAATAGGAAAATGTCGTTAATAATAATTTCAATAAATGTATCCGCAAAGCGTAGAACTTTCCAATAATAGTAAATTAATCTAAATTAGTTAATTTTCGTAAATAATAATATTATTATTAATAATTGAAATAAGAGGAATAATACTTGCAAAGTAGTAAAATGTCGTTAATAATATTTTTATTAAATATATCCGCAAAGCGTCGAACTTTCTAATAATTATAAAATGCACACATAATAAAATAAACAAATATCACGAAAATATGAAAGATGAACCATTTTCATCTTACACGGATATATTTTGAGCATACGTCATAACTCAATATAAACAAGTTGAAAATAAATAAATCACCGGCGGGTTTTCCCAATATCAGCCATTGAAGGTTGGGTTTTTTGTAGGAGGTTCTTTTCATTTTCAGACATTAAAGGTTGGGTTTTTTCGTAGGATGTTTTTCCAAAATTGCCCAATAATAGTTTTTTTTCGTAAGAGTTTTTTTTTCTATATTAGTCGTTACAGTTTGGTTTTTTTCGTAGGCTGTTTTTCCGATACCATTCAATAAATATTGTGTTTTTCGTAGGCTGTTATTTCCAAAAACATCCAATATAGGTTTTTTTCGTAGGCGGCTTTTTCACTATCACCCATTAAATATGGTTTTTTTCGTAGGCTGTTTTTCCAATATCACCCATTAAAGGTTTTTTTTGTAGGCAGATTTTCTAAAATCATCTAATCAAAGAGAAGACTATTCCAAAACGTTTTCAAGTGAAAAATCATCAGCTACTGGCTAAAATAGTCACACACTTCGTTTGCTAAGCGTGCGTAAAGTTACTACTATAATTGCGCATTGGTGTTGTTTTTGAGATTAGAGTGCGATTTGAGTGCGACTACTTTTATTATTAATATTTAAAAACTCACACGCTTCGCGCAAATTAAATTTCTATGTTGTTGTTGCGATAGCATTAAATTAATATACGTACACGTATAGTTAGTTTATCTTCGTAAATTACGACTTATAAAAGTGCGAAAATAAAGGTTTTTCTGTCGTTATTCATCGATAGGTTTTTTTTTATTTAAAAATGCCTGGTGGAAAAACCAGAAGTGAAGCTAAATTGGTGAGCGATATTGCGGGGCTCCATTTGTGCGAGTGCTGTATCAAAGCAAATGAGGAGCGATTGAAGGAGTTGGTGGAGCGGGAAGGTAGACACAGTGAAGTTAATGATTTAATGCTGGAGATGAGAACCTGTGTTAAAGAATCCAGTGAAGGTACCGTGGAGATGAAAGAGATTGAATCAACCATGAAAGAGATGCACATACGTCTGGAAAGTTTAAACAGTAATGAAGATCTACTCATGCAGCAGCAAAGTCAAATGCAAGAGGCAATAGAAACAATGAAGAGAGACTCTAAAAAAAGAGAGGAAACACTTGCAGATGAGAGAAAAGAATCCTCCATGAATAAGAAGGAATTAAATGAGATCCTCGAAGAAGTTAAGGGGTTGGCAAAGAAAATAGCTGGAGTTGACCTTGAACCCATTCAGACCCGTAGCTAGCGGAGGGGCTGGGGGGGCTGCAGCCCCCCCACTAAAAATTTAAGCCCACCCACTAGAATTTTTGGCAGGTTTTTTCACCTTATTTACACTTAAGCCAGCCAAATGATTAGGACGTTACGATCCGCAATTTAAATTTAAATATATATGTATTAAATACAATTAAATAAAAAAAGTGAATGAAGTCGAGATAATAGATGAACCATTGCTACAACCTATACCAAAAAAAGCAAAAGTTACAGAGTAGCACGCTACGTGATTCTGTAGTTATGTCTACTCTTGGACAGAGTGATGAACAAGAGTGTTTACCAGAGTAGAATCAGCTTCGTGCTGTTTATTTTAGCATGTTGGGCAGTATATTAGGAGAGTTGATGGAGAATTTTGTTGATGGTTTTTCTAAAGGTTTGACTTGTGCAGTGTCTGCCCTTCTATCAACATCATACAAGTTTTTAGATGTCAACGACCTTAAACTGTTAAAGCAACTGCTAAAACATGACAGGCATGACGATGTTGAAAAATATATTGCAGACGAGGCTCTCATTGTAAATAGGTTTCTAAAAAACAAATTTCAACCAGGCTGCAGTCTCCAGGAAGTGATGGATTTTATGCTGGACCATAAAGATGCATTTCCTACTTTACATTGGCACTATTCAGCTGCAATGACTCTCGGCATCTCGACTGCCACTTGTGAGAATTCATTTTCTTGTCTAACACGAGTACTACGACCACAGAGAAGATCAATGTCCCATGAGAGAAAGAGCAAACTTGTACTTCTGGCATTTGAAAAATCGCTCTTTAAAGCAATTGATATGGATACCTTCTTGCAGAAATTTTCTATTCAATCACGTCGTATTTTGTTGTAATTGTATTTTATCAAAATTTTTGTTGAAAATGTGTGCACCTGTATCAAATACCAAGAATGCAATAACATAAAATCGGATTCAAGTAATTGTCTTGACAATGATCAACCCACATTATAATGAAATGCACTTTTTAATTTTGTTTCTCATTTCAAGCTACTACACATCCATTTATGTTTTACACATGAAAATTGTCATCAGTTTCATAATCAGTGCATGGACTTAGTCTTACAATACTATAATAACTTCAATCTTACAGTTTTAGAACAGAGAAAGAAGCTAATTTAGCTTAGCTGACAAGCTTTTGCTTTTGATTTTTGAATGACTCTCAATAATTCAAACTATTTTCATAATTTAGTCTTTTTAGTGCTAGTCTGACAGGGCATTACTATTAACCCTAATATTGCTGAACTGATTAATTCGAAGAAACAATTTAAAGCTTACTGCCACACCACACAATTTTTATAACAATTTAAGTATAATGATATACTTGATATATAATCTAATAGATTGTTTAGAAACTGATGACAAATTTTATGTGTAACACATGAATGGATGTGTAGTAAGTGTAGTAACTTAAAATGAGAAGCTAAATTAAATAGTACATTTTATTATAATGTGGTTTGATCTTTGTCCAGACAAATATTTAAATCCGATTTTATTTTATTGATTTCTTGGTATTTGATACAGATGTACAAATTTTTATCAAAAATAAAATAAGGAAGTTATTGTATTGTGGACTATAACAGTATAACGGTTGTGTTAATCAATAATTAAATTTGAACAATTTGATTCAGTGCTGTCATCCCAGGGGTGTACCATGCCCGCATCAAAAATCAAGATTGTGGATAACAACAAGCATACTGTTATTTGACAAAATTGCCTGTGAAAATTGTTAATTTTTGTTATTACGAGCAGCAATATTGCAACTCTTAGAAAACCTAAAATCACATAATAGGATATCCAAAATTGGATGCCATTTTGTGCCAAATGCTAAAAAATGCTTTGGCGAATCTCCTTATTGCCTTATCGTGAGGGGCTTCGCACCTTCGGCGCTCGCGCTCAGGCTTCTTCGTTGCCCCCGTTCGTCAGTAGCCCCCCTACTACTTTTCATAGCCACCCCACTAACTAAATCCTGCCTACGGGCCTGAACCCATTACAAAAAAAGTTGATATAGCGACCAGGAAGTGGTCGGAATTGTTTAAAGAAAAGGTCGACAAATTAACAGATGATGTCAAGAAAGTTCATAACACTGTTCTGACTGGAAGGGATGAACAGGTGTCAAGCCTACAGACTTGTCTCAAAAGGGCACTTGATGTTAGGAAGCAGGAAGATAAAGATGAGGAAGCAGATAAACTCAGAAGAAAAAATTGTGTCGTTATCCATGGACTGCGAGAATCGGAATCGTCAACGGCTGATAAACGCAAACTGGATGACAAGACAAGAGTCGAGGAATTGTTGAAGGTGATTTCGTGCGATGAGGCTGAAATTGTCAAGGTAATCAGGCTTGGAAAAAAGATCGAAGGTGAATGCGAACTCTCTAGACCCAGACCGCTTAATCTGGTGTTAAAAAATGAAGACCAACAGACAAATATTCTCAGATCGGCAAAAAACTTGAAGATGATGAAGGAAGGAGAATGGTCAGCAGTTTTTATACACAAGGATATGACTGTAAAAGAAAGGGAAGCACGAAAACTCCTTGTCGAAACTATGAAACAGAGGATACGGGCCGGAGAAAAAAACTTCATCATCGTGAGGGACAGAATTGTGACCAAAAGATTTCCCGATGTGGGAAAAGTCTGAGAAACTCTGACTCAGAAGTATTTAATGAGCGCTGTAAAGCACGGGGACTGACGGAAATAATTGAACGTGGCAGTGGGATGATTAATGCGGATTTGTTGGGTGCGTCGGAATGGACAGGCAAAGATGAGAGAGTTGATGGACTCAGAAGAAAGACAACTGAATTAAAAAGTGATTATAGTAATAGTATTGGCACCATATCAAACTTTGGTTCCGTGAATGAGAGCAAGTTTTCTTTGTCTCAAATAGCGGAAGAAGAGATCTCTGAATTTGCAATGAATTTTGGACTTGAAAACATCGATCCAGATAGTAATTTTCCTGAAAAAGGACTCTCAAATGCCTACATTACTCCATCAGACTTTGATAAATTACCAAAATCTTCTCAGGAAGTATTTTTTCTACACATAAATTGTCGAAGTCTATTGCACAAAGTTCCTGACATTGCTATTCTAAATAATTTTGTGAGGTCTAAAATAATTGCGGTGACAGAAACGTGGTTAAATCCTGACACTAGTGAAGCCGTAAATATGCCTCATTACTCCTTTTACTCGGCATGTCGTTGTAATGGAAAGGGAGGAGGCGTCGGCTTCTTTATTCACCACACATTGGGGTCTCTTCACTTGAGGTGCCCCTTCCGATCACGTCATTCGAGTATCTATTTACTAAACTAAAGCTGCAGAGTGACACAATAACAGTTGGAGTCATTTGTCGTCCACCTGCTACCAATCTTCAAGTATTTAATAATGAATTTAAATTATCACTGGATCATGTAGTCAAGCAACAGAACTGTGTACTCTTAGGAGATTTTAATATAAATATAGCAGAGGAGTCGTCAAACATTATGATTCAGGAATTTAGTAACATTGCATCAAATTATTGCCTATATCCAAAGATTGTCTTACCAACAAGAATTACCTCAAAAAGTGCAACGGTTATTGATAACATATTCACTAATATATTTGATAAGGAGGAGGTTGTAAAAATAATTGTTGATGACATCTCTGATCATCTCCCTGTCTACTACTCAATCAATACCACAAAATATAAATCGGTGAACCCTAAAACAAAATGCAAAAGAGATTTCAGTGACGAAAATAAGAAGAACTTTATTGAACAACTTACCGGCGTGAATTGGTCCGAATCATTATTGCTCTGTGACGAAGGGTGTGCCTCAGCAGCTTATTGTTCGTTCATCAAAACTTATTGTAAAATATATGATATCTGTTTTCTCATCACTCATAAGCGAACAAACTTATATCATTTAAAAAAACCATGGATGACTCCTGGTGTCCTAAAGTCTTGCAGGACAAAAAGTACTCTTTACAAAAATTTCTCTCCAAGTGTACAAGTGACAGCAAGCTAAAGTTCACCTGTTCCAGAAACAAGTTTAGAAAAATTAAAAAAGTTGCTATTACTGAATATTATTCTAACAAATTTCGTTCATATGAAGGCAACTGCCGTAAAACATGGGATCTAATAAAGCATCTCTTAAATAGAAACTGCCGTAAAACTGTCTCCTGTACGTTCTATAACGCGGAGGGTTTTCCACTCGCGTCATCAACGGACATTGCTCACTCATTTAACACATTTTTCACAAGTATTGGGACTGAGCTCGCAAAGAAGATTGTGTCAAGCAATTTAGACTTTCGACAATATCTTAAAGATCTCATACCACAATCAATTTTGTTATCAGATGTTACTCCAGAAGAAGTCATATCAATATCAAAGACTCCCAAAAACTCTCACAGTGAAGGCTGTGATGGAGTCAATTCAGCTCTGGCAGGATATTCAGTACCGGTAATTGCTCATATTCTGACGGCCCTAATCAATAGCTCCTTTAAATCAGGCGTCTTTCCGGATCTGCTGAAGATTGCCAAAGTTGTTCCAATTCATAAGAGTGATTCAAAAGAGAGTATTGTGAATTATAGACCAATATCGATTCTTCCATACTTTTCAAAAATTTTCGAGAAAGCAATCTTTAACAGATATCAATTTCATTTTTCAACAAGTTCTCAGTTATCAGAGATGACCAATTCGGATTCAGGGAGAAACATTCGACATATATGCCTATCTCTGTTATTCACTCAAAAACTTCTAATGCTCTAGATCGGGGCCAGCCTACAATTGGGGTCTTTCTGGACTTGGCCAAGGCCTTCGACACAGTGGACCATGCAATCTTACTGGAAAAGCTGCAGCATTATGGTATTCGTGGCAGGTGTTTAGCATGGTATCGGAGATATTTGAACAATCGTACCCAGATGGTCTCTTTTGAAAATTCTATCTCTTCTACAATACCAATTACTCTGGGAGTTCCACAGGGCTCGGTGCTTGGCCCACTCCTATTTTTGATACACATCAACGACATGTGCAATTCCTCTGAGTGCCTTGAATTTCTGCTCTTCGCCGACGATACGAATGTATTCATATCTGGTGATGACATTACCGAACCTTTCTCTGTTATAAACAAAGAATTGATGGGAGGTGCTAACTGGTGTAAAGCAAATGTTCTTTCACTCAATGTAAAAAAAACTGTTTACATGTTGTTTCATAAAGCAAGGAAATATATTAGCCTTAATGAGCTGTCTATATGTATTGGTGACTCTATTTTGTCTCGTGTTGGTGCATGTAAATTTCTTGGGATTATTATAGATGAACATCTTACTTTTAAACCTCATATTCAGTATGTAACTAATAAGTTGTCAAAAAATATTGGAATCATTTCACGTATTCGCCCTTACATTATTTTACCAGTAGCAGTCACTTTGTATTACTCATTTATATTTCCTTATTTAAATTATTGCAATTTAATCTGGGCTTCCAATTACTCAACTTATTTGCAGCCTCTGCTTAAACTTCAGAAAAGATATTTACGTATCATCTTCAAGTTACCATGTAGTTCTCACACTGATCCATTCTTTAGACAATTGAACATACTTAAAATTCACCAGAAAAATCATTTTCATGTGGGAATCTTTATGTATAAACTTGATCATAATATGCTTCCTAATTTATTTAGAAAATTGCTACCTTAATCATCTTCATTACATTCTTGTGTGCCTCGTTCATATCCAAGGTATAGACCCTCTTTTGCTAAATCCAACATGAAGCTTCGCTCAATTGTATGTGCGGGTCCTAATGTGTATGGAAAGATTCCGATGACTATATCTCAACAACCAAACTTATCCTGTTTCAAACGATTACTTAAAAAGTTTATTATTGAGTCGCCAATGTTTCAATAGCACCTGTACAGGTTCAATATATTTCTAATTATTATTTGTGTACAATGAACTTTGTAGGCAGCCATCTTAGCGGGATGTAAATACCCTTTAAGTTTTTGCCTTTTGACATCTTTTTGTTTTATGGACCGATAACCTCGTTGTAATTTTTTTAGGGTCCGATTGCTGATGCTGTTTCGTTTTCTGATGTCAATAAAAAAAAACAAAAAAAGTGCTGGTCCCTAACATAAAAGCGCAATGATGTATTATGTATATATTATGTATTATGTATGTTACCCGATTAGCATCTGCAGGTCTGAAAAAACTCACGTTTATAGATTATGAGAAGCTGAACACAATTTGTTAAGCCACTTTATGTTAAAAATGCTTAAATAAAAAGTTATTAGCCACGAAAGTTCTACGCTTTGCGGATATATATAATGCATCGTACGTCATCTTTCAATATAAACAAGTTGAAAATAAATAAATCTTCCAAGTAGAAAGCAGGCGGGTTTTCCCCAATTATAATTATATAAAAATATAAATTATTCCAATATTTTAAAGAAAATTAACTAATTTGCTAATATTATTCCTATTATTGGAAAATTCTACGCTTAGCAGATATATTCAATGAAATTATTATTAACGACATTTTACTATTTTGCAATTATTATTCCTCTTAATACATTTAATGAAATTATTATTAACAACACTTTACTATTTTGCAATTATTATTCCTCTTATTATAATAATTGCTAATTAATAATAACTTCATTAAATGTATACGCAAATCGTCGAACTTTCCAATAATTGGAATAATATTAGCAAATTAGTTAATTTTCGTAAATAATAATATTCTTAATAACATTTTACTATTTTGCAATTATTATTCCTCTAATTCTAAGAATTGCTAATATTATTTCTATTATTGGAAAGTTCGACGCTTTGCAGATATATTTTGAGCATACGTCATAACTCAATATTAACAAGTTGAAAATAAATAAATCACCGGCGGGTTTTCCCAATATCAGCCATTGAAGGCTGGGTTTTTTGTAGTTGGTTTTTTTTCATTATCAGCCATTAAAGGTTGGGTTTTTTCGTAGGATGTTTTTGCAAAATTGCCCAATAAAAGTTTTGTATCCGTAGGAGTTTTTTTTCTATATTAGCCGTTACAGTTTGTTTTTTTTTGTAGGCTGTTTTTCGGATACTATTCAATAAATATTGTGTTTTTCGTAGGCTGTTATTTCCAAAAACAACCAATAAAGGTTTTTTCGTATGCGGCTTTTTCACTATCACCCAATAAATATGGGTTTTTTTCGTAGGTTGTTTTTTCCAATATCACCCATTAAAGGTTTTTTTGTAGGCAGATTTTTTAAAATCATCCAATCAAAGATAAGACCATTCCAAAACGTGTTCAAGTGTAAAATCTTCAGCTACTGGCTAAAAAAGTCACACGCTTTGCTTGCGAAGCGTGCGTAAAGTTATTACTATAATAGCGCATTGGTGTTGTTTTTGAGCTTAAAGTGCGATTTGAATGCGACTACCTTTACTATTATTATGTAAAAACTCACACGCTTCGCACGCAAAGCGTGCGTCAAGTGCTGGTCCCTACTATAGAAGCGCAATGATGTATGTCTGTGTATGTCACCCGATTAGGATCTGAAGGTCTGAAAAAACTCACGTTGATAGATTATAAGACGCTGAACAAGTTTTTTGTTAGGGCACTTCTTTGTTAAAATGTTTAAATAAAAAGTTATTAGCCGCAAAAGTTTAACGCTTTGCGGATATATATAATGCATCGTACGTCATCTTTCAATATAAGCAAGTTGAAAATAAATAAATCTTCGAAGTAGAAAGCCGGCGGGTTTTCCCCAATTATAATTATATAAAAATATAAATTATTCTAATATTTTAATTATTAATAAGTATGAGGAACAACTAGTCAGCGCTTCCAAATCCAATCCAAAACTTCTTCATTCACATGTCCGTAGCAAGCAGTATGTAAAAGACCACATCAACTCTATTCAGACAGCCGACGGCACCATAACTGCGGACCGTGAAAAAATCTGTTCCTCACTCAATGACTATTTTCAATCTGTTTTTGTCATCGAACCTGAGGGTTACATGCCTGCTTTTACAGATCGCACCGAATCAATCTGCGATGTAAATGAAAGTTGTTTTTCTACAGCTATTTTTCAAAAAAGACTCCATAGCTTAGACAAAACTAAATCGATGGGTTTTGACGGTTTGCACCCACGCGTTCTCAGCAATTGCGCAGCTGCCTTTGCCACACCCCTGGCTCTCATCTACAAGCACTCCTTCATGTCCGAAGTTATACCGGACACATGGAGAAAATCAAATGTTTCCCCTGTCTTCTAAAAAGGCAGCAAGCTCAAGCCCTCTAACTACAGGCCTGTCTCTCTCACTCCTGTGCCCTGTAAAGTAATGGAATGCATTCTACATGAACACATCATGCAGCACTGCGTCGTCAACGGCTTAATCAGCAAACATCAACATGGTTTTCTCAGGAAAAAAGCTGCTTGACAAATCTACTTGAAACTCGCGACATACTCACTGAAGCTGTTCATTGCGGCTATGTGGCTGACGTAGTATATACAGATTTTGCCAAAGCATTCGACAGAGTACCTCACAAACGCCTACTGCATAAACTAAAAGCTTACCGCATCCGTTGTATGCTACTCACATGGATCGAAGCGTGGCTGAAAGATAGGAAGCAGCGCGTTTTGATTGAAGGCTGCGAGTCTGAGTGGAAGAATGTGACCAGTGGCGTTCCTCAAGGCTCTGTTCTTGGTCCACTACTTTTTGTGTTATATATTAACGACTTACCGGACACTATCACACGCCAAATTAAAATGTACGTGGATGACAGCAAAATCATCGGCATCATCAAGTCAGCTTCCGACATCTCATCTCTCCAGGCTGACATTGACCGTGCAGTTGAGTGGTCATTCACTTGGCTAATGCACTTCAATGTCGAGAAATGCAAAATCATGCATGTCGGTCGCTCACACAGAATAACCCACCAATACTCTATGAGACATATTGACGGCACGCGGCGACCACTCGAAGTCACAAAAGTCAAACGTGATCTTGGTGTTCTCGTCTCAGATGATCTAAAGGTCCGAGCACAGGTCGAAAAGCAGCGTCATCAGCCAGTCATATGCTCAGCCGACTCAGAAAAGCTTTCCGCAGCCGCAGCCTCATACTGTGGCGTACACTTTACCTCTCCTACGTCCACCCACATCTTGAAATTGCTGTTCAATCTTGGTCGCCTTATCAAAAGGGCAATATTAACCTTCTTGAGAAGGTCCAACGTCGGGCAACAAAAATCATTGCAACACTAAAACATCAGCCCTATAAACATCGTCTGCAACAGCTTGGGATCACAACGCTACAAGACCGCCGTTCGAGAGGTGACCTGATCGAGCAGTTCAAAATCGCCTGCAACATTGACGACGTCAGCTTTTCCGTTCCGCAAACTCGAGCAGCCGGCCACACGGCATACAACATGCGTGGCCACAACTGTAAATTAGAGCGCCAGTATGTCAGAGGTTGCGAATGGCGATACAATTTTTTCACAAACCGGATTGTCGCTCCATGGAATGCGCTTACGCAATACGCAATTGACGCCCCGACAGTAAACGCTTTCAAGGACCGCATCTCTTAGGAGTCGCGAGTCCTCTAGCTTCTGTCAGTATAGAGGAGCCTGGTGTAGCTCCTCTTCATCAAAAATATAACTTTCAGACTTATTAATTTTTTATGGCTAGATTCTATAGACGTTTTTTATATTTTTGGTTCTGATAATAAACAAATTCAATTCAAATTCAAATTCAATATTATTATTAATAAAGAAAATTAAGTAATTTGCTAATATTATTCCTATTATTGGAAAGTTCTACGCTTTGCGGATACATTTAATGAAATTATTAATAACGACATTTTACTATTTTGCAAATATTATTCCTCTTATTTTAATTATCAATAATATTATTATTTACAAAAATTAACTAATTTATATTAATTTCCTATTACTGGCTAAAATAGTCACGCGCTTCGCTTGCGAAGCGTGCGTAAAGTTATTACTATAATAGCGCATTGGTGTTGTTTTTGAGCTTAGAGTGTGATTTTAGTGCGACTACCTTTACTATTAATATGTAAAAACTCACACGCTTCGCTCGCGAAGTGTGCGTCAAGTGCTAGTGAATACTAAACGTTTGATAGTAATTCGCAGGTAATCACGATTTTTTAATAAACGTCCTCTTCGACTATCAATATTTCTTATTTCTGGCGGATATTTAAGAACTTTTGGCTTTTTACAGACTGGATAATATATTTTAAGTCATATCTCAAAAAACATTTAGACCTCCATCGGGCGATCCAGCAAAAAAATTAAAAATGACATTTTGCTTTCTCTAAATAAGTTCAGCAAATTTTTCAAACAGCAATTATTTTTAATATAAACAAAAGATGAAACAAAAATTAAAAGTCTTCCGGATTTCTTCATGTAGATGATTTAACAAATATCTCATCTTTTGACAAGCTTTTATGGACAGTGGGTCTAACTATAAATTATTATTGTTGATAACTGATGTATTACAACTCAACAGCTATAATGAGCATGTTTAAAGGGCGTAGAGCAATCATCAAGTACTAACTGTTTTATTCAATAATCTCTTTCAATAACCATTTAATGTTGTTGCTTCTTGTATTCTTTTCTCTCGAAAGTATGTAAAGAAGATTGAACAGTTCACTGACGCAGCCACGAGGCAGTTTAACGGGTTCTTAAGTCTCTGCATACAGTTAAAAACTGCCTGCCAAAACAGTATTTCTCAGAATGTTTCTTTAGGGTTTTACGCAATGCATAAAAAATGCCATAACGCAGGTGATGGTTATTCGAAAGGTTTCTAAACGTAAAAAAGAGTCATTGCAGATGAAAAATTTTATTGGGTTTATATCGGTGATAAAAAATTAACAATTCCAAGGATTTGAAAAAAAAATACAATGTAAAACCTCACAAACGTTTTTCCACTTCAACCTCCAGTCTCAAAAAACGTATTTATCTTCTCAATAATATCTTCATTTTTTGTAGTAGTTTCAAATCCACTACAAAAGAGCAACACTTCTTTTATATCATCTGAATGAATATATTTTACGAAGACATGCAACTGAGAACACGTCTGTTGATTCACCAACTTGAAAAGAAAACTATTGTGAAACGTTGATTTCATTCAAGATCTGCTCTTTAACGTCTACGGACAGGTTTGATATACGCCGTTGAATAGTATTATTAGACAGAGACATTCCTTGCTATTTTACTTCACTGGAATCCCCAAGAACTAATTTCATCATCTTCAACATGCAGGGTTTGATGAGGTTTTTTGAGGTTTTTTTTTGCTTGGCAATTTTCAGTGCAACTTCATATGATGATTAAACTAATGCTGTGTTCGCTTGCTAAAAATTTTCTGTTTGATCAAGTTTTTGACGTTTGCACTTAGTTTCATGCCGACTGAAAAATTCTAAATCTTTTTTAGCGTGTTCTAAGTGAAGTTTGAGTTTTGAAGGTTTCCTAAACTCATGAATGAGTACAACTTTGCCCAGTACGCATTGTGGTTTTTCTATTCCATTGCTGGTTCCACGACAAAACGTTCACAGACAAAATGTTCAGCGAAAAAATGTTCCCGACAAAACATTCACAACACAACGTTCACGACAAAATGAACACCGAAAAAACGTTTACAGTCAAAATGTTCAACAACATAATGTTCACGACAAAACGTTCACAACAAGACGTTCAAGAAAAAGGTTCACACACAAAATGTTCACAAACACAAAGTTCACGACAAAATGCTCATGATAGCAAATTTGAATTTGAATTTATTTTTTAAATGATCAAATATTCTGTGTTTCACGAAATATGCACAAATAAAACGTTCAAAATTGTCAATGCCGAAGGCTGAATGCACAACTTTGGCAACAAGTAAAATACCTGAGGCGTAGAGATGTGTGTTGTTATGGGTATTTAATAAGATATGCATGGTTCATAATGTCCGCGGTCAAAATGATTGGTTCGAAATATCCCGGTTTCAAGAGATACACAATTATCAAATAACTTATTAGCATGAGAAGTTAATAAACTTCTTAAAGTTCAGAGAGCCATGGACAACCGGAAATTAGTAATAACACGCTTCAAAAGTAATGAGATAATATTCAAAATAATAATGTTGGCTCAGTTTTGCAACAGATGATTGCGATAATGCTAGACAGTTTCATGCTGTCACACATGTATACTTTGCTTAGAAGAATTAAATGGTAAATACAAATTTGTAGAAGACATTTTTAAAATAAGTTTGGCCTCCGCCCAAAGTATTGGTGAAATGACGCTCCTACTCAGTTTCTCAAGACAAGAGCACAGTATTACTGTGTACAAGCTTCACAAAAAATGGCTTAATTTTTATTTTTCAAGCGATTTTGACATAATATAACAAAATTGTTATTTTTCATTTTGAACATTTGCGTTTGAACAATTTGTCGTAAACGCGTTTGTCGTGAACATTTTGTCGTTGAAAATTTTGTCTGTGAACGTTTTGTCTGTGGACATTTTTTGTGTGAACATTTTTCGTGAACATTTTGTCGTGAACGTTTTGTCGTGAACGTTTTGTCATGAGCATTTTGTCGTTGAACATTTTGTCGTTGAACATTTTGTCGTTGAACATTTTGACTGTGAACTTTTAGCCGGTGTTTTTTTTGTCGTGAACATTACGTCGTGAACGTTGTGTCGTGAACATTTTGTCGGGAACATTTTGTCGTTGAACATTTTGTCTGTGAACGTTTTGTCGGGAACATTTTGTCGTTGAACATTTTGTCTGTGAACGTTTTGTTGTGACACCTCCATTACTAGTCAAGATAGTAAAGCCGAATTTCAGATTTTTTTCTGAATATTTTTTTTCCATTTCTGGGCAAGAAATAAACAAAATTTCTGAATAACTTTATGCCATGTAAATCTATATATATATATATATATATATATATATATATATATATATATATATATATATATATATATATATATATATATATCTATATATATATATATATATATATATATAGATATATATATATATATATATATAGATATATATATATATATATATATATATATATATATATATATATATATATATCTATATATATATATATATATATATAGATATATATATATATATATATAGATATATATATATATATATATATATATATATATAAAAGAACATGTTCTGACTGACTGACTGATTGATAATCAACGCCGAGCTCAAACGCCTCATCCTAGGAACGTGAAATTTGGAACTTATATTACTTTTATTGCGTAAGCACCCACTAAAAAAGAAATTTTAAAAATTTTGCTCCTGAGAGGATGAAACTGGAAAACAAATGTTTTTCTAAAACAACGTTTATCTCGAAAACCAAAAAACGAAGGGTTTTTGAAATTTGATACCTAGATTTTTCTTAAAAATTTAAAAAAATGGGTGTTTTACCATTTTTTGAAAATTTGGTTTCCAGGACCTAAAATGTGGGATGGAAACTAGGGTTATTTGTTTTTTAAAGTAACAGCTACTCAGACACTGTAAATGCTACAAATGTAACAATTAATAATTAGTATTTTCTCAAAAAATAATGATATATACGTGTTTCACTTTTTTTTGAAAATTTAGTTTCCAGGACCGCTACTCAAAAACTGTAAATGCTACAGATGTAAAAAATTAATATTTAGTATCTACTCAAAAAATAATGATATACGTGTTTCACCATCCATTTTTTAAAATTTGCTTTCCAGGATCTCAAATGTGGGGTGGACAAAAACTAGAAAAGTGAAGGTTTTAAAATTTAGTTTTTGGGATCTTCTAAAAAATAAAAATCATACTTGTGTAAGCGTATTTAAATAATTTATTTTCTGGGACCTCAAATATGGAATGGAAAATATGGTTGATAGGTTATTAGAGTATTTGCCACTTAAAAATCATTATACCATCTATCTATATCTATATATATAAAAGAACATGTCCTGACTGACTGACTCACTGACAGATGACTGACTGATAATCAACGCCGAGCTCAAACGCCTTATCCTAGGAACGTGAAATTTGGAACTTATATTACTTTTATAGCGTAAACATCCGCTAAGAAAGGATTTTTGAAAATTTTGCTCCTGAGGGGAAAAAACTGGAAAACAAAATTTTTTCTAAAACAATGTATATCTCGAAAACCAAAAATGAGGAGATTTTGAAATTTGGTATATAGATTCTTTTTGAAAAATAAAAAGATACGTGTTTCACCATTTTTTGAAAATTCGGTTTCCCGGACCTCAAATGTGGGTTGGAAAATTGGGTTATTTGGTTTTTAAAGTAGCTTCTAATCAAAAACTGTTAATGCTACAGGAGTAAAAATTAGTATTTAGTTTCTACTCAAAAAATAATGAAATACGTGTTTTAGCATTTTATGAAAATTTGGTTTCCACGACTTCAAATGTGGGGTGGAAAATAGGGCTAATTGTCTTTTATAGTAACTGCTACTCAAAAACAGTAAATACCACAAATGTAAAAATTATTATTTAGTTTCTTTTCTAAAAATAAAGATATACGTGTTTCATCATTTTTTACAAATTTGGTTTCCCGGACCTCAAATGTGGGTTGGAAAATTGGGTTATTTGGTTTTAAAGTAGCTTCTACTCAAAAACTGTTTATGCTACAAAAGTAAAAATTAGTATTTAGTTTCTACTGTAAAAATAATGATATACGGGTTTCACAATTTTTTGAAAATTTGGTTTCCAGGACTTCAAATGTGGGGTGGAAAATAGGGTTATTTAGTTTTTAAAGTAACTGCTACTCAACAACTGTAATTGCCACAGATGTAAAAATTAATACTTAGTATCTACTCAAAAAAAAGATATACGTGTTTCATCATTTTTTGGGTTATTTGGTTTTTAAAGTAGCTGCTACTCAAAAACTGTTAATGCTACAGAAGTAAAAATTAGTATTTAGTTTCTACTCCAAAAATAAGGAAATACGTGTTTTAGCATTTTTTGAAAAATTTGGTTTCCAGGACCTCAAATGTAAGGTGCAAAATAGAGTTATTTGATTTTAAAAATTACTGCTACTCAAAAACTGTAAGTGGTAATATATATATATATATATATATATATATATATATATATATATATATATATATATATATATATATATATATATATATATATATATATATATATATATATATATATATATATATATATATATATATATATATATATATATATATATATATATATATATATATATATATTTATATATATATATATATATATATATATATATATATATATATACATATATATATATATATATATATATATATATATATACCTCAAATGTTGGTTGGAAAATTGGGTTATTTGTTTTTTTAAAGTAGCTGCTATTCAAAAACTGTGAATGCTACAGGAGTAAAAATTAGTATTTTGTTTTAGCATTTTCTGAAAATTTGGTTTCCAGGACTTCAAATGTGGGTGGAAAATAGGGTTATTTGTTTTTCAAACTAACTGCTACTCAAAAACTGTAAATACCACAGATGTAAAAATTAGTATTTAGTTTCTATTCTAAAAATAAAGATATACGTGTTTTACCATTTTTTTAAAATTTGGTTTCCAGGACCTCAAATGTGGGATGGAAAATAATGTTATTTGGTTTTTAATGTAACTGCTACTCGAAAACTGTAGATACTGCAGGAGTAAAAATTAGTATTTGGTTTCTACTCCAGAAATAATGATATACGTGTTTTACCATTTTTTGAAAATTTGGTTTCCAGGACTTCAAATATGGGGTGGAAAATAGGATTACTTGGTTTTTAAAGTAACTGCTACTCAAAAACTGTAAATGCTACAAAAGTAAAATTAGTATTTAGTTTCTACTCTAAAAATAATGATATACGTGTTTCACCATTTTTTGAAAATTTGGTTTCCAGGACCTCAAATGTGAAGTGGAAAAAGGGTTATTTGATTTTAAAATAACTGCTACTCAAAAACTGTAAGTGCTACAGATGTGAAAATTGGTATTTTGAGGTTTTGTGCCAGTCAAAAGTAGATGAGTTCAGTTTATCACCGGACGGACGGGCCAAGCCGTTATTTTAGGGTATTCATAAGGCCCTGCCTAAACCTTAAATCAAGGTGGGACGGGCCGAGATTTTTAACCAAGTATATAAACATTTTAGTGATTTTAGGGTGTTCAGACGGGCCGGGCTAAACCTGAAGTCAAGGTGGGACGGGCCGAAGTTTTTCATCAAGTATATAGAACTTCTAGGCCTGTAAAAACGGGCCGGGCCCATATTAGACGGGCCGTGCCGGGCCGTGCCGGGCCAGGATATTCGGTTTTTGAAACGGGCTGGTCCAAGTTGTCGACGGGCCGAGCCGAGACATAAAAAATTGATCCGTGCAGTACTCTACTATGTATGCACGGTTCAAATTCTCTAATTTCATGCGAGCGAAGCCGCTACGGGCACTGCTAGTATCTATATATATAAAAGAACCTGTCCTGACTGACTGACTGATAATCGACGCCGAGCTCAAACCCGTCATCCAAGGAACGTGAAATTTGAAACTTATATTACTTTTATAAAATAAGCAACCGCTAAAAAAGGATTTTTGAAAATTTTGCTCCTAAGAGGATAAAACTAAGAAACAAACTTTTTTCTAAATCATCGCATATCTCAAAAACCAAAAACGAAGGGCTTTCGAAATTTGGTATATAGATTAGTCTTAAAAAATGAGAAAATGGGTGTTTTACCATTTTTTTTAAATTTGGTTTCCAGGACCTCAAATATGGGGTGGAATATAGAGTTATTTGTTTTTTAAAGTAACCGCTACTCAAAAACTGTAAATGCTACAGATGTAAAAATTGATTTTTAGTATCTACTTAAAAAATAATGATATACGTTTTTCATCATTTTTTTGAAAATTTGGTTTCCAGGACCTCAAATGTGGGGTGGAAAATAGGGTTATTTGTTTTTTAAAATAACTAATACTCACAAACTGTAAATGCTACAGATGTAAAATCAGTATTTAATATCTACTCTAAATTGGCTATCATCGTACATTACCTGTCGTAGCCAGTACGTCAAAGTTGGTCATCATCGATCATCCCCCGAAACGTGTCTTTCCGATGTTCCTCAAGGCTCTGTCTTAGGCCCACTCCTATTCACCATTTATATTTCACCTGTGGCATCAATAACCTCGCACCTTGGAGTTTACCAACAACAGTATGCAGACGACACGCAACTTTACATTGGCATTTCCCGTCCTGGTGCTACCGCCAACTTACACCTTCTCGAAACAGCTCTTTTAAACCTTGCGTTGTGGTTCTCCCGCAATGGCCTCGATTTAAATTCTAGTAAGTCTGACACAATACTCTTAGGCACTTATAAACGCAACAAATCTTTATCGTCAGTTTCTAGCGTCAAGGTTGACAATTCAACCGTTCCTTTAGCAAGTTGTATCAAGCTTCTTGATGCCACTCTAGACAGTTCTCTCACCTTTCACAATTACTTCAAACTCATCTCCAAGTCTTTTTACTTTCACATTAAAGCTCTTTGCCATATCCGTCACACACTGGACTTACAGACTGCCAGCCTTGTTGGCCACGTTCTGGTCAGCTCGCGGCTTGATTATGCCAACTCGATCCTTTATGGTGCTCCCAAATCTTCCATCAAAGTACTCTAAAAAAGTCAAAATACCCTCGCACGTGTCATTCTACAAGCGGACAGGTCGGTTCACTCTGTTTTCTTACTGAATCAACTCCACTGGTTACCAGTGGATAAAAGAATCAAATTTAAAATTGCTACAATAGCATTCAAGGCTGCTTCAACCTCCACTCCCAGATATCTCTCTACCTTGCTACACCCATACACTCCCTCCCGTCAGCTTCGCTCTTCAACTCAATTTCTTCTTCAACCCCAATTTTCACACACTAAGTTTAATGCACGAGCTTTCCGTGCTGCAGCTCCTTTGGTTTAGAACTCACTTCCTTTCCATATCAAATCTGCTTTATCTTTTTCCCTCTTTCACCATTTTTTGAAAATTTGGTTTTTATGGTCCTCAAATGTGGGGTCGAAAAAAGGGTTATTTGTTTTTTTCAAATTACTGCTACTCAAAACATGTAAGTGATACAGATGTAAAAATTAGTATTTAGTATCCACTCAATACATAAAGATACACATGTTTCACCATTTTTGAAAATTTGGTTTTCGGGACCTCAAATGTGAGGTGGAAAATAAGGTTATTTGTTTTTTTTAGAATAACTGCTACTTAAAAACTGTAAATGCTACTGATGTAAAAATTAGTATTTAGTATTTACTCAAAAAATAAAGATATGCGTGTTTTACTAATTTTTGAATATTTGGTTTCCAGGACCTCAAATGTGGGTTAAAAAAACTAATGTAAAAGTTCTAAAACAAATTTTTTGTAAAACAAGGCATATTTCAAAAACCAAAAATGAGAAAGTTTTGAAATTTGGTATCTAGATTCTTCTTAAAAAATAAAAAAAAACGTGTTAAACCATTTTTAAAAATTTAGTTTTCAGGACCTCAAATGTGGGGTGGAAAATAAGGTTATTTGTTTTTTAGAATAACTGCTACTCAAAAACTGTAAGTGCTACACATGTAAAAATTAGTATTTAGTATCTACTCAAAAAATAAAGATATACATATTTTATCAATTTTTGATAATTTGGTTTACAGGACCTCAAATGTGGGGTGGAAATAAGAATTTGATTAAAAACTTCAAAAACTAAAAATGTTAAAGTTTTGCAATTTAGTACCAAGATTACTTTTACAAAATAACAAATTACATGTTTTATTAATTTTTGAAAATTTGGATTCCAGGACTTCAAATGTGGAGGGGAAATAGATTTTTATTTTTCGTAAAATAACTGTGACTCTAAAACTGAAATACTACAGATATACAAATTATTAACAACATACTACTTAGAAGATAAAATTAAAGATGTTTTACCAATTTTTTTTGTTCTGGCTTCCAGGACTACAAATGTAAAGCGGAGAAAAGGATTATATTTGCTTGAAAACTCAATAAATAAAAATGTAAAAACACTAAAATTCAGTATTAAGTTTTTTTACAAAATTATAAGATACGTGTTTCATTATTTTTTCGAAAAATTAGTTTCCAAGTAACGGATTTGTGCCCATTAAAACTGGTTGAGTGCGGGTCTTGACTTTTGTGTTTATGCAAGGGGCAGTTCGGGCCTAAATAACAAGCCAGGCCTGAAGTTTTCTGTCTATGAAATAAGCCGGACAGGGTCTAAAAAATCCGCGTAGGTTAGAGTGCTGCACGGACCGGGCCAGGCCGTTATTTTAGGGTCTTCAGACCGGATGGGACAAACCTGAAGTCAAGGTGGGACTGGCCGAGATTTTTCGCCAAGTATATAGAAATTTCAGGCCCTAATTAGACTGGCCGAGCCGGGCCTGAAATTTTGGCTTATAAAGCAGACCGGGCCAAGTTGTCGACGGACCGGACCGATTCGGGCCGTAAAATATCGCACAGTGCAGTACGCTACTGTGGATGCCTATTCTCTTTATCAAGCGAGCGAAGCCGCGACGGGGATGCTAGTTATCTATCTATCTATCTATATATATATATATATATATAAATGAATGTTTGTATGTATATATATATATGTCCTTTATGCATTGCTACACCATTTATCCGATCGTAATGAAAATTTCACACAACCTTGAGAGTCAAGGGGAATCAAATATAGAAAAAAAAAATGAAATCCGTCACAAAATGAGCGGAGCGGAGCGGGTGAGTGAGCGGGAACTATATATACATATATGTATGTGCGTATGTATGTGTGTATGTATGTATGTGTATGTGCATGTATGTGTGTATGTGTTTATGTATGTATGTATGTATGTATGTATGTATGTATGTATGTATGTATGTATGTATGTATGTATGTTTTTTTTTACAATATTTCGTCACTAAATGCTCATTCAAAGTATGTATGTGTGTGTATGTATCTATGTAGTGATGTATGTATGTATGTATGTATGTATGTATGTATGTATGTATGTATGTATGTATGTATGTATGTATGTATGTATGTATGTATGTATGTATGTATGTATGTATGTATGTATGTATGTATGTATGTATGTATGTATGTATGTATGTATGTATGTATGTATGTATGTATGTATGTATGTATGTATGTATGTATGTATGTATGTATGTATGTATGTATGTATGTATGTATGTATGTATGTATGTATGTATGTATGTATGTATGTATGTATGTATGTATGTATGTATGTATGTATGTATGTATGTATGTATGTATGTATGTATGTAGAATCGGATCTAGGGAGGGGATTGAGAGCGAAAAAATCAGCGGGAAAGCGACAGGGGACGGATAACGACCTGGAGCGGGAGCGCAAGCAGGAAGGAAACGGGAGCGAAAAAGAAACGCATTAGGTAAACCTCTAAAAACCCCGGGCAACACCGGGTGCCTCCGCTAGTATCTATATAAAAAAGAATGTTTGTATATATGTATATATGTATGTTATTTATGCATTGCTACACCATTCATCCGATCGTAATGAAATTTTCACACAACCTCGAGAGTCAAGGGGGATCAAATATAGAGAAAAAAAATTGAAATCCGTCACAAAATGAACGGAGCGGGTGAGCAAGCGGGAACTATATATATATATATATATATATATATATATATATATATATATATATATATATATATATATATATATATATATATATATATTATATATATATTAGAGATGTCACGGGTAATACTTTTTGGAGTATTCGGGTTCGGGTTCGGGTTCGGGTTTGTGAAACTAGAGTTTTCGGGTTCGGGTTCGGATTCGGGTTTGTAAAACTCGAGTTTTCGGGTTCGGGTTTGTGAAACTCAGGTTTTCGGGTTCGGGTTCGGGTTCGGGTTTGTAAAACTCGAGTTTTCGGGTTCGGGTTCAGGTACTGGCTTATGATTTCAAATTCCTGGATTGATTTTAAATTTAACTAGTGTATATACATATACAAACGAGAGCGATCAATTCATTCATTGGACATTACACGTATTGAATAAACTCTAACAAGTTATTCTTTTAGCTTTCCAAATAATGTGATTTCTTTGGCCGAAAGAGGCCTAATTATTTTAGTTCGTTCGCGGCTCGGTCTGGCCAGATAAACAGACGGATTAGTAGTCTAGCTTACACACTCACCAATAAAATGACCTATTTGTGTTATTTGTTACGCAAAGGTGATAATACAAAACTTGCATGGCTTGCGATTAGTATAATACGTTACCTCTTAAATTATTGTAATTTAGTAATTTTTTTCGCGGCTCGGTCCGGTCGGGTAATGAGGCGGATTAGTGTCCTAGCTTACACATTTGCCAATAGAATAATTGTGGCGCATAGATCATTTATAGACTTTGCCAGTTAAAGTTTAGGATTATGGAAGATTATCTTTATAACAAAGGGTCTTTGTTATATCAAAAAAACTTTGAGTATATGAATGAATAAATATAAGTTATATAACTGAAGTAAAAAGTTTAGAGTCATGGCTATCCGTGATTTCTTCGACCGAAGGAGGCTTAATTATTTTAGTTCGTTCACGGCTTGGTCGGGCCTGATAATCAAACGGATTAGTGGTTTAGTTTACACAATCACCAATAAAATGACGTATTTGTGTTATTTGTTACGCAAAGGTGATAATACAAAACTTCTACGCTCGCAATTACTATAATATGTTACGTCAAAAAAACTTGTAATATATTACAAGTGTAAGACACAGCTTTTATAAAGATTTATTTGTTCACAACTCCGAGTTCGGGTATTAGGCTTATAAATTTTCGGGTTCGGGTATCAAGTTTTCACATTTTCAGGTTCGAGTTCGGGTTCGGGTATCAAGTTTTCTCATTTTCGGGTTCGGGTATCAAGTTTTCACATTTTTGGGTTCGGGTTCGGGTATTAAATTTTCACACTTTCGGGTTCGAGTTCGGGTTCGGGTATCAGAAAAAGACCGGGTAGTACCGAACTCGGGTTTGGGTTCGGGCACCCGTGACATCCCTAATATATATATATATATATATATATATATATATATATATATATATATATATATATATATATATATATATATATATATATATATATATATATATATATATATATATATATATATATATATATATATATATATATATATATATATATATATATATATATATATATATATATATATATATATATATATATATATATATATATATATATATATATATATATATATATATATATATATATATATATATATGTATGTATGTATATAACTTATATACAGGTCCCTACAATACTTTGTCCATAATTTGGTCGATAACTTCAAGAAACCAATTAAAAAAACGCCTTATAATGATTTTTTGACTGTATAAGTTGGCGAGCCCCCAGAAAACCACTGAACTAAATAAAAGTACTATTCAGGAAAAGGGACGATTTCTCAAAATTAGCGCAACTGCTCAAAGTCATCCTTGAAGCCATAAAAAAACCTTGCTGCCCAAAATTATGGAAGTAGTCGAATTGTTCGGGTTTGGCTTGAACCAGTTTATAAATTAACACCTAGATGAGTTTTGTATAGTCACTTCCAAAAAAACGTCTACCAAGAGTTATAAAAAGCTCCTCTTTTTGAAAAAAAAATATTTTGCCATTTGTGATAAAGGATAACTTTCTTCCGTCTGATTGTGATAACCCTACTATTAAATACTACATCTAAGAACTCATTCTCAGCTTTAAAGTATTCAAATAAAAAGTGGTGTCTTGTGTTGACATTGGTCCAAAAAAACAAAAAATACAAATAGAGTCAGTGTTCAAAATAAAAAAAAAACAAAAAAAATGTTCGTTTTTGGACCCCGCTCAAAAAATTCCTGTATTCTCTGCAGAATGCAGCAGGTTGTAATAGTTATTGAAACTATTAGTAGACTCAAAATAAAATTCCGGAGTCGTAGTCTCTTTCTAAGAAATCTATTATACGGGACTAATTCGACCGCAACTCGAAAATGCAGTTCAAGCTTGGTTTTAACATTTTAGGTGGACATTGATAATCTCGAAAAGTTTCGAAAGTTACGAAAAGTTTATTTAAAGTGGCTCTACGTTTTGAACGAAACTTCAGAGCCAAGGTCCAGCACATATTTACAAAAAACATTTACAATAATCAAATTTTTACCCTACATAGAAAAACTACAGAAACTTGGAATTACCTCGCTTAAAGAACATAAGATTATTAGAGGCTATTTGATCCAACTATACAAATTACTGGCTCATATTGCTTAAATACATTTTTTGTATTGCAAAAGTAGCCCACATGGCAGACTAACGAACACTATTTTCTCAAAGGTCACAGTTACCTACTTCTACCACAAAAAAGTTAAGAATGTGAAGAGCAAAAACACTTTTTCTCAAAGTGTGTAACACAGCTATAACTCTTTGACGCAGGAAACAGTGGACGCATGCTCAATGAATGTTTTCAAAGATCCCATAGCTCCGCTTTGTTGTAGTACGAAACGTCAGCACATAGACACCTGATGCAGCCCTTGCCATTTTTGTAATTTTTGTATGTAAGTATTAGTAACTGACTAAACAAACTAAAAATGTAATAATGAACTAGGGTCACTGTTTGTCATACGTTATTTATTTGTTTTTAATTTTTGAAGTACTGATTTTAAGATCATGTCTTTTTGTATCAGGTCCAAAAGGGTTAATTGGAACAAGAGGTGAGCAAGGACTATCAGGTCCTGCTGGTCAAAAAGGAGAATCAGGACTAAGTGGTAAATTTTGTTTTGATTGGCTGCTACTACTTGAATAATAAATATGTTTTATTGAATTTGTTTATTATAAGCTGGCAACCAAAACGATTTTTTAGCGGAAATGTTGAAAACCTTTTTTTTTAAATAAAAGCTGAATGGTTTAAATAATAAGAGCTTCAGTACAAAATAGCACTTTACTGTTTTAAAATAACTAAAATGTTTTATTAACCTGAAATACGTCTTACTTTTTTAAATTATCCGACAATAGGTCGTGATGGCAAAGATGGGCTACACGGACAAACGGGTAATTTATTAGTTTTTTAACATTCAATTGAGCAATAGTAAAAAAATTGTTTTAATTATTAAATGTTTAAATGTGATTTGTTATGTTTCAGGTTCGAAAGGCACAACTGGACCAAGAGGACATCCAGGAGAACGTGGTTTTCCTGGCGAAAAAGGGTTTTCCGGTAGTTAATTTAGTTTTTAATAAAAGCTTTTCGTCAGTAACTGAATAAAAATACATTTTGTTTGCATACGTCACTGTTATTCAAAATCTGTTTCCAAAAATACATTTGATAGGTAAAAATGGAGAAAAGGGTGAAGCAGGACTGCAGGGTAATTTTGTTTTTTGTTTATTTCAAAAATTGAGTTTCGAATACATTGAGATCTAAAAATTAGTTATTATTCTTATTAAACTATAATTGTTATAGGTCCACTAGGACCAAAAGGCATACAAGGGATAGAGGGCCCACCAGGCCCTCCTGGATTAAATGGAACACCTGGTAAAAAAATTAAAAAACACTTGAGACCAATTTTTGTTATATTTAATAAAAGGTTATCTGAATTTTATTATTGCAAGCATTTTGAGGAACGTTTGACAACTTACAATATTTTTATTGATATGAGTAATTTGAAACGTGTTTTTACAGGTAGTCATGGAGAAAATGGAGAAGCAGGACCTCCAGGTAGTTTTTGTTATAATAAATTCTTTAAAAATAAATATCAACATACATAATTTCCTATGTCTGTAGGTATGTATATATGTATGTTAGCAATTTCGCATAAGGTGGTGGCCTCGGTGGTAAGCAGTCAGCAGTTGTTAAAATTAGTGGGCGAAAGAGTGTAATCAAAGTTATTGCGCAATTGCACTCTATCAATCCAAGGATATCTTGATATAACAACTGGATGCACAACCTACTCTGCTAGGTCTAATGATTTATCGCTTCTTATATCATAATTATAAATAAATTTATGTAACAAACTACAAAAGCATCAGTAGTTATATAATACTACTAAAAATCTATGACGTAATTGGCTAAATTGTCTAGGCCTACTAGAGTAGCTTGTGAATCCAGTTGTTATATCAAGATATCCTTGATCAATCCTACAGATCCAAAACGTTTTTCCTAAACTTATTATGCCGAAGGTTATTCGATTGCATTTAATAAACGTTATTACGCAATTGGACACGGTCAGTCCTAAAAAGCCAAAACGTTTTTCCAAGAATCTATATATATAAAAGACAAACGGCAAAGGTTTGTTATTTATGCACATGTTATAGTTAAATGGGATCACATTTAGTTACACGTTCTTTAGTCACTTTAACTTTTGGAATTACTGATATAAAAAATTTTAATTTTTTGTTTCAGGTCCACAAGGGTTAAATGGAACAAGAGGTGATCAAGGAATACCGGGTCCTTCTGGTCAAAAAGGAGAAACTGGACCAAAGGGTAATTTTTGTTTTTATTTAGTGCTACTATTTCACTGTCTAAAATATTTTTAGTTGAAATTGCTTTATATATTATATCAAACAATTTCCTAGCAAGAAAAACGTATTTGTTAGAACAATAAAAGTCTTAAAACAAAGTGTCACTTTAATTTACAGCATACAGCACTTACCTTTTTTTAAATAATTAAAAGTACTTTAAAATGAAATGTACTATCCTCCAATAGGTCGTGATGGCAAAGATGGATTACGGGGAGAAATAGGTAATTTAATAGTTTTTCAATGTTCACTTGACCATTGTAAAAAAGATCAGGTGTTTAAACGAAATTTTATGTGTTTCAGGTCCAAAAGGCATCACTGGGCTAAAAGGATATCCAGGAGAACAAGGTCCTGCTGGCGAAAAAGGCATTTCCGGTAGTTAATTTATCTTTTAATAGAAATTATAGTTTAGGTAATGACTGAAAGTCCAGTTTGTGTAAAAAAATGTAATTCCTGATATTTCAAATGTCACTGTTACTCAAAATTTATTTTCAAAAATACATTTGATAGGCAAAGATGGAGAAATAGGTGAAACAGGACTTCATGGTAAATTAGAATATTTATTACATTGATGTTTAGAAATTTGTTATTAATCTAATAAATATAATTGTTTTAGGCCCAGTAGGACCAAAAGGCGAACAAGGTATAGCTGGCCCGCCCGGCAGCAATGGAGTCAATGGAACGCCTGGTAAGAAAATTATAAAACATTATAAACAAATTTTTGTTTTTATATTCAATAAAAGTTATCTAGTTTTTTGTAATCTAGCAAGTGTTTAAATAACTTTTTGTTGCATCTCTTTTATTTGTAATTTAGATAAAATCGTTATCAAATGGATTATGTGGGGAACGGACATATCCTTTCCCGGATATTTTCCCCTAGACATTTCCCTTTCGGAAATTCCCTCCCTGGGTAGGACAATTCCACCCCTCGGGGGTAGAGTTAGAGTTCACGTTTTTCTAACAAACACAAACATTTTCAAAAGATTTATTATTTATTGTTCATATTTAATAGAATATTATTAATTGAATTGAAAAGGGGGGTAAAAAATATAAAACTTTGCAAAATCAATATTTTTAAATTTGAAAGAAATATTCTATACAATTTTAATTTTTGTGAATAATTAGAAATTTATTAAAACTTTTAATTTTGGCAATGCTTGTATTTTTAAATCCTTTATTTTAAATTCACCGTGTCTGCTTGCTTGGGCCTTACGTTTGGTCCCTTTACCACTAAAAAAATAAAAAATTTCCGTTGTCCAATCGAGTTAAAATTTGGAGGGTTTATTTGTCGCTGCGTACTTTAAATTCTATTAAATTAAATTTCTGGTGGGAAGATGCACCTCCAAAATTCAAAGGGGGGTATTTTTTAAGGTTTGTTCAAAGACTTCCATTTTTTCCTTCCGAGAAAGCTAATGACCGGGGGTAGTTATAGGTATTTTTCAGTAATTTATTTCAACTACAGCCATTTTTCAAAAACCGGGTACTCTACCCAAATATTTCAATTGATACCCTGGTGGGGGATTATTTAAGGACTTTTTTGTTCATTTATTTTTGTTCATTAAAGATAGTTTAAATCAAGGTTTTTTAACTTTTCTCACCTCTGGATCCGTTTCTGGTTATCACATCATCACTTAAAATGGCATTTCAAAAATGAAAAATGTAAAAAAAAGAAATAATCAGAAGACTGCGCTTATTTTGGTTTCACTTTTACCACTGACAAAGACGACATACAACGAATGGCCAAATTGTTTTTTATGTGACAAAGTCCTGTCAAATTAAAAACAATTTAAAACCGAACGAGCTGAAAGAACATTTCAGTGCAGTGCATTCCAACAATTCCGACTCAATTAACGTTTTTAAACAGAAAAATAAATAAAAAAATTTATAAAAGTTAGTCTATTTTAGAAGTATAAATTAAAATCGTACGTCAAATTGATCATCTTGTTGTTCGCCATGATAAGACTTGGGTGCTCGCTAAGTCATACAGATCTGTTCATTAAATTCAAACTGAGCACCCTAGTCTTATCATGGCGAACAACAAGATGATCAATTTGACGTACGATTTTATTTTCTATTTTAAATATATATATATATATATATATATATATATATATATATATATATATATATATATATATAAATGAATGTATGTATGTATGTATGTATGTCCTTTTCACACAACCTTGAAAGGCAAGGGGAGTCAAATACAGTCAAAAAAAATTTGAAATCCGTCACAAAATGAGCGGAGCGGAGCGGGTGAGAGTGTGCGGGAACTATATACATATATATACAAATGCATATACATACATAAATGAGCGAAAACGGGAACGGGAAGCCAACTGAGAGCGAAAGATAGAGCGGGAAAAGGAAAGCGACCGAGAACGGGAAAGCGACCGAGAACGGGAAAGCAACCGGGAGCGAGAAAGCGACCGGGAGCTGGAAAACGACCGAGAGCGGGAAATCGACCGGGAGTGGAAAAGCGACCGGGAACACGACGGGAACGGGAAAGCGGAGAAGGAAACGGGAGCGAGAGAGACAAACATTAGAAAAACCTCTGAAAACCCCGGGAAACGCAGGGTGCCCCTGCTAGTATATATATATATATATATATATATATAGTTTTTGGGATCATTTTTCACCGAGCGCCGAGGCCGAGTTTAAGTGTATATATAATAATATGTAATTAATTGTAACTGGTTTTATTTTAGAACACGTTCGTTATTATAATAAATTTATTTATTTACATTTAAAAATTGAAATAATAAAAAAATTAATATGAAAACATGAAGCTGCTCTATACAATTCAAGTTAGTAGTTAAAGTTCAGTGCCTCCAAAACATTTTTGTTGAAAAGCAACGTTGCGGTTTTTGAAGCAGAAAGTCGCAATTTTTTGTCAGTGCATATACCACCTGCAGTGCTAAATAGTAAATAGACGTCACTGTCGACGCTTGATGGCGGTGTTCCTAAGAAGCGTTGGGGCACGGCGGTAAAATGCGGAAACACGTGATTGTTTGATTTCCTTTATCATATTAGATCTTTTGGAATCTCTGGTGGTGCTGGACGAAGTTTGAGATCTTCTGCAAAATATTTCTGGATATCCTGTTCAATCTGAAATTGGATGTTATTATTGTCACTTGTTGCTACCATAGATATCTAGATAGGCTATATAGGCTTATTAACTGCTAGTGAAGTGGTTTTTCGCGCGCAGCGGTATTTAAGTTTGTTCATCATGACTGACCAAAGACAAGAGAATTGTATACATTTGTCTACACAGGCGACTTGCCTTACTACGATAAGCAATTTTTTTCTAATTTTGCAGTTAACTCTTATGAAGCAATGACAGCGCGTTATTCTTTCAATATTTGTTTATCATAGATTAATTTGACTTTTTAATAAAATTTCTTTGTTTCTTCAGCGCATGCTTTAATTGTTTTTGACAGAAATGACTTTTATAAATTCCCTTGAATCTTTTGGTTGAAACTTTAAAACCATTAGATTTCAAGAAAATGCTACATTAGACTGATGTTCACGTGCTAGCTGCTGCCAATAATCATGAAGTGCAGGTTTAATGGAGGTATCTGTCTACCTGAAAGCCTAAGTCTCTGCACCGAAAGCATCGGGTGCTCCTTACAATGACTTTCTGCTACTTAAGTCACTACTTGAATATTCATCAATCCACTCAGCCATCTCAAAGTCAACATCACGCAAAATTCTCAATCACTTGTGGTTCTTGTCCCAGGAACTTGTTAGCTGGGCTTTCTTCGAAAGTGGGGTCAGCTCCTCGATCAAGAGGCTGATGGTAAATATCATGCAGAATAAAGAAGACCAAGATCAGAATCATTCCAAGCAAATCACTGTTGCTCTTGATTCATTTAAGGCTAAGAACTTGACAGATTTTGTCACAGTAAAGTCAATGACACTGTTTCGCATCATGGAACTTCCAGATGGATTTTTTGCGGTTGATATGGACTTGTGGGAAAACAGAGACGACTAAACGAAGGCTGCAGAAATAGCGAAAAACTTAAAAATTGTTAATGATCACGCTGAGAGTAGAATGGCACTCATTCTAGAGGCGCGATGGGACAGCGGTAAAAGTCTTTGACTTTTGAGCTTGGGGTCTTGGGTTCAAGTCCCAGGTAAGCAAAATCCCACATCGAGTAACTTCCTTGAGCAAGGAGTTCACTCTGAATGCTCAGGTCAACTCAGCCTTTCATCCTCCTGTGGTAGTCAAATGAGTACCGGTGGTTTCACTGGGGATAAACAAATCGATTGAGGCGCTGAATACGGCTGCCTGCATCGTAGTGGTCTTGAAATCGATTCGTCGGTATAACACCACTATAATATCATCGGAATCTTTATCTTTATCTTCATCTTCATCTTCATCTTCATCTTCATCTTCATCTCCATCTCCATCTTCATCTTCATCTTTATCTTTATTCATGAGTACAGTAAAATCTTAACACATGGTGAATCACAGCTGCAATTCCTACTGCAAGTTGTAGAGAACCATCTCTAAAGATACCCTGATAACATAAGTCTATAAACTCTAGTCAGAAACTTTCATAGTAAACATTTAAAAAAGATTACTTATTATTAATGTTTTCATAAATAAGTACTGTTTTTTTACAATAAATACGAATAAATTGTGGGCGCCGTAGCACAGTGGTGAAAGCAGTTATGCTATCATCCTGCCGTCGTGGGTTCAAATCTCAGTCACGGCGAAGCGTAATTCCGTTGAGCAAAGAATTCACTCACACTGCTCAGGCCAACTCAGCCTTTCATCCTTCACTGGTCGATAAATGAGTACCAGTTTCACGACTAGGGTGTAATAGGGTTCGGCACATTCCGATTTCCGAGACACGTGCGGGTGGCAGGTAATACTGTATGATCCCATATGCACGAGTCGTTCCCGGATCCTCTGAAGCTTAGCAACTGGCGCTTCTAATCGATCCTATGATTATTATTATTATAATTGTTATTATTATTATATACTCGTAAATCTTCCAATTTTTTGTAATTTTTGAGGTACTTCAGCTACCCCTAAATATGCGAATTTTTTTCTCAAAAGTTTTACACAGTGTTTCTATACCAAAAAAACGGATTAGTTTGGTAAGACTTTTAAAAATAATAATTTTACATGTTTTGGCTTTATAAGCTCCACCCTAATATATATATATATATATATATATATATATATATATATATATATATATATATATATATATATATATATATATATATATATATATATAATACTTTCCAACAACTTAAAATAATTTTATGGATAGGAGTTATTAAAAAACATATTCTTTAAAGGCATTCATGGAGAAAACGGAGAAACAGGACTTCCAGGTGTTTTAATAAATTTTTTAAACTTGAAGATTTTTATATGTGATAATTACATGGGGTCAGAGTAAGTTATATGTATTTAAAATTTTTAATTGTTTTAATTAATGATTTTAAAACTTTGTTTTTTTGTTTCAGGTCCGCAAGGGTTAAATGGAACAAGAGGTTATCAAGGACTACCAGGTCCTGCTGGTCAAAAAGGAGAATCTGGGTTGAATGGTATTTCTTGCTTTGATTCACTGCTACTACTTGACTTTTAAAAACCTTTGATTAAATTTGTTCCAAACATGCTAGCAAAAAACGTTTATTATTGGAACTATTGATTAACATTGTTGTTTAAATAATATAAACTTTAGAACAAAGTGTCACTAAATTTATTAAGATGAAGTGGGTCTTACATATGTGAAATACTAATGTACTATCCGCCCATAGGTCGTGATGGCATAAATGGATCACAAGGAGAAACAGGTAATTTATTAGTTTCTTAATGTTCACTTGACCTATTGGAAAAAATGTTTTGTTTTGATTATTTTGTGTTTAAATGTGATGTCATGTGTTTAAGGTCCAAAAGGCACTACTGGATCAATAGGATATCCAGGAGATCAAGGTCCTGCTGGCGAAAAAGGGCTTTGCGGTAGTTTATTCAATTTTTAATGGAAACTATAGTTCAGTAAATGAATGAAAAACCAGTATGTTTAAAAAAAAATAATTCAAAGAATTTACAAATGTCACTGTTTCTCAAAATCTTATTTCAAAAATACATTTGATAGGTAAAGATGGAGAAAAAGGTGAAACAGGACTGCAAGGTAAAGTTATTTTTCATTCACTTCAAAATTAAAGTTTTTATTACTTCGATGTTAAAACATTAGTTAATACTCTAATCAAAATATTAATGTTACAGGTCCGGTAGGGCCAAAAGGCGAACAAGGAACAAAAGGCCTACGTGGTCGCGATGGAGTAAAGGGAACGCCTGGTAAGTGCATTGAGAAAACACCTTTTTTAAATAAAGAGTATCTAGTTTTTTTAATCTAGCAAAATTGTTCGATAACATTTTGACAACCTAATATCATTTCATGGATAGTAGTAATTTAGCAATAAAACACACAAAAAACTTCGTTTTTTAAAATAATTTGTAATTTTTTAATTCAGCAAATACAAATGTTTTGCAAAAATGTTTTGATGATAGCACATCTATAAAATATGAAAACATTGACCAAAGTTTTTTTAGATACTTGATATGTATAGTATGTAAATATTTAAAATATATGAAACATTCGAATAAACAAATGTTTCGTCCGAAACATAGAGCCACTTTAAATAAACTTTTCCTAATTTTCCTAATTCAAAATTTTTAAATCCGAAAATTAAACGTCACTTTTTTAAATAAACTAAGAATTCAAAGTTCATTATTTTACGTAAACTTTGTGATTTAAAAAAAAAAATTTAAATTGATTTTATTCTATAATTCTCTCAAATGTTGTCTAATTGATCTGAAAATTTAATAAAATCTAAAGGCCGTAGCAAAAAATAAACTTAAAAAATTTCAATTTGATTGGGAAAATTGAAAATAAAAGTTTGCTGTCGCTGGGCCTAGAATCTGAAACAAATTCCCGCCTGAGGTCACCTCCGCAATCACAATCGATAGTTGTCCGGTGACCTTGACGTCCATTGATGGACTTACGCCACCCCTAAAAAAAGATCGTCCAACTATCATTCATTCAAAGTCCGCAGCTAAAAATAAACCCACAAAATTTCAACTCGATAGGTTAACGGAAAGTTGGTATTTTTATTTCTATAGAGTCCCAACATATGGCTCAAGCAAACAAACACGGTGAAATTAATATGAAAGATTAAAATATAAAAAATTCTTGAATCACTATGGCGTAAACACATTTTTTATTATACATTTGAAATTAAAAAATTAAATATTCCTTTTTTGAATAAACTAAAAATTGATGGTTAGTTTCTCTACATTAAATTTGTATTTTTTCAAACATTTTTAAAGATTTAAATGATTTTTTTTTATAATTCACTTAAATATTTTCTATCAAACCGACAATTTAATAGAAGGTAACATCAGAAGCGTCAAATAATCTTCCGAAAATTCAACGCGATCGGATAACGGAAGTTAGATTTTTAGATAGTGAAGGGTTCCAACGCTCATGGTTCAAACAAGCAAGCTTGCAAACACGATAAAAAATATAAAGGATTTAAAAACATGTTTTTTTTACAAACTTTATATTAGCTTACATTCTCTTTTTCTCTGTACGCACATCTTGCAAGTAAAATTTAACCAGCTTTTTGATTAGCTAGTAAGCTGAAACTTTCAGCATAGCTTTATTTTGGATGACAATACATAATTCAATTAAAAAAAACAAAATAACCTAATTTGAACATTTTTTGTATTTCTAAATCGAGTGTATTTGAAATAAAAGATTGTGTTGAAAAACTCGTTTTTTCCTTTACTTGTTTACAGGTAATCAAGGAGAAAATGGTGAAGAAGGCCATCCAGGTGTTTTTATTATAACACATTTTTAAACCTAAAAATATTTGTAACTAGCAGGGGTACCAGGCTTTGACCGGGGATTTTAGAGGTTTTTCTAATGTTTGTCTCTCGTTCCCTCTCCTGCTAGCTTTTTCCGTTTCCCGGTCGCTTTCCCGCTTCCGTTGCTTTACCGTTCCCGGTCGCTTACCCGCTCCTTCACACACACACATACATATGTATATGTATATATATATATATATATATATATATATATATATATATATATATATATATATATATATATATATATATATATATATATATATATATATATATATATATATATATATATATATATATATATATATATATATATATATATATATATATATATGTATTGTACCATAGTTGGTGGATCCAGCAGCGCTGCTAACTTATGTCTCATGTTGCAGTTTGTTATACATTCTTCAGTTATTTTAATTTTTAGAATTAAAGATTTTAAGATCATGTTTTTTTGTTTCAGGTCCACAAGGTCTAAATGGAACGAAAGGTGATCAAGGACAACCAGGTCCTGTTGGTCAAAAAGGAGAATCTGGACCAAATGGTTTTTTTTTATTCTCAGCTCCTACCTGATTTCCTAGCATTAAATCGCAAAACAAATTTTTCATACACACAACCTCTCTGGTTCCTCTGACCTAGTCTGTTTTGATTTTTATCACTGCTGTTGGAGCTACCCGGACTGTTGCGTCGATCAAAACACATGGTCATGTTCTTCCATTCATCTGACGCGGGTGTACTAATGATTCTTTTACCATTATGGCAGTACAGCCAGTGTCTCTCAAAACTTTAACCGGTTTTTTTGTTCACAAAACTTCTGGTGAATTTAAACTTTCCTCCTGAGTAAAAACACCCATCTGCTATTACCGGTAAATCGCAGCCACATTTTAATTCGACCTCATTCATTTTACCTTCCATCACCATGGCCGCGCATGCATTCACTACTCCAGAATCTTTGCATGGTGGTGTCATGGTTGCATCTCTACGTGTTTTGCACATGACTGGACTTGCCTGAGTGCATGAGTGCCTTTTCTGCAGTTCTTCGCGAAATGTCAAACTTGATGACAATTGTAATAACAGGGTCCAGTCATTCCCGAGTCACTTACCGGCTGACTCCGATTCCCATCAATCCTGTTAATGTTTTCAATTTTGGCTAGTTTTTTTCTGGGTGGGCTTGGTTGTATTTGTTGACCCTGAAATTCAACTCATTGACATCGCTACTGTCTCTCTCTAACAAATACTCGATCATTCCCGCCTGGCACCTTCCAAAGAACTGCACCTTTAGAAACAAAAACAAAAAGAAATCCACCCAGAGCCTGAGGTAGCTATCCAGCCGCACTAGATAGTGTTCCCAGGTCTCTTCTGGTTCAGGTTTTGACTCTCGAAACATAGTCTCCCACCGACTTTCCAAAACGACGAAGAAATACCTCTTTTGCCGTTCTGTAGTCCTCCATCTGACTATCTCTGAGTTGGCCAAACACTTCCAATGTCTTCGCACTAAGCAGCGACCCCAGAAGCATTTCCCAATCTTTCTGATGGTGATCATTGGCTCTTGCCAATGACTCAAATCTCAGCAAAAATGCATCAATGTCGTCACCCTCAAAAAACTTCGGATAAGGAATTTTAGTAGCCTCTACTGACGGCTTTGTTTTTTTTCGTTTGTGACTCCAATTACCGCTTCTTCAATTCATGCTCTCGTTGTTCGCGCTCACGCAGAAGTTGATATTCTCGTTCAGCTATTTTTTCCTCAATTTCTCGTTCCCGTTTTTCCCGTTCCTGTTGAGCCTTTTTTCTTTCCATTCCTGCTGAGCCTTTTTTTCTTTCCCTTCCTACTGAGCCTTTTTTCCCGTTCATCTATTCTCCTAGCTCTTTCTTCGTCCTTTTACTTTTTGACGTAATTCTTAAATCCTTTCCGGAATAGCCCAGAGGATCTTCACACACAAAAATTGAGTCACTTGTGATCAAATAACTCAAAGAAAAAATATATTTACGATTGAAAAATGCGTAAATACGACGAGGTCACCAATGTAAACGTAGAAGAATTTTGCTCACTAGCTATTTGTAACGTTTTGTAGGCAACAAAACATTTTCGCCACGTAACTTGCTATTCAAAATGCAGGCTTCGACAATGTTTTTCATCAATATTTTAATTACTAATCGCGTGCCATTGCACAGTCGCGGTGGGTTCAAATTTCGAAGTAGAATAACTTTAAGTTGTAGATGGTGCGTTGACATGCCTGGCAAATCCAATGAGTTCAAAAAACTCTGTTGGATGATTTACAGCTTCGCTGGCATCGCAAACTGTATTGATAGATTTGTATGACACCAATTTACCTGGCAGCAACTGTTGTATTTTGAAATTCAAATCATTGGCATCCACCTTTTTCTGCAGCCAAATGGAATCTTTCTGCCAGCCACTCATGATTCACGTATTGTATGTGTACATCGGGAAATATGCTGTCAATGAGAGACTTTTGCAAATTAATGATTGTGCAGAAATTGGTTGGCAATTTTATGCAGCCAGTATTTGCATGGACAGCAACTTTACCATCACCGATATCTAAGAATTGTTTCGAAAATGTGTCTGCAGATGGATCAGGAAGCATTTGAACACGCATGTTTACTTTTAGCTGTACTTTTTCAACATAACCCCACACTGCCGATGATTTTCAAGCAAACAATTGAATACTTTTTTTTAATTGATTAAAATTGGTAAAATAATTTCTCTAATAAAAATACTAAATAGATTACACCCTATTCTCAGACCTACCAAATGTACACAAAAAAGTGCATACAAATCGGTTCAGCCGTTTTGATGATACGCATAATAACCCTACAAAATATTGCACGCACCGAATATAATAGTTTTATTAATAATAAACCAATTAATAAATTGAAATTACCGAGAGCCACGAAGGTTGGATTATCTTTCACATAAGCGGCCCGGGCCAAATCTTCCAATAAAATAGTTCTAGTCTGTCAGAACGTCTCAGTTGTAATGATGACGGTGAACGTGGTACTACTGATTCTGAGTTTTCAGTAGAAGGGAATGGCGTTGCTGCAAAGTCTTGTGTAGGCTGTTCTGGCTGATGTTTGGTGTTTAGTTAAAAACGAACAGATTTTTTTAAACAGTCTGAATCCTGACCTTTCAGAATGCCTCTTTTTGTGTTAATGTTCTTTTCCACCATTTGACCAGGTTCAGCAGTTGTTTTAATAGTTTTATTAATAATAATAAACCAATTAATAAATTGAAATTACCGAGAGCCACGAAGGTTGGATTATCTTTCACATAAGCGGCCCGGGCCAAATCTTCCAATAAAATAGTTCTAGTCTGTCAGAACGTCTCAGTTGTAATGATGACGGTGAACGTGGTACTACTGATTCTGAGTTTTCAGTAGAAGGGAATGGCGTTGCTGCAAAGTCTTGTGTAGGCTGTTCTGGCTGACGTTTGGTGTTTAGTTAAAAACGAACAGATTTTTTTAAACAGTCTGAATCCTGACCTTTCAGAATGCCTCTTTTTGTGTTAATGTTCTTTTCCACCATTTGACCAGGTTCAGCTGTTGTTTCGGCATTTTCTCCTTGTTTTGTATTCTGATAAGGTAAGTCAAATGTTTCGAGTAGTGTTGTCGTAAAGTTTGATTTTTGACGTGAGCCTAACTGGTTGATGTGGCGCTTCCAGACCATTCCCTTAACGAATGTATCGTACAGAACTCTTGTTGAAATAACTTTATTTTTACACAACATTAAATAAAATATTAAATAATATTAAAATTATAAATAGATAATTAAAAACAACAGTTATGCTTTGATTCTTTTTTATAGTGAACTCTAGTGTGTAGTCGGCCCCTCAAACTGCTATTGACAGTTAATGCGGCCCTCTGGCCGAAAAGTTTGGAGACCCCTGCTGTAGCTGAATAAAACCGTTTGAAGAGATTCTTTGTAAGTTCTGTCATTTCTTAATTTAGTCAAAGCTCTTTTGAAAGTGTCTACAAAATGTTCGGCCTGGCCGTTTGATTGTGGGTAAAATGGTGGTGATCTAACGTGTTTGATCGCGTTTTCTCCACAGTATTCCTGAAAAACAGTGGAGGTGAATTGTGTGCCGTTGTCACTGACAATTGTTTCAGGCAATCCAAATTGTTCAAAGATTTGCTGGAGTGCATTTATCGTGTTGGATGTGGTACTATTTGTCATTTCTATTAATTCTGGTCACTTCTAGAATGCATCTACTACTACGAGATACATTTTTCTATGGAGCGGTCCAGCATAATCGATGTGGATTCGACTCCAGGGTTTGTTTTTTTTTGGTCATGAACATAAAGTGTGTTTTATGGGTAATTTAGCTGCTTGTTGGCAAGAAGAACAGCTGCGTGTCCAGTTTTCTATGTCTTTATCAATGCCGCTCCAATAAACGTGTTCTCGGGCAATTATCTTCATTCGAGTAATACCCGGGTGGCCTTTGTGAAGCATTTGAAGTACTCGTTTTTGCAAAACCTGAGGGATGATTACTCGAGAACCAAAGAATAAACAGTCTTCATGTATCGTTATTTCTTTTTTTAAGAGTTCGAGTTTGCTAATTTTCAGTGCATTGTTTTTGTTTTACTTTCTTGTTTTGACATATTGGAGAAGGGCTTTTAACTCATTGTCTGTTTTTGTTGCGTCACATATTTCTTTATTTGAGACTTGAAGTTGTTTGACGGCATAGATGTACAAGGAGTTTATATCTTGATTGATAGTTGCTATCAATGTGTCTTCTTCTGATGTTTTATGCGGGCCTATTAGGCGCGAAAGTGTGTCGGCTTGCCCAAAGGACGTGGTTCTGCAGTATTCAATTTTGAAATCATAAGCAAGTAGTGTTAGAGCCCAGCGGTAGTCTGTTTGCTGTATATGATGGTATGCCTTTTTTGTTGCCAAAAATGGCAAGTAGGGGTTGATGGTCTGTTAAAAGAGTAAAGTGGCGTCCATAAATATAACGGTGAAACTTTCTGACCGCGAAAAATAGTGCTAGACCCTTTTTTCTATTTGCCCATATTATTTTTCTGCTGGAGTGAGAGCTCTACTAGCGTGTGCAATTGTCTTTTCTGTTCCATCACTATATCTGTGCGATATCACTGATCCAATGCCGTATTCTGATGCGTCGGCTGCAACTACAATTGGTTGGTTGGGATTGTAATGGGTTAACAGAAGGTCAAATAATAAAAAAAAAATTTTTTTAGTTTTGTCAAATGCCCATTGACAGCTTTCAGACCACTGGCGTCTAGTGGTGCTCTTAGATTTTTCATGCGTGGTACCAATGAGCTGTAATAGCTGATCAGTCCAAGAAAAGTACGGACCTGTCCAACATCTTTGGGTGGGGGCATATGAATTATTGCATCGATTTTCTTGGGGTCGGGACGACGGCCTGCAGCTCAGATTACATTTCCCAAGTACGTGATTTCTGTCATTAACAAGTGGCATTTTTCAATTCTAATCCGGAAACCATAATTTAAATTTCGGTCAAATAAAGCCGTTCGTGTTGTGTTCCTCTAATGTCCGTCCCGTGACGATGACATCATCTAAATAGGCGGCAACGCCCTCTAGATCAGTAATCATAGTGTCTATGTTTTGTTGAAAAAGACCTGGTGCTGATTTCACACCAAAGGGTAATCGGTTATAACGAAACAAACCTTTATGAGTGTTGATTGTTAAGAACTCTTTACATTCTTCCGTCACTTCTACTTGATGGTATGCTTCTGCAAAATCTATTTGGGAGAAAACCATCCCTCCATTCAGTTTTGTGAAAACGTCATCCATGGTAGGTTACGGGTGCATCAGTGAGTCATATAAGCACGTTGAAAAATCTGCACAAAGTCGGATGGAGCCGTTTGTTTTACGGACAGCAACTATGGGTGCTGTCCACTGAGAGTGATCTTCGGGAGAGATTATTTCTTATTTTTTTAACCAGTTAATTTTGTTATCCAATTGCTCTAAAGCGGCATGAGAAACAGGGCGTTTTTTTAGCATTTACATAACAGTCATCCGACCCATACTAGAATATGCCTGTCCTGTATGGCACAGCATGCTAACAAAGAAGCTGTCATCCAAAATTGAATCGTGGCAGATACGGGCATTGCGCATCATATACGGTGACTTGAAATACGACGCTGCTCTGATGACTGCGGGGATCTCCTCACTACACGACAGGTGCGAGAGGCTCACTCGCGATTTCTTCCAGTCTGTTCGTCAACCATCCAGCTGCCTTCACCACCTCATGCCGGCTCGGCGTGATCCAGAACCTCTATCGAAGCTACGAAATGCTTCAGAATATCCAGTGCCTTTCTGTAAAACAAAAAGATTTCAAACATCGTTCTTGCCATATTCTCTTAAGAACTTTCAATAATTCAATATCACCTTCTTCTTATCTTTGATCATATATGTATATATATATATATATATATATATATATATATATATATATATATATATATATATATATATATATATTGCGAATAAACTGTGGAATCAATTTATCTTTGAGACACGTTCCAAGAAACACAACTCGCCATTTGACAGAAACAACTTTTCGAGCCAAATTCTCGACTTTTCGGTACAAAACTTTCTGTTCGAGACTACAATTAGCCAAAAACTTTTCCATTAAACTTTTATTGTCAGACCGACGGACCGTTTCAGCTATGTCAGCCATCCTCAGGGTCAAAAGTAAAACGAGAAAAGTAAACAAACAGAAAGAACCGAAATTATCAAAGAATTAGCACACT
This sequence comes from Erpobdella octoculata, assembly GCA_963978895.1. NCBI lineage: Eukaryota > Metazoa > Annelida > Clitellata > Hirudinida > Erpobdellidae > Erpobdella > Erpobdella octoculata. The sequence continues at coordinate 27,286,540 of OZ022240.1, forward strand.
AACAAAAGAAAAAACGAAAAAACACTCTACCTATCAAATCAAAAGAATATAAAATTTATACTATTGGAAATCAATTTTTGCGCTTTCGCTGTGCTATATTAGAAGAGACAAGAATTTCCTCAGATACATTACAATGAGATTCGTCAGGAGCAGCCTCAACAGCCAAAGTAGTTGTGTCAGAGGACGAGTCAGAAGTATCATCATTTATGTTATCCTCGTCGTTAGAAGGAATACAGGGTAACCGATGCATATTGCTTTCTTTGACACCGAATAAGTGGAGAATCTGTGGAAATTTATCAAATTGTTTATTAATTGCGGGTCTCATTAATAAGATATAGAGAGCCTCTTTAATTTTCAGCCGGAAAGAGTCGGATTCACTCGTTAAAATCGAAACACCTTCTTCAAATTCTTTTCGTGTTAGCTTTTTCAAATGAATACATTCATAATGATTAAGAATACTCCCAAACTGGAGTATATATATATATATGAATATATATATATATATATATATATATATATATATATATATATATATATATATTTTAATTCATTTATTGAGCACCAACATAAGTATTAAACTTAAACAAAAGAAAATAGCCAATAACCAAAACGACAAGAAACCAAATAGTACCAAAATTTCAGAAAAAGGAAAAATCGATCAGTTGAGAAAGGAGTTGGGTTCGAGTCTGAAGTTGAGACCATCAGTTATTTTTTATATATTGTATATATATAAATATATATATATATATATATATATATATATATATATATATATATATATATATATATGTGCACAAAATTTCAGCTTCCTTATAGCTTAAACCTGGCGCACAACCCATATTTAGAGATATAACTTTTATTTGTATTGCAGCCAAGAAGCTGGATTGGAACAATGGGAAATCACACACATATATATATATATATGCATATATATATATATATATATATATATATATATATATATATATATATATATATATATATATATATATATATATATATATATATATATATATATATATATATATATGCATATATATATATGTGTGTGATTTCCCATTGTTCCAATCCAGCTTCTTGGCTGCAATACAAATAAAAGTTATATCTCTAAATATGGGTTGTGCGCCAGGTTTAAGCTATAAGGAAGCTGAAATTTTGTGCACTGTCCTAGTTCCGGTCGGAACACATCAGGGTATCTGTGTTTTAATTTTTTTTTAATTTTGCCCTGCATTTGCAAGCCATTCCCAAACCTGGAGAAAGAAGGAGAGTAAAATTAAAAGGATCAAATTATGATCCAAGACAGGAAGTACTTAGGTGCTTTTTCATCCAGCCATTTCAGTTTTAAAACACCTGGTGTAAAGGACTGTAAACTATTACAAAAAAAATTAATTTTTTTGTTATGGCTATGCGTTTTCCGTCTGTGTTGAAGCTCCGTATTTCCATAACAGAATAGTTTTCTAACAGTTCTTTGAAGTCAAGGAGTTGTTTTATCCATGGCATTCCCATGAGGTCGTTTGAATCTCTGACGTAAACAGTAACCCGACCATGGTACTTTGGACCTGACTTATTTGCAACGGTAAATTTTGTCTCAAACACTGCTTCGGTGTTCACGAGCTGACCATTTGCTGCGCTTAGATTTTGCCGTCGCTGTGTTAAGATTGAGTCGACCGATGGCTATCCACGTTGGACGAGAGATGAGAGTCACTCCGGATTTTCACGATTTTATTAATTTAAGAAATAAATTAATAATTCACCATTAAATTAGCGGGTGCTTTTCTAAAGGATAAAGTACATATAATGGACTGTTTATAGGAATGTAAATGTTTTAAACAGCCATACACAAATTTTGTTAAATTCTTAAGCAAAATTTAGTTGAGCAATATATTTGACAATTTTTTAGGTGAAAAAGGAAACAAAGGAGTACGGGGTGAAATAGGACATCGTGGACCGCCAGGTAATTATTGGAAACAAAATGATTAACTTTATATCAAATTTGGATTTGAAAAAAACTATGTATTTAATTATTATCCAGGTTTAAAATTTGTTATGGGGAGCTAGTAGTAGAATTTATAATTATCAGACATATAATTGATACTCCAGGACGTATGCAGTCTAAACGTCTGCAAATATTTTCCCATTAGAAGTCAAAGTGAAATGTAATAAAATGAAAAACTGTTAATCAAGGCGTCTATTACTCAGCCTGCAGGTAGCACCAAGTGCGCTAGCCACTAAGGTACATTAGCAGCAGTGTTGGATGCCTTAATTATCTTTAACTGATTCGGATATTTTTTTTTTTAACGATTGTTTAACATTATTGGTCTGTGGTTCACAAAATCAACTAATCTTTTCGGTTATGTAATCTGCTATTGGGCATGAGGATTTGAGGTTACAATCTTTGTTTGTGTGTGTATGTGTGTGTGTGTGTGTGTGTGGCTTTCTCTGTACGCAAATCTTGCAAGTAAAATTTAACCAGCTTTTTGACTAGCTAGAAAATTGAAACTTTCAGCATAGGTTTATATTGGATGACAAGACATGATTCAATTAAAAAAAAACTTTAATTTAAACATCTTTCGTATTTCTAAATCAAAGTTGTAATTGAAGTTTGTGTTAAAAAACTCGATTTTTCCTATACTTGTTCAATATATAACTTCTGGATATGCTTATTTAATTAGTAAAGAATAAAACAATTTTTTCTGACACCATTTAAACGAAAATAATCGTTGCAGTAATATTTCCCGTTCCCCTTGTTCTCATGTTCACGGTCGTTTTACCGCTCCCGCTTGCTCTCCTTTTTCTGGTCGCTTTCCCTTTCCCACTTGCTTTTTCGCTCTTGGTTCCCGCTCATTCTCCAGTTCCCGTTTCCGCTCGATCTCCCGCTCCCGCTCGGCTCCGATCATTTTGTGACCGATTTTATATCTATATATATAAAAGAACATGTCCTGACTGACTGACTGACTGACTGACTGACTGACAGATGACTGACTGATAATCAACGCCGAGCTCAAACGCCTCATCCTAGGAACGTGAAATTTGGAACTTATATTACTTTTATAGCGTAAACATCCGCTAAAAAAGGATTTTTGAAAATTTTGCTCCTGAGGGGAAAAAACTGGAAAACAAACTTTTTTCTAAAACAATGTATATCTCGAAAACCAAAAATGAGGAGATTTTGAAATTTGGTATATAGATTCTTTTTGAAAAATAAAAAGATACGTGTTTCACCATTTTTTGAAAATTCGGTTTCCCGGATCTCAAATGTGGGTTGGAAAATTGGGTTATTTGGTTTTTAAAGTAGCTGCTACTCAAAAACTGTGAATGATACAGGAGTGAAAATTAGTATTTAGTTTCTACTCCAAAAATAATGAAATACGTGTTTTAGCATTTTTTGAAAATTTGGTTTCCAGGACTTCAAATGTGGGGTGGAAAATAGGGTTATTTGTTTTTTAAAGTAACTCCTACTCAAAAACTGTAAATACCACAGATGTAAAAATTAGTATTTAGTTTCTATTCTAAAAATAAAGATATACGTGTTTTACCATTTTTTTTAAATTTGGTTTTCAGGACCTCAAATGTGGGGTGGAAAATAAGGTTATTTGGTTTTTAATGTAACTGCTACTCGAAAACAGTAGATGCTACAGGAGTAAAAATTAGTATTTGGTTTCTACTCAGACAATAATGATATACGTGTTTTACCATTTCTTGAAAATTTGGTTTCCAGATCCAGGACCTCAAATGTGAGGTGGAAAAAGGGTTATTTGATTTTAAAATAACTGATACTCAAAAACTGTAAGTGCTACAGATGTGAAAAATAGTATTTTGACGTTTTGTGCCGGTTAAAAGTAAATGAGTTCAGTTTATCACCGGACGGACGGGCCAAGCCGTTATTTTAGGGTCTTCATACGGCCCTGCCCAAACCTTAAATCAAGGTGGGACGGGCCAAGATTTTTAAGCAAGTATATAGACATTTTAGTGATTTTAGGGTGTTCAGGCTAAACGTGAAGTCAAGGTGGGACGGGCCGAAGTTTTTCATCAAGTATATAGAACTTCTAGGCCTGTAAAAACGGGCCGGGCCCATATTAGACGGGCCGTGCCGGGCCAGGAATTTCGGTTTTTGAAACGGGTTGGGCCAAGTTGTCGACGGGCCGAGCCGAGACCTAAAAAATTGATCCGTGCAGTACTCTACTATGTATGCATGGTTCAAATTCTCAAATTTCATGCGAGCGAAGCCGCTACGGGCACTGCTAGTTTTTTTATAAAAACCGTCTTCTATTGACTCTCAAGGTTGTGTGAAAATTTCATTATGATTGGAAGAATGGTGTAGCAATGCAAAAAAGACATACATACACACACAGACAGTCATTTATATACAGATATATTTAGATGGGCTAATTCCTATTAAAAATAAATTATGAGTATTTTTCCGACATCAATTGGAATGTGCAGTAGTTCGAGTATAATAATCAATGTGCACTCAAGAATGCCACACTTTACAATTCCATTTGTCAAAATATTGTGTTCCTAGATTTGCTACATCTCTTAGGTCAGGTGTTTCAGTTTATTTTTGTTTCTAAATTATTACTGTTCGTTTATTTGTTTTAGTAATATATTTCTTTCATAATAATCAATACTCGAATATTTATTTATTTCAGTTTTTTCTTGTAAAGATGGAATTGTTAGGTATGGCATTCTTGATGCACATTGAGTTTTATACTCAACATACTGATCATTATAATGCTTCAACTAATTCCACGTTTTGTGGCATCAACTGTTTAATTACAAAACTTTCAAAATTGAAAATTCCTTCCTGTTTTTTTTCTCAAAAGATTTAAAACTGATTGCTTAGGTCTGTCTTTTTAAAACTGTTTTTTTGCGTTTTAAGTAAGTAGCCTACTTTTAAGTCTGTTTGAAACTATTCAGCACTTACTAGTAGAAAACAAATTAACTTCTATATTGCTTTTAGTCTATAATATGGTAGAAACGCAAAATTCAGCAGAACAAAAATTAATTTTTCACACTTTAATATGTTTGCAATCATTAATTATTCAAGAAAAACGCAAACAAATGGTGAAATTCTAATGCAAATGATTAAAAGTGAAATTTTCAGAATCAAAATTACGACTCCTTTTTGATGCCTATAAACTAAAAATGTTACCTCTTTTAACCTTTCTGTTAAACTAATCGTATTTTAACAGGAACTTCCCTATCACTTGGAAATACCTTCAGTGAGTTCAATATACATTCATTTTTTGTGGTAAAGTAAAGTATTATTTGTTGTTTTCTGTAATTCAAAGTTAACTGTAAGTGCCCAGAAGGTTTTGACTGTCTTGTGATTGGAGAAAACTTTCGCTGTATTCCAGCTGTTACAAGTTTGTATATTTTTCAACAACAAAAATAATTGTATTTATATTATTTACATTTTAATTAATGAACTTTCTTCAACAATAGGATGTGAAATCATAAACGGGAAATGTGATCATTTCTGTCACAATGAAGAAAATTCTGTAAAATGTAGCTGTAAAAAAGGTTTTTTCTTAAGAGCAGACCAAAGATCTTGTGAAGGTAGAATTTATCTATAATATGTGTTTGTCTGCCTGTCTGTTTGTTTCTTCTATGCAAATCCAAGCCGCTGGATCAATTTTAACAAAATTTAGCTTGGAGGTAGATCTCAAAAAGTAGCCGTAAAACCATGTTTTTTCCACAAATCACTTATATTTCAGAATTTGCCGGCTTTTCATTTATTGCAAAAAAAAATATTTTAATGAATTTTTTTTTTAATTTTATAGGTAAACGCTTATTTAATGGTATTTAATTTGTTTTTGTTTTAAAACATAGATAATTATTATTTTAATTAAGTTTTCTTCAAAACATAAAAAAGGAGCAGAAGCGGAAAAGCAAGTGGAAGATTGAGAGGGAACGGAAGAGCGAGCTGGATTGGGAAAACGAGTGAAAGCGGGAAAACTAACGAAACGGGAGAGGAAGCTGGAACGGGAGAGCGGGAGCAAGAGCGTGAGAGCAAACGAAAAAGGAGAAGAAGCGGGAAAACTGGAAAAAAACAGGAGAGCATGCGGAGATATAAATGGGAACAAGTGGGTGCGGGAAAGCAAGCGGTGATGGAAACGGGAGCAAGAGAGAGAAAAAACAAGAGAAAACAATAGAAAAACTTATAAAACCCCTGGGCAACGACGGGTAACCCGTTTTTTTTATAAATTATACTTATTTTATGCCAAAATATAACTTTGAAGATGACCATAGACTAGTGGTTCTGAAACTGTGGGTTGCTTAAGACTTTCAGAAATTTGAGTTTTTTTAAAACAGACTTTTTAAACTTGGAATTTATATGCGTTGCTCAAATAGCTTATTAGTTATTTAGTCTAAATACAGGAGTAGACTTAATGCTGAAAATGATTTGTGTTGGGGTCTATCAAAGACTGCAAATTTTTCTAAAACTCTGTCTCAAAAATTAGCTGATGACCGGGGGGTTGTCGGAGCTACTTTTCCAAGAATTTTTTAAAATTCTTCACATTTTGCTTTCTAAAATAACTAATGACCGGAGGGTAGTCGGAGGTACGTTTTCCAAAAAAAATCATTTCTAAAACTTCCTCTTTATTTATTTTAAACTCCAAAAATGTTTCTTGCAAAAACCTTTTTTGAAAATAATGGCTCTCCTGCCCCCCAAATGACGCCCTGAAAACCCTCCAGAATTTCTGAACTGATGAAAATGAAGCAAGCACAGCCTTAGCACTTACAATTTAGTAATTCTATTTTGGAGCTGCAGCATTAAAATTTTAAATTAAAAATGATCAATCTCGTTTACTTGTAAAGTGTAAAAAAATATTGTTGGGAAAAAATGTTTTACTTGCTTGATGATAAGTAAATTAAAGTTTTATAAACAAATTGTTATATATAATTTTTGATTGAGAACGCCTGGAAGTAATGGGCTAAAATTCTAAAATCAATATTATCTATTAAAAAACTAAAATGTATTGTAGGAGTATGACTGTTAGTAATTGCTGTAATAATGCAGTGAACCGGAGTGAAAGATGAACAACCCACATAATATTATTGTTGGGGGTCGCCACAGCATGGCAAATTTTGTCAAGGGGTTGCGGCACTAAAAAGAGTGAGAACTGCTGCCATAGACCAAAATTACGTATACATTCTAATGAAAATTTTATTTTAAGCTTGCAATCAAATTAATTTTGAAAAAATATTTAAAAAGTAAATAAAAACATATTGTCAAAAAATGTATTTTACTTATGTATTTATATCAAATGTAATTGGAATGTTAAAATTCAGTCGGTTTAAGTAATAAATGCTAATTTGTTTGATAATCGTGTACAAGTACAGCATCCCTGGTGTCTGCGAGTTTGTGTGTGAGGGACACGTTTGTACACACTTTTATTTAACTTGACTTCTCTGTCTGTCGTCAAAATTTTTGAATTGATTTTTCATCAATTTTTAGATAAGTTAGAACTTTGAAGCTTTCAGCATAGACTTAAGCCACCCGCCAAAACAATATTCAATAGTTTCCGAAGCGATTTAATCATTATTTCAAATAATTTTAATATTTATTTTGTAACTCATTTGAAGTTATTCACTAGAGACGCTACCGTCATTTAAATAAATTTTTCCGTTATCATGACTGACACAATCTTATTAAAATTTTGACTAAAAGATTAGATACTATAAACAATGGTAAAATTTATTTCATTTAGAAATTGATTTGTATAAAGTAAAAAAATATATAAGTGTTTTCAAAAAACTTTGTTTTTTCAACTTTTAATTTTATCTAAATTTGATTCATTTTTACAAACTTTTTTTAAGCAAGTTGTTTTACTTTTTACTTTTGAAAATGTATTAATGATATATAAAAAATTAGTCAGAAAGTTTAAGCAGAGCAGAAGGAAAAATTATTTTATTTTGAATGGTTAAAAGCAGGCTACTATATTATTTTGTAATGCTGTAAATCTAATTGCTCTAATCATATTACTTGATAATATTTTACAGATATTGACGAATGCGTACACGAGGCCAACATTTGTTCTTGTGCTTCCGTTTGCATAAATACTATTGGTTCTTTTATCTGCCTGCAAAAAGAAAGCTTAGGCAAGTCATGTAATCTTTTAGATTATTCAACTTGATATTAAAATTTGGGAATAATTGTGTGAATTTGTGTTCCGTTAATAGTATGACATGAGTTGTTTGAAATTGTGAATTACTGACGTTGTAGATGCAAGGATATTTTGTGTACAAACAAGTAAAGCAGATTAAAAATGATTGATTTATTAATCATAACATTTAAGTCTAAAAAATTTCAAACCATTGTTAGCAAACCTCAGTAAACACTTAATTAAAATAACCTTCATTTAAATATTAAATAATTTATTTAATTACTTATTTATTTACTTTTCTTAATTAACTAGTTTAACCTGTTTTAAAGCTTTTTTGTTAGTTTTTCTTGTTGTTTTACTGAATAAATATAACTAGAGCAGTTTAAAAGTCTTTACTGAGATATTGTTTTTTTGTATTGCCAGCCAAAGGTATTTTAATCTAATTTTTTCTTACTGAGTTTTTTTTTAATCCAGCCAAAATAAAGTTTATGCTGAGAAGGTTGAAAGAAATTAAGAATTCTTGGCAACAAAATCAAAAAATTTTGTTTTTGCTAAATTGCTTCTTTGAGCATTTTTTTAGAAACTTTCTAATCAGCTGTTAAACTATACGTTGTGTGCTTATAGAAGCAATAAAAAGATCACACATTTCCTGGTTAATTTTCCATCGGGCCCAATATGTTTACCGCTGAGTTCGAGTCCAAAATACTTAATGAACAGATATTCGAACAACATAATTAACATTCAATTAGGTATATGTTTAAAATGTCATGTAATGAAAGTTGCTGTTGAATATATAAAAATTAAAAGTGGCGGTGCTGGCTTAGTTGTAAAGCGTTTGCCTGTCGGCGGTTCGAGCTTCACCGGCGTCACCAGCGTAATTTCCTTAAGGTGCGTATACACTGACCGGTTTTTTCTCCCGGCTCCTGTTTGCCAGAACTGTTGCATAGATTACAATAATTTATTTTGGTGTCAAAAACCATGCCAAACTTTGCCGATTGTTTTTTTTAAACAACTGAGTTACGCTAAGCAATCGCACGTAAGAAACTTACTGCAGACGACCGCCTAGCAAGTTGTATGCAAGAAAATCGCCCTGCTATGGTTTAGAATGCGCATTAAAGAGTTTACAAGAAATTGTGTAACTCGAAAAGTTCTATCTCTATCGTGTAATTTTCTACATCAAAAAGCTTGTATAAATTAATAGAACAATGTGTTGTGTATATAAAGAAATTAATTAAACAAGGTACTTGAACTGTCTGAGCTCGTTTAAATAGACTTTATAGCACCTGAACGAGAAATTGAAATGTGTGTCTGCACGACCAGAGGCTAAACACGTTAAGCTTGTAAGCATCATGCATAAGATTGGCTCTTTCAGTTTCTTCATTATAACGTTCAGTCGTGTATTAATTTGGCTATTTTTAAAATCATTCCAAGTTTATAACCACAATATTGGAATATTATTATGAAATCATCATATCTAAAATACTTCGGACACACTCTTGAGTATCTTGAGGCTTTAAAATTTTCTCTCGATATGTTCTTAAGCCGTTTTAAGTTTAGCTCTTTATTCTTAATAGGAAAAACATGCAGCGTTACTTTTTCTTCACGCTTTTCTGAACTGTAACTTGAAAAACATAATTTAAACTTTAGGTTATAGATAAGAAAATTCAAAGTTACTAAAACATGATAATCATACTTACACCTTTAACAGTTACATTTGCCTATCATCTAGTAATCTAGCTCTTGCAGCTAGAGCTAAGATTGTTCAGTTTAGACTTTAGACTCTAAACTTTAGTAATTAGAATGTTCTTCATAATAGGATGTAATTATCTAATAGTTACCTGATTTGCATCCATATACGCAACATTTATAAACCATTTTAGAAATAAATTCTTGAATTAAGACGAACGAAGACGAAGCCGAATCAAAATACTAGAACTAACAAAATACAGAAGTAAGAAATAGCTCCGTAGAAACTTTAAGGCGACTTAAGCTTATCGCAGCCAGCCAAGACTATACTGCTTTGCCCAGAAAAAGGAAGCAAGTCCACTTTTGGCCAAAAATCAGATTAATTGTCTGTTTAAATGTGAAAAATCAATACCTATATTAAACATATACGAGTTGGTTTTACTCTGCATAGTCTATGTGTATAACCCACTGCAAAAGAAATCATGTCCCAGCACTACTAGTAAAACCTAGATTAGCTTTACGTTTATTACGAAATCACGTTTCGGTGACTTGATTCTTTCTGCTTTTGTGAGGTACTATATCCTCGGTTCGTACAACACACACACAAACTCACGTTTCAATTGTCGTCCAGGAGCTAGTATATAGGAACCCATGCCTCTCTGGTAGCATTGTTTCCGGTTTAGCGCTGCAATGGCGTTTCGGTCTGAACAAAATAGAATTCGATTTGTTTTTTGTTCCTTGCGGAGACTGTGAGTTTTTTCTTTACTATTCTTTTTTCTTGACTTTTTTATCGTATAATGTACTGTAGGGACTTCTTGTTAGGCTTTTCTCAATTTTCTGCTCTGCCTACCCGCACTGTTCGACGTAAGATTTATTTTTTTAATATTCTTAATTTAAATTATATTAGAAAAATTAAACGAACTGCTAATTGTAATTGTAATTTTACTTTTTCCAATAATTTTAAATTAAAACCTCTTTTTAAAATAAATAATCTTAAATCTAATAATAATTCTAATAATTTTAATATAGCTACCATTAATATTCGTTCTTTAAATAATAAATAACCTTATATTTCTGACTTGGCCCTGTCTAGTTGTCTTGATCTCTTTCTTCTGACTGAGACCTGGCATAAATCTGCTTCTTTTTCTAGTCACCTTGCATCTATATCTACTGGCTTTTCTTTTGTTGAGCAGGCTAAGCCTCCTGTTGATCCTTTGTCTGCTCGACATTCTTCCTATGGTGGGATCTGCTTTTTTTATATTCTTGGCCCTTCACTGTTTATTCTATATACTTCTGAATTTTTTTATATTGTATCTTCTCATTCTCTCAATAGTCAAATATATGCTGATGACTCATATGTCTATTCTACTTTCTCTAACTCTTTTCGTAAGTATGTTGTTAATTAAATAACGGCTTGCCTTTAATTTATTATTTCTTGGAGTTTTTCTATGTGTCTTAAGCTTAATCCTGATAAGTTTGAATTAATCTATTTTAATAAATCCTCTAAACTCTGTTTTCTTTGGTTCTGTTACCTTCATTTTCTTTTTCTATTTCTCCTTCTTCTCTTATTTGTAGTTTAGGTTTTCTCTTTGACTCCAAATTGTTTTTAACTCCTCAAATATTATGTCACTAAATCTTGCTACTTCCATATACTACACATTGAACAACTTCTTCCACTGCTCGATGATCCTTCTCTACAATTTCTAGTCTCTTCTCTTATTCTGTCTCGAATTGACTATTGCAATTTTTTCTACTATGATCTACCTGACTCTACCCTTCATCCTCTTTCTAAAGCCTTCAATTGTGCTGCACGTTTAGTTTCTCGCACCTCTTTCTTTTCTCATATTTTTCCATCTCTTGTTTTTCATCACTGGCTACCTCTTTAATATAGGGTAATTTTTTTATTGAGATTTAGCATACGCCTTATCAAGACAAATCTTGCTCAAGGCGAGAGAGGGAGGGTACTTGCAAAGGCAGCCATTTATAGGCTGTTAAAAATTTGCTTACTAATCTTTAAAATTAAAATGTGCTCTTCTCCACTCTACCTAACTTAATAAAAATCCCTCCTAAGTCCGGTCTTCGATCTTCTTTTCTTAACCACTTTCATATCTTTTCTGTTAAGCATTCTTTTGCTAAACGCTCTTTTTCCTACTCTGGTTCCTATTTCTAAAACTCTCTTCCTACTTCTCTAACTAAATCTACTTCCTTCACAGTTTTCCGTCGGGGACTTAAGACTTATTTATTTGAAAAGTTTGTGTCCGAGCGCTATTGAACGATAGCAAATAGCACTATATAAACTCAACTGAGTGATTGATCAATAGAGGGTGGAGCGAGATGATGAATTAGCTGTATTAATATTGCGCCTATCAGATCAATTGCTCTTGATTAAAGGTTAGGTACCGCAGCAAAAATTCAAAGCACGCTTTCTTTATCAAGAGACTTTGAAGTCGTTTTTAAAGTTTTAAAGTTTTATTAAACAGAACCAACAACTAAAATAAACAATTCTGTGGGAGCCGACAATGTTGAAAGGAAGTAAAACAAGGTTCGAACTCTAGGCTTAACTCGTAAATATGGCGGACAACGAGAACAACAAAGAAGAAGTCGCGCAAGGTGAAAAGGTGCAAAGGTTGCCACTAGCTAGCGCGAGCTAAGCGAGCTAAGGAGCGCTCACCTGTAACAACCGTGTGCGGCTTACTACAATAGTCCCCCCGCAGATGGCGGAGCCAATGAGAGGGGAAAATAGTAACGCAAGAAAGAAAACATGACAGGGAAAACAAACAAAATCATAGACGGAAATGACAAAGAATGACAATAGAAATCTCCAATAAATTACACGACAGAACAGAAAAGTTTTATTCAGCAAATCCAATACGACGCTGAGATCGTTTACTCGACTCTTGCTGTTCTTTACGATGATTTATAATGTCCGAAGATAAATTTGCTAATGATTTCGAACGAAGAGTATATTTACGGATATGTGCCAATTTAACACGATCACGCGTCACTATCGAAACTTCATCATCGGGCATCTTAATTTTTACAATTTTGTCGTTACAATCTAAAACCTCAAAAGGACCTTGATAAGGTGACTCGAGAGGACGACGCACGCGATCAATCCTAACAAACACAAAATCGCCCTTATTCAAAGTAACATCATGTAATAAACGAGAAGATGTGTGATGGACACCTTTAGACAATGAAGAAATATCTTTGTCCGACATACACTGCGATAAACGCAAAACTAACCCATTAAGTCTGGACAAGGCTGGAAGCATCAAGTCTAGCGAGCATTTAGTTTCATCTGTATCGGCACGAGAAAGTTCATCTGCCACGATATTTTCCGAACCACGTATGTACTCAAATGAGCAGACGTATTCTGAGATATGAGACAGGTGGCGTTGCTGGCGATCAGATTTCGGTGGTTTGACTATAGAATGCATTTACCAGGGGTTTGTGATCTGTAAAAACGGTAACAGTACGACCCTCTATAGCTGGCTTGAAGTGGACTACTGCAAGGTAGACGGCTAAAAATTCGCGGTCGAATGAAGAGTAAAACCGTTGAGGTGTAGAGAGACGTTTTGAGAAAAATGCTACTGGTCGAAGCTCGTTCCCAACAGACTGGTGCAAGGCTGCTCCAACGGCATAGTTTGACGCATCGGTAACGAGGTGAAATGTGTCAGACTTTGGATCAGTATAGTGCAGCTGGACTGCTTGTCTGAAATTTTCTTTCAATTTCACGAACATTCTACGCGCATCATCCGTCCATAATAACTTAACATTTTTACCATTACATAATGAAAGAAGTTGATAAAGTGGTTCGGCTTTGTCAGCAAACGAAGGTATAAAGCGCCTGTAAAAACCAATCATGCCAAAAAAGCGACGCAAGGAAGCATAATCGATCGGCATTTCATAATTATTGATTGATTCCATGTAATACGATAGGGGCACAATACCATCGGGACTAATTTAATACCCAAGAAAATCAACCTTAGATGCTGCAAAAACGCACTTTTCTAATGTAACATGCAATTTGTTATGACACAAACGATTCATTACGGTTTCTAAATGAATTTTATGCTCATCTAAATCCTTAGAGGCAATGAGGATATCATCAATATAAACAAAGAGAAATCGCGAAAAATAGAATCCATGAAATGTTGGAAAGTTTGCGAGCATTACAGAGCCCAAATGGCATACGCTTAAATTCAAATGAACCAAATGGCGTAATTACTGCGGTTTTTTTTGCATCTTTAGGGGCCATGGGTATATGGAAATACGCTTTTACAATATCAAGCTTGCTATAGATATTTTTGCCATAAAAGCGATCAATGCATGAATTAACGTGCGGCAATGGGTAGCGATCCTTTTTGGTGATTGCGTTCAATTGACGGAAATCGCCGCAAAGTCGTTACGACTGACCATCTTTCTTTAGAACTAAATGCAGCGGTGATGCCCAATCGCAGAATACCCGCCGCCAGCATAAAATCAAATTTTTTCTTTGCAATATCGAACTTATTTGGGGGAAGCTGACGCGCGCGTGCAAATACAGGACGTGCAGAACCCGTATCAATGGTGTGCTGGGTAGGAAAAGGATTGAAAGAAACAGAATAATCTATTTGCTCAGGCATAAGCAGACTGGGGTATTTGTCATAAAGCGGTGGTATGAACGCCGGAAGATTCTCTGGAAGCTTAACGCTGCATATTTGTGTTGGTGTCGACAATCGCACGCTCAAAACAATTTACGCTGATGCAAAATTTCGATAAAAAATCGGCACCTAAAATTGGCTTTGAAACATCAGCCACGACAAACACCCAATCAAATGATCGACGTAATGATTTATTGGTTAGTTTTAAATGCGTTTGTCCATATACAACAATAGAACGGCCATTAGCAGCCTTCAAATGAATCGGAGATGGCAACAACAAACATGACAGTGATTTTGACACTGATATTGATGATATTGACGAACCCGTATCAATTAAGAAATCCATTGAAAAATTTGCAATTCGAAATGCGGCCAACAATTGTAGGGTGCCACTAGCTGCGGCGGTTGCTGTAGCGCCTAAGCATTTAAAGACCGCACTGGAGAATTATCTCGCGAGCTTGCAGGGGTTGCGTCACGCGACTGAATTGTTTTGCATGCAGATTTATCTGGCCATTTACACCAATGGCGACATGTGCGCGCTTTTACCCCATAAAATATATGACTTCGTCAAACCTTAGGGCGTTGATTCTCAGAAAAAAGAATTAAAGTTTTTGAAGACACGGAATGAAAAGATTTACGCTCAAAATTATCAGCAACAAATGAATTACGCGCAAATCGATCACTAAATTTCGACGGTGAAGAGTCAATAACAACAGATGTTGCCGGGCTCTTTAGTAGTGGAAGGAGTTCGTCGGCAAGTCGTCCGAGGTCGTCCAGTCCCAAAGCTCTCTGTGACGCGATGACGGGTGCGAGGCTGGGCGGAAGAGCTTGCTGAAAACGATGACGCACCATGTCTTCTCTTACGCCAACTTTCTTTGCCACTTTCGCCATTTGTAGGAGGAAGTGTGACGGCTTTCCAGTGAGGGGAGTTTCTTGTAGAAAGGCCTCGAAGAGTTCTCTTCCTGTTCACACGTGGAATCTTTTGACGACTTCTTTAAGCCGGTCGCAATCAGCTGCCTGCAGATGACGTCGTCGAGATTACTAACTGTTTCCACCGGAAGCTTAGCTAGCGCGTGGTAGAAGGATGACAAACCACGTGGCAGGGTTTGACGGAATGAATGGAGGCGCCTTTACTGAAACTGCAGCAATGGTGGGAGGTTGGCTGGAAGCAGTTGCCATATTTAAAGCGAGTCATTCTGTGAGCCTAAAACTGTTAGGAACCCGAACAATTCTTAATAATTAGACTTTAGACTAAAGGTGCGACGGCTTATAAAGGAGAGTCGTACAGAGAGTTCACCTGTCTACACCGTGGCTTCTAGTGAACTCCACTGAGAGATAGTCGTTGTATATTTGAATAGTTTAAGTTAATAGAACTTGTTTTATGTTATATTTGGTTTTCTAATAAATAGTTATAACGAATTAACTCGTAGTAACTTATACGATAGAAACGATATAACATTTGGTTGGAAACGTCGAAATTGAAGAACGTCGGAAGTTGAACGTTAGAAGAACGTCGAAACGAAGAACTTCGGGAGTTGAAGGCGTCGAAAGTTGAAGAATGTCGAAGCTGAAGAAAAACTGAAGTTGTCGGAAGTTTTTGGTTGAAACGTCGGGACTTGAGGATTCTTCACGTCGGGTTGAGAAACGTCGGAGGAAAAAAACGTCGTTGTGGTTGAAACGTCGGGGTCACCAATTGTAGTCGTCAAGACCACGCTTTCTTTATCAAGAGACTTTGAAGTCGTTTTTAAAGTTTTAAAGTTTTATTAAACAGAACCAACAACTAAAATAAACAATTCTGTGGGAGCCGACAATGTTGAAAGGCGAAGCGTGTGGGTTTTTACATATTAATAGTAAAGGAGTTGAACTCAAATCGCACTCAAAGATCATAAACAACACCAATGCGCTATTATAGTAATAACTTTACGCACGCTTCGCAAACGAAGCGTGTGACTATTTTAGCCAGTAGCAGATGATTTTTCACTTGAACACGTTTTGGAATGGTCTTAGCCTACGAAAAAACCACATTTATTGTGTGATAGTGAAAAAACCGCCTACGAAAAACACAATATTAAATGGATAGTATCGAAAAAATAGCCTACGAAAAAAACAACATATTTTGGGTGATAGTGAAAAAAAAGCCCAAGAAAAAACCCAACCTTTAATGGCTGATAATGAAAAAAACTGCCTACAAAAAAACCCAACCTTCAATGGCTGATATTGGAAAAGCCCGCCGATGTAATACTTAGGTGATTTATTTATTTTCAACTTGTTTATATTGAGTTATGACGTATGCTCAAAATATATCCGCAAAGCGTCGAACTTTCCAATAATAGGAATAATATTAGCAACTTAGTTAATTTTCGTTAATAATAATATTATTAATAATTAAAATAAGAAGAATAATAATTGCAAATTAGTAAATTGTCGTTAATAATAATTTTCAACTTGTTTATATTGTTTGATGACGTACGCTCATATTTATTAGGAAAAACCGCCGACGTACTTCGGAGAATTGTTTATTTTCAACTTGTTTATACTAAGTGATGACGTTCGATGCATTATATATATCCGCAAAGCGTGTAACTTTCGCGGCTATTAACTTTTTATTTAAACATTTTATCTAAAAAGTGCCCTAACAAATCGTGTTCGGCGTCTCATAATCTATCAACGTGACTTTTTTCAGACCTGCAGATGGCAATCGGGTGACATAATACATACATCATTGCGCTTTTATAGTAGGGAATTTCGCAACCATTTGACCATAGGCTAAAACCTTTCAGCTTGTTTATGCAAATCAATAATATTCAAATATATATTAATAATTTAAAACATTATTTTCAATCACATTTGTATTTGTGGATTAAGCGTGTCACTAAATGACAATTGTATCGTATTTTATTGTGTTGTAATAAACGACAACACTAATTTATAAATGTGTGCAAGAAAATACGAATAAGCGTGAAAAGTGAAAATTTGTGTTCAAGGAATACCAGGAAAAAACTTGACAATAAAATTAAAATAACAGATAAATATCAACAATTGCTGTGCAAGGCAATTTATATAAATAATATTTAGGATACCACAAAATATTTTTATGAACAATGCTATGTAAAGACCTGTCCAACTTTTAAACAAAGAAAAAGTAATTATTTTAGAAAAGTAACATAACGGTAATGCCAGTTTATTTTCACTTTTATTTTTGAAACTAATGTGTTGAAAAGCGTTTCATTAAAACAGGTTTAAAATCTTAACAAGGGTTTCTAAACTGTTCTTTTTATAACAATTTACAGAAAAAATTCTGAAAAAAGAAAACCTTCTTAAAAGAGATAAACGATTTACACAAGAAGAATTTCTTCAAGAAAACACTATTGTATGGTCACCAATCAGTTTTGTTCTATTATTTGTAGTAATAAGCTATTTTGTTTTTGTTTTTTATTTTTTTGCTAAACAACGAAACAATGAAAACAATTTTTCACTTTTGAAAGAACAACTAAAACTTTAAATGTTAAATGTCTCTCTAAATGTTTGAAAATATTATAATAGATGTTTCCCGGTTACTTTTTTATATGAATTTTGTATCGTTCAATTATTATTATTTTCAGCTTTTAGAGTTACGTAAATAGTTATAATGAGCTTTTTTTTATTAACTATTAATAACAAATCAATTTCATGATACTTGTCATTCTTATTCTTTTATTCCTAGTATGTCTATATTATGATTAATTGCACTCCGTAGTTTCAAATTTTTTAAATAAATTACATGAATTTTTCAAAACATTTAACACACTGTTTAATATTAACAATTATTAGTTATATGGTTCTTTGCGTGGCTGAACACCATTGAATTTATAATTATATAATAACAAGTACATTCTATAGTTTGGGGATACATAAGCTTATTAGCCTAAACTCCTTTCCATTTGTATTCATATTACTGTATCAGTCACCGATCTTGTTGTTCGGGATAGAGGTGTGCGCCGACGTCAAATCATCGGCGGCGGTGCGCCGGTCTGTTTCGATCGGCGGCGGCGGCGTGCTGACCAACTTCAACAGGCGGTGGCGGCTGTTTTTTGACGGCGGCGTCGGCGGCGTTTACGCTGATTTTTTTATTAAACGATAACGACGTGAAATTTAAAAAAAAATTAAACAGACGTACTAGTTCAACTTTTAGTTTAAAAAAATTAGAGTTGACAACTCCAACTTAAGTCATGTTAGTTGTTCAAAATGTGTAAATTTTCGGGTGCAATAACTATCTTGCCAACGGATAATGGAGTGATGGCACTGCACTTGGATTTAATTGTTAAGCCCGCAGTTGAAAAAATGCGCTCCGACGGCGCACTTGTAACTGGAATAGCTAAAATAATTATAGCAAGCTCTAAAAGTTCTGGATAAGTTTTATTCTGCGTATTCCACCAAGCCAGCAGGTCATTTGGAGATACACTTAAACATCTAAACTGCTGAATGTTGCGTTCTAATGACAACGTCGTTGAACTTCCATACTTCATGAGCATATCATATTTTGCTCGTTTCCATGGGAGTTTTTTAGCTGCTTCATCGCGGCTTTTCTCCAAATCACCAACGTATTTTTGTATTGCTCGTATAAGAACTTCTACAACCGTCATGTTTTGTTCTGTAAGATACTTTTGGACAGTGGACAAAGCACGTTGAGATGGGTTAAGCATTGCTGTGTTTACATGTAAATCTTTTACTGGAAGTCTATAATCTAGACTTAGAGCCATCCGCATGTTGTGTTTCATAGACTTTACAATACTGCTGTAGGTTGCAAAATCTGTCAGGACCCCTGTACACAGCCTTGAACAATAAAACAAGGCTAATTGTCGGATATTTGGACTACCTCAGTAGCCGTTTGAAATAATTTGAGAAATTGGACCAAATTATCAATTGTTTTCCATTCCTCATTGCTAATCAAATGATTCTTTGATTTGATTTGATTTGATTTGATTAGCAGTTTATCAAAAAAACGTAAACGACTAAGACACTTCAATAATTGCTAATTTTTAATTAGGCTGTCCAGGATAATGAGTAGACAATTCCACATGGTAGGGCAATTTTTTTCAAAGTTACGATACTCTGACGATTTTTTCTGAGTCTCGTCCCATTACATATCTTTCTGAATCAATCAACGCTGGAACATAATCTTTGCGTTCTCCAGAAATCAAGCTAGACTGTTGGTTATTAACTGCATCTAGAGTTTCTTCAAGTTCTGAAACAAGTTGCTCAATCGCTACATTTTGAAGTAACCACGTTTTGTACGTGAAGGTCTTCATGACGTTTTTAACTTTAACGATGAGATCTTGAATAGAGTGCATTTGCCGACTCCATTAACAATGAAGAGATTGTGAAAACCGTGTGCTACGCAGCTAAATCTTTCAGTTGGGTTAAAACTAGGAAGATTTCGTCACAGCAAAGTCAATGACACTGTTCCGCATCATGGAACTTCTAAGTTCCAGATGGATTTTTGCAATTGATCCGAACTTATGAAAAGTATATTCAATTTATTTACGAATGTCTCACCTGCGCGGGTCATCCTTAAGCGAGATTCATCACTTCGGATGCTCCCTTGGGCATTACTATTTTTTATTTTGTGGTTTGCACTCGTTCTCCGTTTTTGTCATTTAACTTGTTTTTATTGTAGAATGTTTGTGTTATGCCCAATGAAATAAATTTAAAAAAAAAGACAGACGACTACAAGAAAGCTGCAGAAATAGTGGTGAATATAAAAGTTGTTAATGACCGCGCTGAGCGTGTTGTAGCACTCATTTAGGAGTACGGTGGAATATTACCACATGATGATACACAACTGCAATTTCTACTGCAAGTTGTTAACCACCATCGCAAAATGTACCCTGATAGCAGGAAACAGACTCTTTCAAGGCAGCCATAAGTCTATAAACTCTTGTCAAAAAAACTTAACAGTGAACATTGAACAAAGATTATTCATTAAAAATGTTTTCATAAAAATTACTGCATATTTTTACAATAAATTGTGATATACTTGTAATTCTTTAAATTTTCATAACTGTTGTAAATTTTTTGAGGTACTATAGCTACCCCTAAATATAAGAATCTAATTCTCAAAATTTTTACACAGTTTTTTTCGAAAAAGAAGAGATTAGAGGGGTAAGACTTAAAAAAAAACAATTTTAACTTTTTATATATATACTAGCTCACCCAGCAAACGTTGTTTTGTTTTTTAAATTATTTTGGTTTTTTCATTAAAAGTTTAATGCTTGTTCTCCCGGTCGCTCTTCCGCTCCCGGTCGCTGTTCCGCTCGCGGTCGCTGTTCCGCTCCCGGTCGCTTTTCTGTTCCCGGTCGCTCTCCCGATTTATATATATATATATATATATATATATATATATATATATATATATATATATATATATATATATATATATATATATATATATATATATATATATATATATATATAGATATATATATATATATATATATATATATATATATAAAACAAACTTGTAAAAACACAAAGGACCATTTAGCAGCAATATAATTTTTTATTATCTTATCTAAATGTCAAAATTTAGTTTTTAAGACAACGTTATTCAAAATTAAGGCTAACTCTTTTCGACAGCCATCAACTGTCATCTTCAGAGCCAATATATTTTAAATGGTCCTTTTTGTTTTTACGAGTTTGTTTTGAAGAACATATAAAACCGAAGTTTCTTGAAATACACACACACAAATATATATATATATATATATATATATATATATATATATATATATATATATATATATATATATATAGTATATATATATATATAGATATATATATATAGTATATATATATATATATGCCATCTGGCAGTGGTTTTCCAGTGAGGTTTGTGGATATAAGATCAAATGTTTGCCTTTTCCGCCGTTTTTGGCCCCTCCCGCCATTTTTGTCCCCTCCTGCCATTTGTTTGTCTCCCCGCCAAAGAAGTCTAGATTCGCCATATATATATATATATATATATATATATATATATATATATATATATATATATATATATATATATATATATATATATATATATATATGTATATATATATATATATGTATATATATATATATACGGGGAAACAAACGGAAACGTGAGAGTAAACGGGAAAGCAAGGGGGAACGAGAGACCAAACGGGAGAGCAAGCGTGGAAGGTAACGGGAGCAAGAGAGAAGAACGATAAAAAAAATTTAAAAACACAAGGCATTGTTCACTCGATTGATTTTCGAGATTGATTTTTTAAATTGTCATAATTTTGTACATTAAACTTTTAATAAAAAAAAAATAATTTGAAAAGCAAAACAACGTTTGCTTGGTCAGCTAGTATTACTTATAAACTCTTCCGAAACGGCTGAACCGATTTTTATGAAATTTTACGTGTACCTATCCTCAGACCTCCCAAACGTAGTACAAAACAAATTTCATGAAAATCGGTTCGGGCGTTTCGGAGGAGTGTGGACACAAACACCGTCACGAGCTTTATATATATATACTAGCTGGGTTACCCGCGTTGCCCGGGGATTTTAAAGGTTTTTTTTATCGTTTTTCTCTCTGGCTCCCGTTTCCTTAACTGCTCGCTTTCCCGTTCAAGGTCACTTTCTCACTCCTGGTCGCATTTCTGCTCACGGTCGCTTTCCCGGCCCCGGTCTTTTTTACTTTTTCCGCTCCCGGTTGCTTTTACGCTTTACCGCTCCAGCTGGCTCTCCTATTCCTGCTCGCTCTTTTTGCTCACTGTCGCTTTTCGTTCCTCTATTAAATTTTAGAGCCTTCCCAATGTGACTTAGATGGGCTGTAGCGGAATGCTGTGCACAGTCATCAAAATTGATCTGTTCTCTCGTTAACACTTTTTGTTGTTTGGTTTGCTCGTTTAGTTACGTCTGAACTTCCTCAATTTTAATTAGTGTTCTTTAATGTATTGGTTCCACTCTGCAAGTGTGATCTTCTGCAAAGGATTATTTGGATTGACTAAAGCTGAAAAAAAAGAATTTATTAGTTAACGCTGCAATAATGTTAAAATCCGCTCATATATCTCAACAGGTTATATTTATTTTAAATACTTGTAAGATTATAAATGCTTACAATAGATTTATCACACACTGTTTCAATAGCTGCTTTTCGAAAAATTGCTAGTCTTACTTTTTGAGTTGTTCTTAGTTTTTAAGTGTCATTTCTACAGAAAGCATATAACGCTACATGTTGCATGTCAATAAATATTGACCCGTGGCTTTGAAAAACCTTCTTGTTATGTCAAAATGTCAAAGCATTAACTTAATGAATTTTCCAAGAATTTTCGGAGATCATCAATTTGGAAAAATCGAAGTTTAACACTTTTATTTAGCAAATCATGCAATTATAAATTGAACAAAACAGCAGCAGATTGATAGGCTGGCTTGAAAACTTTGTTCATGATTTTGTTGAAACACAAAAATACTGCACTTGCTTTCATTTCTTTCAAATTTCATGCACCTCATATATCAGTGAAACTTTTACAATAAATTGGTGTTGCATGTAAGATTTTCTTTAAAATATAATTTTCTAGTTTCCTCTGAAAAGTAAAAAATAAAATAAGACAGATAAATTAATTCATAATCTTATAGTCGTAACTACTCGTCGATAATAAATTAATACCAAATCGGCTAATGCCATCACATAAAAAAAACACTTACCTGCCCAAAAAATTTCTCATTTACCGATAGGCTGATAGCAAGCTCGTCAGTTTAGGAAACCATGATGAACAATAATAGATAAGGAACAATTGAACTCAGAAGTCTTGAACGATAAATATGAACAATGAATTTAAATTTATTTTTCCAATCTGCAACTCCTTTTTGTAAAACACAAAACACAAAATGTTAGAGCATAATGATAATCTTATAATAATAATATATAATTATAATATAATTAATCACGGGCAATGCAACAAACGAAACAAATTGAAAGATACACAGTAAATCATGATTTTAAAAACTAAAAACAAATTACCAAAGCTTTGCCACTTACTTTTGAATGGGAGATATGAACAATGAATTTTTAATTTGATTTAATTTGTTAAGTCTGGAACTCTTTTTGTGAAGCACAAAATATCCCTAAATAAAAGAAATTCCACCTGCAATTTATTGATTAGTCCTGAAAACCAAAGTAACCTGGATTTAAAAGATAAGTTGCTAAAAATCAAATATAAAGTTTATAAAGCACCGATAGCAGAGCTATCGTATCGGAAGTTCGGAAGAGAATGAGCTCTATCAAAACAAAGGTATCCGGCGGCACTAAACAACACACATATTTATTTAATATTATTATTTAAAACTTAAGAAAAAAACTTAAATTTTGTATATATATAGTAAATATAAACTATAAATTAATTTATCTATAAATTAATTTATTTTTATTTTTATTTTGTAGAAAAAAAATTTACTTCACCTTACTACCGCTGACCAAAATGTTTTCTGTCCATAAAACATCAACGGAAAAACAAATTTATTTAAAACTTTACAGGAATCACCGCTTGAATAAGATACATAAGTGTGCCAAATTTCAATAAAATCTGTTCAGCCGTTTACATTTGATACTCGGATATACAAACATACATTTCATTTTTATATATAAGAGATGAAGTTTTCACACAAACTTGAGAGTCAACAGAGGAAGGTTTTCATGAAAAAATTTAGATTGGTCACAAAATGAGCGGAGCGAGAGCGGGAGAGCGAGCGGAAACGGGAACAAAAACGGGAAAGCAAACGGGAAAAAAACATCGGGAGCGAAAGAGCGAGCGGAAAAAGGAAAGAGACTAGAAATGGAAGAGCAAGCGGGAGCGGGAAAGCGACCGGGAACGGCAGAGCAAACAAGAACGGGAAAGTGACTGGGAGCTGGAAAGCAACCGAGAAAGAAAACGGGAGCGATAAAGCAAAACGATAGAAAAACCTCTAAAAACCCTGGGAAACGCCAGGTATCCCGCTAGTACACAATATACAGCACATTAGGCTACCTTAAACATAATTAACCTTCACAAGTCCAAGTCCAATTGTAGGCTTATTGTCAATGTCAATATTGTCAAATCAAAATGAAATATTTGCACTAAATGTGTTTGCAATATGATTGTCATATTAAAAACAAAGATATATCAGTTAATCAACATTCAAATTCAGCACACGATAATGTTTCTGCTAGTGACAGTTACACAAAGTCAACAACAGCATAGTTTATTCTACATCATCAAAGTATTACATTTCGAAAAAATTAACAAAAACTGTTTACAGTCAGACATCTGGACCCTATGGGGTCTTAAAATTATTTCATCATGGCTGAACAAACATTTCACGGGTGAACTTGATGCGGGAATACTTGAAGCACGAAGTGCTGTGTGATATAGTCACTGGAATGATTCTGCCAAAACGTTATGTCATCATCCACTTAACCAGTTATCCTTATCTCAAGATATATGGTCAACTTGGCATCGACATCAAGGCAGGTGTTATCTGACACCACTGTATAATTGTGAAACAACTTTGAAGAGTATTTAGTAGAGTAACAAGTACGAGTACGAGTACCAAATAAATATTACATCTCTGATATATAATTTTATATATATTTTATATCTAAGGGTTATAATTTCTATCAAGGCTGATAAACCTCAGAAGATTTTATAAACCAAGAAAGACAAAAAAATTAAGTTGAGCAATTACATAACTTCAATCAACCAGTCTTAATTACAGTTACTAAGACACAAGTTTTTGATAAGTGTGTATTTCTTCTAATAAATTTTGGACCATTTCTAAAGTACCTTGTAAAAAATTTTAAAAATTTTAAAAAGACAGTTATGTTATAAAATAAATAAAATAAACTAAAAGGAGTAACTTATAAGTTTAAAGTAATAAACAGGGCTATCTTTTTTGATGCGGACACTTCATTTTCTTCTTTTGAGCCGTGCGAGGAGCAGTGTGGTGATCCTGTTGAAGATAACGTAGATATCGGCCCCTCGTCCATGTCGACATCTGCTATGGATCATATCGTGGACCCTGAAAGTGGCGGCGGTGAGAGCAGTGACGGCTCTCGACACGAAAGCGTTGACCAGCCGGTCCGCGACAACTCGTCATCTACGTGCGATCGGGTTTCGGTAGATGCGACATTGTGTGACGACCGTGCTGATGAGATTGTTTCGATAAATGAAGCAGTTAATGATGAAAATGTTCTTTTGGCAAGAATGGCGGCAGTTCTGCATTGTGACAATATAACTATGCGACGTAGACGATAACGTTTTGTGTAAAATTACGTGGCATTTTAATTAATTAATTTAATTTTGGCAATTCTTCAGAGATGGTTTCCGTTTTAGCAATGTCACGGTTGCGCGAGATTTGATGTAGATCTGTCGTTTGACAATTAATAGATTTTGCTTTTCGACCGTATTTTTTAAATGTATAACAGTTTTATTATATAATTTATTTTTAATATCTCTCTATAGTAAAATAAATTAACATGTCATTCTCGAAAAATAAATATTATTATTTTGTTTCATTATCGGTTTTAACTAATTTCACTTTTCATTATTCTATCCATGTTTTGTTTTTCTTTTCGGGCTCGGATGATGACAAACTAACTGTCGAAACGCGTTAGCCCTGTTTATTACTTTAAACTTATAAGTTACTCCTTTTAGTTTATTTTATTTATTTTATAACATAACGGTCTTTTTAAAATTTTTAAAATTTTTTACAAATAAACGTAAATACGGCTGCAAACAAGGAATTCGTTAATAGTCTATCTTCCCAACAACGGGCTTCCCTTCGACGTTTTGAGTCTTTGGCAAAAAAATTAACAAATACAAAATGGGCAATTATATTCAATGGAGTTTGCGTACAAGAAAATATCGTACTGCTATATGCAAGAAACAAATATATATATATATATATATATATATATATATATATATATATATATATATATATATATATATATATATATATATATATATATATATATATATATATATATATATATATATATATATATATATATATATATATATATATATATATATATATATATATATATATATATATATATATATATATATATATATATATATATATATATATATATATATATATATATATATATATATATATATATATATATATATAAACTTTAACAGGATAACTTATTTCAGCTAACGTATTTGCTTTAAAAGCTTTTAATTTCAATCAATATCAACTTTAGTTCGCTGACATTTGATCAGCTTAACAGTATAGAACGTTGACGTAAACTTTGCCTTGAATTTAGATTATTTCATTCTAAAGCAGATTTTTTCAATGGAAAACTGTAACTAAAATGACTTTCTACCAAGTTATATTTAATAGTAAGTCGAGAATTATAATTATTTTTGTTTATTTAATTAGTAAATTTAATTTGATTCCTAATACATACTGAATACATTTTTAATGTTTCTACTTGTCGAAGTTCTCATTAGACTTTATTTTAGTGCTAATTCCACAAGTGAGTGTTTATTATCGTTTTTATGTCACTGACAGTCATGCATGCAAAAAAACAAAACTTTTAATTGTCCATACAAAATCTATCCAGTCCGGGTCTTAAAAACAAAAACTCAATTTCCTTATTTACATAATATCACACAAACAAAGCCATTTATATTGAATCCTGATTTGTCAAACTTGAATATCATAAACAAAAAGTTGGCCAACAGTTTATATTTGTTAAAAATTCAACCTTTCATATCATTGCTGTTTTCCCAATTAAAATCTTTCTCCAAAATGCAGACATACGCAGGCAAACCAAAACCAAAATCGGATAAACTATAGTGTGTTGTCATTAAATAATTTTTTGTGATTTTATTTCTAACAAACTTTATAATAGTTGAGTGATCTCAAGGCGTCGTTGTAGACTTGGCGTTTATTTTTGCTATGTTAAAGGTTTTAATGATTTATGTTTAACTAAAAATATTTTTTGATTAGAGGTGCACGCATAATGTA
Source organism: Erpobdella octoculata (assembly GCA_963978895.1). Lineage (NCBI taxonomy): Eukaryota > Metazoa > Annelida > Clitellata > Hirudinida > Erpobdellidae > Erpobdella > Erpobdella octoculata. Next base: position 27,313,991 of record OZ022240.1, read on the forward strand.
TTAGCATGGTAATAGTTGGTAATAAAATATCGATTTTAGTACGGTTTATCTCCGGACGTTCCGTCTTGGACGATTCATCTGCGAAGTGTTCATCTTTCGGAGGATTCATCCGGAATGCGTTACCAAACTTAAGTAAATTTCATTAAACTTGTCGTTTGACTTTTTTAAATACTTTTATCTATATATATATAAACTAGCGGGGTTACCCGGCGTTGCACGGGGTTTTTAGAGGTTTTTCTAATGTTTGTCCCTCTCGCTCCCGTTTCCTTCTCCACTTTCCCGTTTTCGTCGCGTTCCCGGTCGCTTTTCCGCTCTCGGTCGTTTTCCAGCTCCCGGTCGCTTTCCCGCTCAGAAGTTTTGTTATCGATTTTCTCTCTTGCTCGCGTTTCCTTCCAAGCTTGCTCTCCCGATTCCAGTCGCTTTCCGCGTTCCCGGTCGCTTTCCGCGTTCCCGGTCGCTTTCCCGTTCCCGGTCGCTTTCCCGTTCCCGGTCGCTTTCCCGTTCCCGGTCGCTTTCCCGTTCCCGGTCGCTTTCCCGTTCCCGGTCGCTTTCCCGTTCCCGCTCACGCTTGCTCTCCCGTTCCCGGTCATGCTTGCTCTCCCATTCCCGGTCACGGTTGCTCTCCCGTTCCCGTCCCCGTTCACGCTCATTTTCTCTTTTCCATTCTTTCATAACTTCTGTTAGCCTATAAAACGTAAAATAGATTTGCTAAGACTATATATATATACTAGCGGGGTTACCCGGCGTTGCCCGGGGTTTTTAGAGGTTTTTCTAATGTTTGTCTCTCTCGCTCCCGTTTCCTTCTCCACTTTCCCGTTTTCGTCGCGTTCCCGGTCGCTTTTCCGCTCTCGGTCGATTTCCAGCTCCTGGTCGCTTTCCAGCTCCTGGTCGCTTTCCAGCTCCCGGTCGCTTTCCCGCTCAGAAGTTTTGTTATCGATTTTCTCTCTTGCTCGCGTTTCCTTCCAAGCTTGCTCTCCCAATTCCAGTCGCTTTCCGCGTTCCCGGTCGCTTTCCGCTTTCCCGTTCCCGGTCGCTTTCATGTTCCCGGTTGCTTTCCCGTTCCCGGTCGCTTTCCCGTTCCCGGTTGCTTTCCCGTTCCCGCGCACGCTTGCTCTCCCGTTCCCGGTCACGTAGTGTTTGTCTGGATTGAGCATTGCTTACTCTTATTGTTTCCAGTTTTGCTTCCCGTTGCTCAGCTGTTTCAGATGAACGGTATTGAGCAGCGTTTAATCGAAGGCTTTCCAGTCTTGCTTCCCGTTGCTCAGCTGTTTCAGATGAACGGTATTGAGCAGCGTTTAATCGAAGGCTTTCCAGTCTTGCTTCCCGTTGCTCAGCTGTTTCAGATGAACGGTATTGAGCAGCGTTTAATCGAAGGCTTTCCAGTCTTGCTTCCCGTTGCTCAGCTGTTTCAGATGAACGGTATTGAGCAGCGTTTAATCGAAGGCTTTCTTTTTTTTGAGCATTGTATAATCGAAGGCTTTCAAGTCTTGCTTCCCGCTGTTCTTCTGTTTCTGAACTTCGTAATGCCTTTTTCTTTCTTGCTTGGAGCGTAAGTTGACCAATAGCTTTTCGTTTAGGTGGCATAATTAATTCGATAGAAAAATTTGAAATTTGAAATTGTAATTTTTCAGCCAATTTTCAATTTATGACGATGTTTTAAAGGAAATAGTTTTGAACTTTATAGATATATATATATATATATATATATATATATATATATATATATATATATATATATATATATATATATATATATATATATATATGTATATATATATATGTATATATATATATATACATATATATATATATATATATATATATATATATATATATATATATATATATATATATGTATACATAAACACAGACACAGACACACATACATGCACATACACATACATACATACACACATACATACGCACATACATATATATATAGTTCCCGCTCGCTCACCCGCTCCGCTCCGCTCATTTTGTGACGGATTTCAAAATTTTTTTTTTTTTTTGATTTTCATTGACTCTCAAGGTTGTGTGAAAATTTCATTACGATCGGATGAAGGGTGTAGCAATGCATAAAGGACATTAACATACATAAATACATATATACAAACATTCATTTTTATATATATAGATGAATGTTTGTGGGTTAGTTTGTCTATTATAGAAACGGGAAAGCGACCCGGAACGGACAGCGAGTGGGAGCTGGAATGCGACACGGAACGGACAGCGAGCGGGAGCGGGAATGCGACCGGCAGCGGGAAAACGACCGAAAACGGGAAAGCGAACAGGAGTGGGAAAGCAGGTGGGAAAGGAAACGGGAGAGAAAGAGACAAACATTAGAAAAACCTCTAAAAACCCCGGGCAACGCCGTGTATCTCCGCTAGTACATACATAAACACAGACACAGACACACATACATGCACATACACATACATACATACATACACACATACATACGCACATACATATATATATAGTTCCCGCTCGCTCACCCGCTCCGCTCCGCTTATTTTGTGACGTATTTCAAAAATTTTTTCTCTATATTTGATTCCCCTTGACTCTCAAGATTGGGTGAAACTTTCATTACGATCGGATGAATGGTTTAGCAATGCATAAACGCCATTAACATATATACATATATACAAACATTCATTTTTATGTATATAGATGAATGTTTCTATATATGTATGTATATATGCATGTATGTATGTATGTATATAGGTATGTTATTTATGCATTGCTACACCATTCATCCAATCTTAATGAAATTTTCACACAACCTTGAGAGTCAAGGGGAATCAAATATAGAGAAAAAAACTTTGAAATCCGTCACAAAATGAGCGGAGTGGAGGGGGTGAGCAAGCGTGTGTATGTATGTATGTGTATGTGCATGTATGTGTGTCTGTGTGTGTTTATGTATGTATGTATGTATGTATGTATGTATGTATGTATGTATGTATGTATGTATGTATGTATGTATGTATGTATGTATGTATGTATGTATGTATGTATGTATGTATGTATGTATGTATGTAGAATCGGATCTAGGTTGGTGGGGGACTGAGAGCGAAAAAATGAGCGGAAAGCGACAGGGAACGGATAACGACCGGGAGCGGGAGCGGGTGCGCAAGCGGGAAGGAAACGGGAGCGAAAAAGAAACGCATTAGGTAAACCTCTAAAAACCCCGGGCAATGCCGGGTTCTCCCGCTAGTTATCAAATAAAATACAAAGCTACACATATATTTAAAGGTCGCATCTTTTTTTAATAAGAAGCAAAAAGTAAATATAAAATTAATTGTGCGACAGATGAGCTATAGTAATAGCTTACTATATATATATATATATATATATATATATATATATATATAGAGAGAGAGAGAGAGAGAGAGAGAGAGAGAGAGAGAGAGAGAGAGAGAGAGAGAGAGAGAGAGAGAGAGAGAGAGAGAGAGAGAGAGAGAGAGAAAGAGAGAGAGAGACAGAGAGAGAGAGAGAGAGAGAGAGAGAGAGAGAGAGAGAGAGAGAAAGAGAGAGAGAGATATACATGAGCGGAAACGGAAAAGCAACTGAGAGCGAAAGAACGAGCGGAAAAGCGACTGGGAAAGCGTCCGGGAGCGAGAAAAAAATCATTCTAAACCCCGGGCAACCAAGCGACCAAGATCAAAAAAGCTAGTGAGAAAAAGAAAGTGACCGGAAGCGGGACAGCGATTGGGAGCGGGAAGGCGACCTGGAGCTGAAAAGCAACAGGAACGGAAAACAATCTGGAACGGGAAAGCGACCGGGAACGAGAGTACAAGCAGGAACGGGAAAACAAGCGAGGAAAGAAACGGGAGCGAGAGAGACAAGCATTAGAAAAACCTCTAAAAACCCCGGGCAACGCCGGGTACCCCGCAAGTTCCCAATATTTCTTGACACTAACTTCTTGAACTCCGGAAGTAGATGTTTTATAATCGTTGTGTTCACTATAAAGGGAACAGTCAGTAACAATTAACCATTCGGCAGGGATGCAACCGATAACTCTAATTATACTAGGACGCTTTAGCACATGTTGAGTTATCGTTCAATATAAAGACGAACAGTTCCGATATTAATCGTCCGTTGTGAACCTCAGAAGATGAACCATCATCTAGATGAATCGTCCGCCAGATGAATCGTCCGCTAGATGAATCGTCCGCTAGATGAATCGTCAATGATGACTTGTCCGAGATGAACCGTCCAGAGATGAAATGTCCGGATATCTAAAATATCATCCGATTACCGATTGTTGACATGCTTCTATTAACTTTCACTTGTCCGGAGGTCTATGGGATGTCAGCAAACGTTTAGAAGGTCGGAAGATTATTATAAAATCAAGCAACTTCAAAAATTTAAAGTTTAATTTAGCACAAAATAACTAAACAAAATTGTATAAAAAAATTATTACAAAAATAAATTAAAGAAGCATATGATAAAGACGACAAAATTTTCATCGTCATAGTAACTACAAACATTATTTGTTTATTATTCACCGGGTTAATATTTTCACGATAGCTATAAAATTTTTCAGCTATCTTAAAGAGCATGTTTTTAATTTTTGAAATTAAGGGTAAATATGGAGAATAGCGGCAGAAATTATTTTCGGTGTTTTTAATTATTTCTCTATTATAAAATTATTATAATTAGAAAGAAAAATAAATTAGCAATTGACAGATTCAATTAATTTCTTAAAATTATAATTAAAAAAGAAGTTAACACAAGAAAAGTGTCAGGTAGTAGAAAAACAATTATTCTCATACACAAAAAACTGTCTAAAAGTGAAATGAAGTGAAATAAAATGTAAAAGAAATTATTTGTGCGAGTTTTTATAAAATATTTTTAAAGAAATAAATAACTTATTTAAGTAAATTTGAGTTCCGTCGTTTCAAACCAGGTGGCAAATTCTTTGCTGGAACTCTATGTTTCTTTAATTGAAAACTATCCAGTTTTATCTTTCTCTGAAAAACTGCTTGGACTTAAATAAACTGCCATTTTTTCTGTAAATAATGCTAATCTGACTGCGTGATTAATATTTTAGCTTGTGATTGTTACGTTTTTTTTGCAAATAACTTTATTTTTGACTACGCTATAAACCGTTTCTGTCGACTGCGCTATTCATAGTTTTTGTTGTGGTTCTCTGGCGCATTTCGTGAGTTTTCCGAGAGAATGTTATTACAAAAAATTAATAAACTGCTTGGATCATTAAATTGAAGTTATTATTGTGATTACAAAAATATAATTATTATAAGGGAAAAATAATTAAAAACACCGAAAATAATTTCTGCCGCTATTCTCCATGTTTACTAAATTAAGTTTCCGTTGTTTTAATGACAAAAATTATCACGATGTTCTTGGTATATTTTTATACTTTGACTTGGCTGGAACTTGTGGTCATGACCGCGAATTTGAATACAAATCTTTTTTTGAGTTGTTTTTTATTGAAACAGTTAATACAACAATTTGGTAATATTATATGTAACTATAAAATCCCATGTGGTGGTAGATTAAGTAAAATTGATTACCCGCCTGTTATTGCATCAATTATGTAATCATTAATCTTATACAATACAACGAATTCAAGGCAGAATTTTCATTTAAACTAACAGATCGGACAGACCTACAATATCTACCACGTGTTAATCGCCCTTAACCGTCAGCGTGTTTGTTCAGCGGACTCTCGAGCAGTGCGTTTTACAAGAATAGAAATATTCTAATCGGCCGACAGTCGGTACTTGCCAATTATCGGCCTGTAGGTACCGATTGAAAAAAAAGCCGATACTTATTAGCAGCCGTTAATCGGTGCGCCTGTACTGATTAATATTCTTATGTACCGTACCGTTGTAACGATTGAATTGTATATTTGTTTCAACGTCTGCAGTAAAATAATCAATTATTATAAAAAATAAAAAAGTCTATGAAGGTATTTGAGCAAACATTCCTTTAATTAAAAAAGTTGAAGAAAGTTCATATTGCCTGAATGATCAGTTGTCAATTATTGTTGAATAATCTTTTAATAATTTAACTGAATCTGATACAAAACTCAAATGTAAAGAGAATCTTATTGCCTTGTACCAAGATACGATTACTGTGAAAGCTGAGAAAGGAATTCATATTAGTGAGGATGATAGTGCGTATTAAATAAAATGTTTATAAAAAGATATAAACTTTATTAAATATAAAATTTTTATAGACATAGCTTCGAAAGATGAAAATAAAAAAGTCAAACTTTGAATAAATTATTTAACGTTGTTCAACCTTTTTTTTAACGATTAATGTTTTGAACTTAAAATCTATTTCTATTATAATTTCATTTCGATGCCAAAAATAAATTAGAATCAGTTATAAATTAAGCAGTTTATGTTGAGTTGACATTCTTTAGGATGATAGGAATCAACTAAAATAAATTGAAATCCTAATAATTTAAAACACGATTAATAAATATTGTTTAAATAAGATATTGTGTGTAAATTAACAACTAATTATTGCTATTTTGCGTTCACGTTTTAATTGAAGTCATAAAACTGCCAAGATTAGTAATCATAGCCAAATTAGCTTAATTAAAACTGATCTTCAATACATAAGATTTTGAAAAAAAGATTTTATTCTGAAAATCAAATTAAACATTTAAAAACTAAAGCGTTAACAAACGTATCAAGTCTTCAAAAACTGTTTTCAAATTGTTATTATTTTAGCTGCTTAGGCTTTCTATGAAGAAGACAATGAACGCCATTCAGTCTTATATTAACCAAAGTGTTAAGTGTTCTCACCTGACATACGATGATTAGAAAATTTTATAATAATTTAAGGTAAAGGAGGGTATAACCGCCAGAGCAGTTATTTTGCCATGTTAAAAAATTCTGTTTTTGCACTCGAAAAAATTAGTAAAATTTAAAATTTGTATAACTAGCTAGGTTTGTCATGTGTGTGTGCGTTTGTGTTTAGCGCAAGTAGTTTTATCAGGAAAAAATATTTGAGCGGATCGTATCCGCCTGCGTACTCCGAGATATCTTACCAAAACTGGCGTTGAAGACGCGTAGCCGAACCAATGCTTTTTTAAAACCATTTTTGTATAAACATCTCAATGGTTGCAACAATCTGTGCCTGTTTTTCCTGTGTAAATGAAACTAACTCTACACCACTTGGCATTTCCCAGTCGACTATTCAGGCTTTCCAAAACATGTATGTAAAGTACGAGTTGTAGAAACATTTGACAGGAGGACATCTGGATGAAACAGAAAATTTTATCTAATGGCGGCTATTGTTTCTCCAATAAATATCCTAATTTAAATGTTTTTTTTTTTCAAAAAATAGTTTTTATTTTTAAAATAGTTATTAAGTTTTATAAATGTAAATGTTTTTTGTCGTTTTGACAACTTAAACTCTCTTCGACGATCTCGGCTCTCCGGCATCTATCAAATTTGAATGACTTTGTTGAAAAGCTTTGCTTTTCTGTCGTCCATGGTCTCATAGTTTATCGCAAATTGTTTCAGCCAGTGTTTTCTTCAGATGTCCTATGGGGGCAATGCCCCCCAATTTCATTTTTTTTCAAAATTAAGAGAGATATTTCACATGTTGAACGTAAATTTGAGTAAATTATTTCAAATGTTTTAAAACAATTTAAAATCAAAAATTTACATAGTCAAATAGAGAAGTCAAAGTTTGCCAAAGATGTTTGAAATTCTCTTGTGACAAAAGATTTGGGTGACGTTTTTCATACGCTAGCTTTTTCTTGGTTGCATTTGCTACCATGTTTCCTGGAAGCTGCAAATGTTGAACGATCATTTTCTGTCATGAGCAAACTTTGCAATAAATTACGTCAACGACTAACGGTTGATCATTTTGATAAATTGATGTTGATATCGATAGAAGGTCCAGAAGTGTTAATTAAAAAAACAAATGGAACCTATTGTTTACTTATGGTATAAGATGAAACCAAAACGTATGCAACTTCCCGTTCAAAGCCAGTAATAGAAAAAATTTGAATCAACTGATAAATCTTTTAGCTCGTTTGAAAAAGTATGATGAACAAAACTCAGAAAGCAACTTTGAAGAAGAAAAAATAGTAGGGGCAATTTTAAATGAAAACTTATTATAATAATATTAAACTATTACGTACGTCTCGAGCAACTAAAAGTGCATTCAGGTTTAGGCGCTCAACCGATAGACACGAGTAAACAAACTTCCAAAAATTATTGTTCTCAAACTCTAAAAGAGACGGACGGATGTCGAGAAAGCGACTAATGTAACGTCTTAGGCGAAGGAAATTGAAAGAAATTTTAAATTTAACGATTCAAATTGCTTCTATAGAATCCGTTTTCAGGAATAGCGCTGCTATATATAGATTACGTTACGAATTTTGTAACTGTCTAAATAAACGGGCGTCCTAGAACAACTATAATCTAAAATTTATATATAATAAGATTTAAAAAGATCCGGCATTTTTCGCGGGCTACTTCTAGTAATAATAATAATAATAATGACGATGATGATGATGGTGATGGTGACGGTGACGGTTGTGGTAATATGGTGGTGGTACTTGTCTCAGGAGTTGTAATTATAGGGTGAACTGCCTGGCTGCAATTCAATTCAATTTCAAACGCATTTAGCATCACCATAAATTTATGAAATTTCTATCATTTGTTAACTATCTATAATCTATAGCGGCCAGGTTTTGGTTTGTAAAATATTTTTGAAACGTGGTCAGAGCACGTCGGTTCAAGCATTTGCTGAAAGTCTGTTATCTAAACCATGCCCATATAATTCTTCATAAATTTCACGATACTACTGTCTGTTGGTAGTTCTGTAAACAATAAAACAAGACTAATTGATGGATGGTTTGAACCACTTAGTACCTTAGTAGTGTTTAGAAACAGAGACAAATCCAAAACACATACCCCACCAGATTATGAATAAAAACAATTTTTAGGTAGAATACCCGGTTGATCAAAAATGACAAAATTTGAAAGTAAAATGTTTATAAAAGTAACTAAAGGACTACCGCCTTCCGATCATCAGATTTTTTTTAAATTTTTGTCGCTTTTCCGTTCCCGCTTGCTTTCACGTTCAACTTCCCGCTCATTCTCTAGTTTCCATTTCCGCTTGCTCTCCTGCTTCCATTTCCACTCATTTATTGACTCTCAAGGTTCTGTGAAAACTTCATTACGATCGGATGAATATTGTGGCAATGCATGAAAGACAAACTTACAAACAGACAGTCTTTTTTATATATACAGATAAAACTATTTTCAAAAATTCATGGGTGGTAACTGCCCCAAGCCTCCAATAACCGGTTTCTAACACTGTATTAAATTCATACAAATTGTTTGTTTAAAACTTCTTGGTGGTAGGCAACCGCATCTTGCATCCAATAACCAGGAGGGAGAAGGGTAGTCAAAGGTAAATTTTGCAAAACAAATTTCGTAAACGTCGTCATTTATTTTATATAATTTGTTTTCAAAAATTTTAGGGGGGTTAGCGCCCTCAGCCTCCCCCATGACCGGTTTACAAAACTTTGTTTTTATTTGTTTTGTATAATTTTTTTTCAATATATTGGGGAGGAAACATTCACTTCTCCTCCCCCCCAAAAAAATGAATGTGGGATGGGTAGTCCTAGGTAAAAAATAGTAAAATTGTCATCGGGTTCAGAGCTATATTAGAAGTTTCAGAGCGGTAACTTGTTGGAAAATGATCTAAAATTTGATTGCGAAATTTCGCGGACAAACAAACAGACAAGCGAGTTACCTAATTAAAACGTTGTAAAAATAACAGCGAAGAACACATAGGAAATGATGAAAAAAAAGCAAATAAGATGCCATTTAAGTTCGATTGAGATACTATGAACGTGTTTTGTTTGGGTGGAGATGGAATATAATCAAAATATTTTTGTAAAGATGGGATAGGGATTAGGAAGATGGGTCAGAAGGCAACCACTTATGTGCTTTTCAGTAGGCAGTGAGGGATCCAGAGGGGAGCCCAGGTTTGGGCTCTCCTCCCACGTCGTAAGTTTTCTGTTAAATAATAAATCTCATATTGTTTATATAATTAACAGCTATAATTGTTGTATTCGTCAATAAATATTTTAAACATTGTTTAAAACTGTTGTAAATTATTTTATGTTACGTAAAATCAATTTTTTTAGAATTTAAACTTTATTTGAATCAAAACAGTCTTCTCGCGACCATAAACTAGTTTTTTTTTTCAATTAAAAACAGTTTTTGAATTTCATAGTTTCATCTAATTTAGTCTTTACTCACATTACTTTTTAACTTGAAAGTAGTTAGTGGAGTTCAACTTACATGAGCCTGTTTCTTTCATCTTTATATATAGATATATCGTAAAAAGGTTAATATGTCTTTAAAGCCTTTCTTGTGTCATATGCAAATAACAACTTCAGTAGCATAACTTAAATTAAAAACAGTTTTTTTTGTGTTTTTTCAATTTAAAAAAAGTAGTTTAATTGTTAACATCTCTTGAACGGTTTCGTTTTTAATGCCTGAGCAAAGTACGCCGAGTGCGAATCACCTACGATAGCGATTCTTTAATCTTTGCATAAATATAAAAAGACATACTATTGTAACCCAAGCTCAATAAGTTATTTAAAAGGTTAAACTTTTGTTTTCTTGCTTTAAACAAAATTGTTTTAGAAATGATATAAAAGACAATTAAAGAATGAAAATGGCAAGATTAACATCGTGGGAATATATTTGCATAAGTGAGTTCTTATTTATTATAATAATTTTTTATATTAATTTATTATTTTATTAGCATAAACTTCGTTTTTTGTTATATATTTAACAACATTTCTAATTTTCCTGTCACAGTTATGCTGGGTATTGTTTCTCTTAGTCATTCATTAGGTGAGTGTTATTACCTTATTTCAACGATACAACCTCACAAACTTATTTTTAATAATAAATACTTTTAAGTTTGCAACATACAGTATTTCCAATGTTTGTATGTATGTATAATTGTATAAGTGTGCGAAACGCGATAAGGTGATCCAATTCAAATTAATATTTTTTATTTTATAATTATTTTAAACTTTTTAGTTTTTTCATGTGCCATCTAGCGAATGTAATAAAAACCTAATGCGCTTGTGAAAATAGATGTATTGTAAGCAAGTTTAGTTGTGAGGCTACAATGGGGCGCGTTAAATTAAAATAAAAAGAATCTACATATATAATTTCCTATGTCGGTATGTATGTATGTATGTATGTATGTATGTATGTATGTATGTATGTATGTATGTATGTATGTATGTATGTATGTATGTATGTATGTATGTATGTATGTATGTATGTATGTATGTATGTATGTATGTATGTATGTATGTATGTATGTATGTATGTATGTATGTATGTATGTATGTATGTATGTATGTATGTATGTATGTATGTATGTATGTATGTATGTATGTATGTATGTATGTATGTATGTATGTATGTATGTATGTATGTATGTATGTATGTATGTATGTATGTATGTATGTATGTATGTATGTATGTATGTATGTATGTATGTATGTATGTATGTATGTATGTATGTATGTATGTATGTATGTATGTATGTATGTATGTATGTATGTATGTATGTATGTATGTATGTATGTATGTATGTATGTATGTATGTATGTATGTATGTATGTATGTATGTATGTATGTATGTATGTATGTATGTATGTATGTATGTATGTATGTATGTGTATATGCATGTATATATGTATGTATGTATGTATGTATGTTAGCAATTTCGCGTAACGCGGCGGCTGCGGTGGTCAGCAGTCAACAGTCAGCAGTTAATAAATGAGTGCGCTCAGGGGTGTAATAAATGTTATTACGCAATTGTACAAAGCCTAACGGGCTATCTCTAGTTATTTTCTAATTTCAGTTTTTTTTGGCTAGATGGCAAACATCATCTTGTTAAATTTGAATTATCATTTCATTATTATATGGATTAAGCACAAAACGTTAGTCCCGAACCAGCCGTTTCATAAGCACAAACGTCGATGACTGGCCCAGTCCGTGCTGAACCGGACTCAGCCAGTTTTAATGGACACAAAACCTTGGAAACTACTTTTTTTAAATAACAAACTACGCATCTTATTATTTTTTTAAGAAAACCCTAAATATTGAATTTTAATATTTCCACATTTAGAAATGAAGAGCGAGCGGAAATGAAAGTGCGTGCGGAATAAAGAGAGGAAGTGAGAAAACAAGCTGGGACGGAAAAGCATGTGAGAACGAAAGAGGGAGCGGGAGAAGGGCAGGAAAAAATGAGAAACAGAAAATACGAGAGCGAGAAAAAAAGCGAGAGAGAGAAACGATATAAAAAAACCTATAAAATCCCCGGACAATACCGGGTAACCCCATTAGTACATTTATAGAGTAAATACTCCATCCCTGATTGTTATTAATTATTATTTATATTATTATTAATTCAAATTTATAGGGGTTCCTGCTACTTACTGCAAAGCTAGTTTAGATTTAGTAATACTCATGGATAAATCGGGACCAGTGGACATACCACATTGGAACACCAACATAGACTTTACGAAACATCTTTTGACAAGATTTCCTGCAAGAGAGAACAGCAGCACCTCTTTAATCACATACGCCGACCTTCCAAAAATCATATCTCAAAATGCTACAGACCTCGGCACAATCAACGTAAGTTTATTTGCTTTCATTTAAATGCAAAACAAATATAATAGTACTCGTATTTGTATTAGACCACGATTCTCGGATATTCTGGAAATTCAGCTGTGTTGACTCCGGCACTTGAAATGGTTAAACAAGTATTTGATAGAAGCAAAAACACAAAAAAAGTATTGATCTTACTTGCCCACGGTAAAATAAGTGACTTCAAATCAGTTTTCAAAGAAGTATCATCGCTGAAAAAAGAAAAAGTCAAAATTGTAACGGTGGCTGTAAACAATAAAACATTGGTGAATGAATTGTCTTCCATTTCAACGTCAAAAACTATATTTTTTGTGGACTCCTGTAGCGATTACATCAGAGCAGCTGATATGATAACAACTTACAGTTGTGAGTCGCAAGAAACTGGGAAACAAGGACCACCAGGTATTAAATTTGCACCTGTTATTTTAAACATTTAAATTGGCCACGCGCATTTTTTATCCGCATAGTCAGCAAACGTTGTGCAAACCCCGAGCAATCAGAGCCCTTGACATTCAGCTTTAACGCAAGTAAGGTATTTTGGTTCAAGCCATTACACCTCACTAACGTACCCAAGCAAGTTGCGAAAAGTACAGATCTAGGAAATTCTGCGTGATTCAAATCTTCACGACCTATCTTGAAAATAATTTTTCGACAAATTGTTATTTTTATGCTTTCTAACATCTAGTGTTATTTTTTGTCATCTAACCAGATTTTTATTTGTTTTTTTTTATGTTTTATTAACTATCTTATTAAAGGACTAGCAGGATTACCGGGTGGTAGAGGAGATAAAGGTGAACAAGGAATCCCAGGTCCAAAAGGTACATTTATTTTGTTTTCAAGCAAACTTATTTATAATTATGTATTGGTTTTTACGTGTATTTTTATTCTAAAAAAATTTTAATTCAGCAACTAATATTAGAGTTCCAGTTTATAAAGAAGTCTCTTTTAACAACTTTTTTTTGTTTTTTCTTAAATTCAAACCAATTTGCATAAGTAACTCATCTAACCAATCATTTAAATCTACTTTTCCCCCTTCTTATTTATACCATTATAGCCAATTATTGTTTATGAACATAATTTATTACCCATTTCAATTGAGTTAAATTAGGTGCGTCTATTAATACACATTATACATTTTTTTAGATGATTTTTACTCTTCTCCTCATGGTCACGCTGTCGCAAATCTCGGAAATTCCCCACAAAATTGTATTACGCATTCAATGACCTAAAGATAAATTTTGTCTCCAAAATAAGTCGGGGTTGGGTAAAACTTTTAAATTTAAAAAAAAATAATCAATGACAGTAAAACATAAAAATAAATATTTCTTCTGAAAACGTTCGGAAGGGAGGGAAAAAACGCTCTAAACGTTTATCAAAATGGTTTAATGATCAAAAGAGGGTAAAAGTTTCAAACGTTTCTTAAAAAAATAAATGGGGGCATAAACATAAAGTTAACAATTTTAATGATTTTCGATTTTTTGAATGCGACCTTTTCACTAGAGAACGGAATTGAACCGAACTCGAACCGAACTTTTCGAACTCTAACCCATATTTTAGCATTTCAGACTGAACTCGAACGAACGCAAATTTTTCGAAATCAATCCGAATTTCAACTCAATGGTAGTCAAACTCAAACCTAACTCGAACCCAACTTAAAATTTAATATAAAATATTTAAAGAAAAGTAAACCTAGAAAAAAAAGAAAGTGGCGGTATGAAATCAAGCTTCTTTGAAAACATTTCTTTGGCTGGTTTTTGCTTGTTTATCTATGTAGGAAAGAATTCATTTTTATTGTTTTCAAAAATAACGGTATAGCTGATAATTAATAACACGGGTCTACAAAAAAAGTTGAAAACTGATTTGATTTTTTTGGATAATTTTAATGTTTTTGGGTGTGCTAATTCCATAAATGACATTAATTTTGTTCTAGAACGTCACATTTATTGTAAAAAAGTCGTTTTTTAAGCTATTTTGAAGTCATAAATAAAGGGGTACAAAAATGCTCTGTGAATGTTTTCAAATGATTTCTATGTATTTAGTTGTGCTGAAATCGAAAAAATACTCAAAAAATTCTAAACCGTTAGGTTATTTTGTAAAACTCAAAATTGTATGATGAAGACGGGAATGTTTTGGGCTATCCTCGATTTGAGAAATAGGTACAATTTTTTTATAATTGCGTAACAAAACTTATGTTTTGATCTAAAATACATCAATGAAAAAATTCGATACATTTACAAATAAAAATAAAACTAATATCTGATAATTCAAACAAAAGTGCAAATAGTGGATTCGACTTTGACCAGAACTTATTAATTTTTAATAGTTTTAAGCGTATTAAAATAGAAAATGAAGTAGGTGTCAACATTTTATACAAATTAAAAAAAAGTGCTAAAAAGTGAATGATTTACCTTTCTGAGTAATTGAAAACGAGCTGTACAGTCGGGTTCTTGAATTTTGAATTTTCAGGTTCGGGTATTCATTTTTACTAAAACCGGGTTCGGGTTCGGGTTTCACGTTTTCAAAAGTTCGGGTTCGGGTATCCAGAAAAGACCGGGTAATACTGAACTTCGGGTTTGGATCGGGTGCCCGTGACATTCCTTCTAATTACCAATAATGCCAAAATTACCAAAGAACTAATTATTATCATTCCTGCTACAAGCACTCTAAGTGGGAGGTTTTTTAATTTTTTAAAAGGTGTTTGAAAAACGTCGTTCTAAATTTCAGTTTACCTCTATAAAAAAATATTTTTAAATGCAGTTTAAATTTGTAATATGTTTTTTTATGGAATAATCTATTCAATAACTCTTGTTTAAATTAGTGTATTTCAAAATTTGTGTAGATAGTTTGTGTGAAATTAATTATAAAAATTAACTGATCTCGAGTAATATCCATCACATCACGTTTTAAGCTAAACTTGAACAAATCTTAATTGTTCGAATACGGACAAACTTAAATGCATTGATATTCAAACTCGAACCCAACCGAAGTCGAACCCGAACTGAAAAGCGACCGAACTCATTCTCAAACCAACCTTTAAACAAAAGCGAACGAACATGAACTCAAAGACGGTCGAACCAAACCGATCTTGAACTTTCAATTTTTGGTTTGATTCCCATCTCTAATTTGCATTCCCGACTTTGGGTTTTTGACTTTATAATAGGCTATCAAACATAAAAATAGACATTTCCTTTAAAAGATTTTATGATTAAAGTGGATAAATGGAAGTCAAAACGACATTAATTATAGTCAAAACTTAAATATATTTACAAGCACTGAATTAATTAAAAAAAATTTTTTTAAATAAATTATGTTTTTAAATAACAAATTAATTTTAAGTTTTTCAAAGTGTTAGAATGGTTTGGATTAATTAATTTAAAGATTTTGATGACAAAATAAAAAATATTTTAATGGCAGGAAAATTGAAGATATATACTGTTTTTTAAATTTATCCTTTATTTCCCATAACAGGTCAGCATGGAAATGTTGGACTGCAAGGAATGGACGGTAAGTTGAAATTATAAATTTTAATGGCACATTTATTCAGTTAATGTTTTATTAAAACACAAGTAAAATATTGTAGGACAACCAGGTTCAATTGGGGCCAAGGGTGAGCCCGGTAGTTATGGTCTACCCGGACAAAATGGTGATTTGCTACATTTATCTAAGTTTTACATCAAAAGGTGTTTTTTAAACAGTTTTATTATACAGGAATAACAGGTCCGATAGGACCAAAAGGTGAAATAGGAAAAGACGGCGAAACAGGACAACCTGGTAAGCTAGGGGCTATGATCAAGGACGTTGATTTTTGTTCTTTGTTGGAGAACGTTTTTCTTCCGGTGGTGCTGTACACATCATTAAGTACTCAAAGCAGTACAATTGACTACAATATAGTGTAAAGTATATACACAGTAACGGTTAAGTATATACACAGTAATGGTCGTGTTGAATTTAAGAAAAACCTTTGCAACTGCCGGATACCTAAATAAAATAAAAATTATAATTAAATATATCACAAAGTTGTAAATTAAAAAAAAGCTCTCAAGACATCTTGTAACAAATCAAATGTTTACCTTTTTAGTTGATTCATGTCATGTAATGGATCATTTAAGTACTGATATGCTTCCACTTTGTAAGCTGAATCTTTACTTTCTGAATCTGGTTCATGAAACCCGTAAAAATCTCCACTTAATTCTGTCACAACCTCTGCTTCTGGAGAAGTGTTCGTTTCATTTATACGTTTGACTTCAACTACAAACAGTTCTTCAGCCATCTTACGATGTGTCAATCGCAGCCAGCGAACTTTAAAGTATGGGTGTGACACAGCGGCTATTACTTAAGCTTTGATCTTCATTGCCATGTCATCAAATTTTAAAATATTTCCAAACCTTATCTGCATTCCAATCTGAAGAGCTGTAATTAAGCTTGCAGTATAGGTTGATGTGGTTGCTATCAGTCGTTGTTGAATGACCTGCAGTGTCGGTAGAATTGAGCCAAAAGAGGCCTCAGGTGTATTTTCTCCTTGTAATTTGTCAAGAGCCTGTGCAATTGGTTTCATTACATCGAGCCACTCTCCCAAGAATGCCAAATCTTGGTTACTAAATTTTGGCAGCTGCAGTCGTTCCATCACAATATTAATATTGTCCTTCATATTGTATATTGTATTGTAGCTGTCAAACTCAGAGTTCCACCGAGTTGAGTTTGGCTTAGGTATTGTTCTCCCAAGTATATCAAATACAACTTGTGTACCACTGTGTTGCTTAAGCTGGAACATTTGCTTGCTACTGAACGATACATTCGTTTAAAAGATGCATCACTGGCTTTATTGGCATCTGTAGACACCAACAAATTTAATGTGTGTGAGAAACACGGTAGATGAGGAGGCAAATAAACACCTGAAAACTCGTCAGAATCAGTTTGCTCAAAAAATTGAGATATCGGTTGATGTATAGTCTCGTCTTCGATGTCCCGATCACTGCCCTTGCTCTCTGATGGTCCCAGCTCTAATATGCTTGATTCAGCATACTCTTTAAATGCTTTTACAAAATTGCTTCCATTATCAGTCACAACATGAACTATTTTGGAGCAGTCCAGGTTGAACTCAGTGTGGATGCTCATAAGAGTAGATGCAATTTTGTTGAATGAATGAGTTCCTTTGAATCGTCGAAAAGCAAGTACCGCACTGTTCCGACCAAAATCATTTTTTAGCCAGTGGCATGTAACGCCGATATAACTTCACAGTCTTGTAGCGTCTTTTTTAAATTGCCAGCCATTGTATCAAACATCAATGTTAACCTGCTTTTTAAAGTTTCTGTACACATTACCTTGATTTTGTGATTAATTCCCTCGACCATATCTCTGAACCCTGGGCCTTCTACAATAGACAGAGGCTGCATGTCTCGAACTACAAATTCTGTTATTAATTGTTCTGCTTTTTTAGATGTAACCTGCCGATTTTCTGACATTTCGTCTAGCCGTATTTGCTTGGCAGATGAACCAGGTCTATCAATATTTCCATAAGCCCTTCGTTTGACCTGTTTTCTCTGCACGTGCATCGAGTCAATGTGCTCTTTACCATGAGCTCTCTAAAACCAAATAATACACATTTTAAAATTCTAACCTTACAAATTATCAAAATTCTCATTCTTAACGTACCTGAATATGCTTGGTGAAATTTGAAGGAGCTTTGTATTGACCGCGAATGGAATTCTTTTTAGGCTTGCAAAGAGCTTCTATATTATCTCCATCGTCAGAAACTATTTCACTGAAATAAGTCCTCACAACTAAAGGCAAAACTTGATTAACTTTGTTGTTATCGGTACGTTCTGATAGATCGGCCATCTTGTAACAAACACTAATGTAAAAAATAGAATGACAAAGCATAACCTCGACAACAGGAAATGCTTGAGCATAGAATCTGTTACATAAACACTTATTTTTAAATTTACAAATTATAAATAATTTAAATAATAATTTTTAAATAAAAATAAAATGATTTTTTTTAAAGTACTTAGCTACTTTTAAAATGTACTTACTCAATAAGTACACTAAAAATGTACTTAAGTACAAGTACTAAGTACACGTTCGCGAAAGGACTTAAGTACAAGTACTCAAGTACACCTATTGTACTTAAGTACGAACTTAAGTACATATGTACTTAAGTACTCGTCATCACTGCAGTAACCACAATTTATATCTGTAGCACATTGGCAACACAGGGAAAACACATAGTGGGGCTGTTTACCATGGATAATCAAACCTATTGTGCATTTTTTTGATAAAAGCACCAACTTTTCCACAGAGGTAGTCCTACCTATTATGAACAAATTTGGATATTAAGCCAAAGCGTAACTGTCCCCTGGCGACCGTGGCGGCCATTTTCCACGTGTTCCGATACGTGGCATGACACTAGAATCCCTATATCTTATGAACCGCTCTTTCGATTTAACGATTGAAATGTCCCTCCGTTCTTCTTCATATGGGCTATATTTTAAGCTTAAA
This sequence comes from Erpobdella octoculata, assembly GCA_963978895.1. NCBI lineage: Eukaryota > Metazoa > Annelida > Clitellata > Hirudinida > Erpobdellidae > Erpobdella > Erpobdella octoculata. The sequence goes on from OZ022240.1 coordinate 27,333,181, forward strand.
TTGGATGTTTTAATTTAAATGGAGCGTCCCCTAGCGGACAAAATGACATTACTGCACTGCTAAAATATAGAATATCGGGAATATCTTTTTAATTGTATGGGATACAACATACAACACTAATAGGAAATAGGGGATAGAACAGTGGTGTATATTCCAGTTTTGCTTTCTTGCATTTGCACATTAAATGTACACAATTTCCTATTAGTGTTGTATCCCATACAATTAAAAAGATATTCCCGATATTCTATATTTTAGTATTGTCGTAATGCCATTTCGTCCGCTAGGGGACGCTCCATTCAAATAATAACATCCAATTTAAGCTCAAATTATAGCCCATATGAAGAAGAACGCAGTGAAATTTCAATTGTTTAAATCGAACAATCGAACGAGCGGTTCAGAAGATATATTGATTCTAGGGTCATGCCACGAATCGGAACACGTGGCGTGGCAGCTATTTTGAAATATGGCCGCCACTGTCGCCAGGGGGCAGTTACGCTTTGGCCCAATATCCAAATTTGTTCATAATAGGTAGGACTACCTCTGTGGACAATTTGGTGCTTTTATCAAAAAATGCACAATAGGCTAGCTTACCTGCCTCACTAACTTTGGCGTTGAAATCACATAATTGATTCATAGAATGACAAATTAAAATGTAAGAAAATTATGTTTTGACATTAAGTATTAAAAATTACGAGTATATTAATGTGCAGTTCTTGTTTAGTTATTTATTGTTTTTATTAGATTGTGATGATTGTCCTCTTAAGGTTTCAGCCACACAGTTGAAAAAGTTATTAATAGTGCCAGTTTTCAGGTCATATCTAATAATTATATTGCTAACCAGGGAACCTTGTTTGAATGCAGTACACACGTTGTCCATAAACTTGATAAACAACTTTTTCTAACATGTGCTACTGAGACGAATCTTTTATTTTCAAACCATAAATTAGGTTTGATCAATAAACTGCCTTCGGTCTCGTACCAAACTTTATTTCAAATTTTGAAAAATTGTACTACCTTTTTAGTTTTTTATCTGTACGTTTTATTAGAGCTATTATATAATGTACAAATCCAAATAACTGGGGACCATGGTTTTTGTTTTTTTCGGTTTCAATGCCCATGGGTCTATGATAAGATGTTTTTTTCCTATTTAACTTCAAACTGTTCAATTTGCAATTAATGTAGGATTGCCGGGTATGTTAGGTCCAATAGGACCGCCAGGTAGTCAAGGACAACCTGGAATAGACGGTAATAAAATTTTTACTTTATTTTAATCAATTATATGAAAAAATAAAACATTTGTATATTATTTATAATCAAAACAGGCAAAAACGGCATCAGTGGGCCTTCGGGAAATAAAGGCAAATAAATATTATATTTTTTATTTGTTTAAATGAAGTCATTAAATAAATCGTTAATTACATATTTGGTTTCAGGTTCAATTGGATTTCCTGGTCAAAAAGGAGATCAAGGATTTACCGGAGATAAAGGTCAATTAACCACAACCTATAACCAAAAATATTTAAAATTTTATTAATCTTAAAAGAATATAAAAATAAACATTATAAATCTGTAATAATCTGGGCATGATTTCAGGACCTCAAGGACTTGTCGGTTTAAAGGGTGATCGTGGCGATATAGGTTTACCTGGACCTTCAGGTACGCTAAAAAGTTTTAGCAATTGTTGAGATCTGTTGAGAATAAAAAGTCTCATTTTCCGCAGGTGCCGATGGAGCAAATGGAGAAAAAGGAGAAATGGGTGGCTATAATAGTTTTATTTTTAAAATAGTTTGCATGTTCATTTGTTCACGCTATTGGCGATTAAAATTTCTTTTATTCAATTTTTTAAACTTTTTGATCAGGAGCTCGAGGGTTTGACGGACAGATGGGTCTTCCAGGACAGCAAGGATTACCAGGAATAAATGGTAATATTTGATTTAAAGTTTTATTTTTATAAACAAATTTTTTAGTATTACCACGTTCATAAACTGGAAAAAAATTCAATAAATATAAACACAAACATGGATGTTTCAAATGTTTAACTTTCTCTTAATAAAAAATCGGCCCGTGCAGTACGCTACTGTGGATGCATGGTTACAATTTTCTAATTTCAAGCAAGCGAAGCCGCGTCGGGCACTGCTCGTACATAATAAAAGCAAATAAAAATTGAAAATAAATAAATGAAAATAAAAATAAGTAAATAGAACTGATTGTATATAACATCAATGCAAGTTATGTCTGGGTAGTAACCATTGGCAATATACTTTGTAAGTTTGCCGACGACACGTTTCTCATCATACCGGAGATCAAAGCTGGCTCGCGGTCAGACAAACAACTTGACGTTAGACAGAGTCCAGTCCAAAACAATCGTCTTTGTTGACACAACAAAAAATGCGACAAGTTTCTCAACATCGGCCTTATGTCTGGAATTACAGGTTTTTGAAGTTACCGGGCATAACCACCATCAAAAGGCTGTTGGCATCAGACAATGTCAGTGATGTCATCTCCAACTGCGCCTTGACTTTTTAACCGTTAAGAGCATTGCACGTCATTGGCATGCGTGTTCGGCCTTTCAGAACATCTTTTGGTTTGTGGTCATTGCCAATATAGGTTACGCATCCAGTGCGTGGTGGGGATTTACTAATGTGACTGAACGCATGCAACTCAACGCATTCTTGTGCCGTAGCATTCGTTGCAGTTTCTGTACCACTGACCTGTCTACATTTGAACAGATGTTAGAAAGCGGACCAGCAGCCTTCACACAGCATTTTCTCATAAGGTAGCCATCTACTGAACAGTCTATTTTCTCCCCCTTCGCAAAACTATTACTTCAGAACTCAAGTACACAATTGACACTTAATTACACACCCCGAAACATGATTGAGTACAATCAGTTCTATTTACTTTATTTTTATTTAATTATTTTCAATGTTTGTTTGTTTTTATTAAGTACTAGCAGTGCCCGACGATGCTGGTCTAAGGCCCGATCCTTGGATTATACTACGTAGCTGAGATGGCCACGGTACAACGTGCAATACGTGTGCTTATTGAAAAAGTGAACCAGATAGCTGTAAACATTAACTAGTATGTCTAATTGTGTAATTTTTGCTAAAAGCTTAAAATGCCGCACCGTATTAAAAACTTTGCTGAAATCCATCGATATGACTGTAACTGATGGATTGGTTCAAAGCACGCTTGTGATGGTGTGGAGCACGAAAATTATTGCCGCCGTTGAAGAATCGGTAGGACGAAATGCGAATTGGTCAGAGAAAGTTAGAATTTGAGGAAAAGTTTGAAAGGATAGATAGAGAAAGTCGCGAACAACGGTTTTTTCAGGAATCTGGCGACGACCGGTGTTATGGAGATAGGGCTGATATCGACATGCTGTTTTGGTGGGATAGCCTTGGGTATGTTTGCTTGTTTGTGCTGACGTGAAACTGCAGAAGTGGCAGATGAGAGATTAATGAGGTAAGCATTGGGTTGAAAAAAACAGGAGCACCCAGCTCGATAAACAAGGCTGTCAAGGATTTGAAACACATGACTTTCAGAAATGTGATCTTGTTCAAGATGGTTAGCAGGATGCCTACGGAGATGCGAGGTTTAGCTGGGATCAGTAGAAATGTCAGAGTAATAGCATATAAGTGACTCGACAGTAATATTTGACATGGCGTCTACCCGTCAGCTGCAGCACCACCGCCAACATTTTCTTTACCTTTTCTTTTTTGCCAATCTTGTTGTGTTTAGACTTGTCGTGCATCGTTATGTTTGTTCCAATCCGTGTAGCTATAAATGTGTGCCGTAAAACAGTTACGTTATTATAGCATATAGGTGGGTAGGTGTTTGTTTTAATCCTGATTAGCAAGTATTAACTGTACAACATATAATATAATTTGTTGCACTATTTAACTCATTTTTAATAGGAACGTTTTAAAACTCTTAATAAATTTATTATTAATACAGGTAGAAATGGTTTAGATGGACAAGCAGGGCCTATCGGTTAATAAAAATCCTTTATATATGGTTCTATATTCAATTTTTAATTTTTACTGTACATTCATTTCTAAAAGTAAAAATAATTATTTGTTTTTTATTTAATTTGGTTTAGTTGATTTTATTTTATTTTATTCAAATTTTCTTGTTTCTTATTCAATTTTATTTGTTTTTATTTAATTTTAATTGTTTTGTATTTATTGTTAAACATTTCAATTGTACTTTTATCTTAAAAATTAAAAATATATGGTACAAAGGAGCACCAGGAAGTATTGGCTCAAAAGGTGAACAAGGAATTAAGGGACATTCAGGAGCAAATGGTTTGTCACATTGATATTTTTGTCAAATTATATTTTTTTTATTAGTTTGATATAAATTGCCAGCAATGTTTAATGGCGGCTATTTATTTGCAAATAAAACACGTTACGTTTATTTTCTTTATTATAACCATGGAAAATATTAAGGTTATAAAAAAAGTGTTTGAAATTGTTTTGAATTGTCATAATTTACATTATAGGTCATGATGGAAATGGTGGAGCTGCTGGACCTCCGGGTACAAATCATACATAAAACTTTAGTTTAAATAATTTTGTTACTTTGTTATTTTCATTAAAAACGCTTTTTATAAAATAATTCATTAGATATCAATACTTTCAAATTATGCAGGACCGACGGGACATAACGGGGCTAAGGGTGATCAAGGTGATGTGGGCGAACCTGGAAAACAAGGTGAAAAAATTAATTGTTTTATCTTCGTTCAAATATTTGACTTCTTAATTAATCACGTTTCTATTATTGCTGATATAACTCTGGTAATGTTCAAACTGTACAGGTGAAAATGGAGAGAATGGAAAAACTGGGTTACCAGGTAATATTATTTCGTCATACAAATTTTTTATATTAATATAAATAGTAGTGATTATTTCTAGGAAACCCAGGATCTATCGGTATTCCTGGTATGCCTGGTATACAAGGATCTCCTGGTTTAAAAGGTCTTCAAATCTAATTTTTGTTTGTTTTTTAAATTTTATTAATAGGTTTTTACTTTGTCAAGTTATTTAATTTTTTTAAACTATCATTTATCAATAAATAGGAGAAAGAGGCATCAATGGTGAAACAGGATTGCCAGGTATTTATTGTTGTTAATATCATTGTTTTCAATTTTCTCTGAGGCGCTCAGATATTTTATTTCTTATGCAGGCCCGATGGGACTTGCTGGAATAAAAGGAGAAAGTGGAAATCCAGGACCTCCAGGGTTAAAAGGTTGCTAAATTTTATTTTGAAAACAAAGATATTTAAAAACGTATAGTAGTTTTTTAAATATCTTGTAATGTTTCGCTGCCGGTCTTGCTTGCTTGTTTGATATCTAAATAATATTGGAAATCAAAATGAATTAACTTCCCACTATTTAACCAAGCTGAAATTTAAAATAAAAGCTTGTTCCTCATGGATAATGGATTCTAATAAATTATTAAACTTTCTGAAAAAAATATTTATAGTTTCAATTTAAAAAAATGGATTATCTTTGTCCTGAAAAAGCAAAACGTCAATCATAAACATATTCATAACTACCATTATATACTTAAAAAAATTTAGAAAAAAATTGCATTAAATGAAAAGCCGAATCATAAAATATAATAAAAAATGTTTAGAAAATCTGATTTTACGGTTTGGTTTCTCAGCTTATTTTTAAATAATGTCAAAATGTTATCAAATAATTTTTATGTCAATAGGACCTCTTGGAGAAAGTGGAAATATAGGACCTGAAGGTAAAAAGCATATAAAATGATTATACCAAAAAATACTTATTCAGCAAAGTTTAAAAAAACTTTTTCACATTTCAGGACCAACTGGATTACCTGGTACACCGGGTGTACGAGGGGAACCTGGTCCTCAAGGAAATTCAGGTTTTATAAAACGTTATTATAAAACAGAATCTAAACGTTATTATTTTTTAACTACATTTTCATTGTGGCTTATAAGGTCCTGAAGGATCAGCTGGAGAACAAGGACTTCGAGGTCAGAAACTAAAATTATTTTCATGTCTGTTTTTTAATCCTTTATATTAACTTCGCCTTTTTATCAGTCTGTCGGTCGGTCGGAGTACGAATTCCTTTCTCGTTATTAAATCGATGTGAAACTTGGTCCATAGACTCGTGAGGACCAAACAATAATTTTGAGATGGTCAATCACAAAAACAAACATTTTTTAAATTCTTTGGTTGAACGCTATGATAAACATCTACGCGATATTGCGTCATTGTTTAATTCATTGAGAGACAGCAAATTTTTAGTCATTTCACGTATTACTATCGATCTGTTCATGATTTCAGATATCAATTTTACACTAAATATCTTTTCGTTTATGTAGTATTTAAAATTATAGACTTATATCTTCATGAAAAATATTTGCATTAAATTTGTATTGTATTTCTATCTCAAATATATTAAGGATTTTTAATTAACGAAGTTTTTTACGGTTCACTTGTTCCATCCTTTGCATTAACTTTGCCTTTCTGTTGATCGGTCGGAGTACCAACCCCTTTCCCGTTATTAAATCAATGTGAAACTTGGTCCATAAACTCGAGGACAAAACATCACAAAAACAATTTTTTTTAAATTCTTCAGTTGAACGCTATGATAACAAAATCTAGGCGATATTGCGTCATTGTTTATTTTATTGAAAGACAACAAATTTTGAATTCCACTTTCATTCATTTCACGTATTACTATCGATCTAAAATTTTTTATTTCGATTTTATACTTATAATGAAATATTGTTTTAAACCAATTTTATTAAAAATATTTATTAACAGATTTTGTTTTCATGATTTCAGCTATCAATGTTACACAAAATATCTTTTTTTTCATTTATGTAGTTTTTAAAATTATAAACGTATATCTTCATGAAAAATATTTGCATTAAATTGGCATTTTTCTATCTCAAATATATAAAGGATTTTTAATAAACGACGTTTTTTACGGTTTCCTTGTTTTACTAATCTAAAGTCATAAAATTAATAGAGAGTTTACAAAATAATTTCTAATTACATTTATAAAAAAATGTTTGAGTTTTTTCAGTATTTAATGGTTTGAACCATGCTTCTAAAACCTATCGACAAATATCAAAATAAACGTTTCATATTATCAAAGTCAAAATTGTGTTTTTTTTTTTAATTTTTGAAACTAAAATCAGAAGTGTTTATTTTCAGTGCTGTTTTGTTTTTTTATTTGTTTTCTCTTTCGCACGCCTTTTCCAAAACAAGTCTTGTTCGAAGGCGATAAAGAACATTTGCAGAGGCAGCTATTTATAGGCGCCTACCCTTTTAGCAATGCGAGTGAACTCCTTGCTTAAGGGAGTTACGCTGTTGACGCCGGCGAGGTTTGAACTGCCGACCTAACGATAGACAGGCGAACGCTATACCGCTCTGCCACCAACGCCTCTTGTAAGAGTTATCATCTTTTTCAGGAGAATCTGGACCTGTTGGTACGAAAGGTCAGCGTGGTGATAATGGACTACCTGGAAAAAATGGTAGAAAATTTGTCTATTTAAAAAAATCTAATTGTATGTCTTATTGTTGTTTTAAATTTTCAATTTCAATTAAATAATAAAAATTGAAATTTTTCTTTAGGTCGAAATGGTGTTGATGGAGTACCAGCACTACCAGGTAATTGTGCTTTTATGAGTTGATAAACTTAATTGCGTTATTTATTTTATTTTTTAAATTATTACAGGTGAAAAAGGGCCACCTGGTGTTAAAGGCGAACCTGGCGAACCAGGACCTATGGGAGAAAACGGTAAATTCCGTCAACAATTTTAATTCACATTGCAAACATTTTTATTGCAGTTACATATATATATATATATATATATATATATATATATATATATATATATATATGTTTCTGATATATGTGGCTCGTAAAAACATATCAACGTTATGTTTCCTTATAATATATATCTTAAAAACATATATATCTCGATAGCTATTAAATTAGCTAGTGACGGATTGTACGCCGTACAACTTATAATACTATCGAGCATTGATTCGTACCCATTCATAGTCGAGTGTTGTGTTCAACATACCCCAACAAAAGCGCTTAACAACCACTGTTTTTTGGCGGTGGAAGTGGCGCAGATGGTAAGGTAGTTGGCATGATGCAAGGCGGTGTTGCCGATCCGACAGTCGTGGGTTCGAGTCTGAAGTTGAGTCTATATATATATATATATACTAGGTTGTTCTTGGACGCCCGTGGCGCCCGTTTATTTAGCCCGTTAAAAATATGGTAACGGAATCTATAGCTGCGCTATCCCTGATAACGGTTTCTATAGTAGCAATGCGTTGTCCGCTTGACAACACAAAATTCATTATTTATTTAAATAATACATAAATAAGAAGCTGGCACCCAAAACCAACATTAAAAAATTAAATATATATATATATATATATATATATATATATATATATATATATATATATATATATATATATATATATATATATATATATATATATATATATATATATATATATATAATTTGTTTTCCTTTATTCATTAATTAATTAATTAATCAATTAATAAAATAAATAAAAGAAAGATGCGATTTAGCGATTTCTCTCTTTCTCCACTGATCTCTGTAATATAACTGGATTGCGCTTAGCCACGGACTCCTAAATAAAAGCTATCTGGACACAAATCTGCCACGGCGTTATCTACCACATGGGGCGATTGTATCGCGTTACGCTTGGCAGTTTGAGAGAGCTACATGTTATAAATACTTTGACAACTTTTATTATTTTACACTTGAACAACTGAAAAACATAAATAAAACATTTTTTATCTGACAATTAACATTCAAATAGTTTATTTTAAAACACAAAATAATCTACGTTAAAATGTTTTGAAGGGCAGTTTATTAGTTTATCTATTTCTCTTTTTTAGCTCTATTATTCTTGTTTGCTTCTCTTGTTATTTCCTTCATTTATATTTTGATTAAAATGTGGAAAGGCTTGCAAACGATGTGACTTTGTTGGTAAATCAATGCTCCCGTCCAATGTTTTTTGCCCATGATATAATATTATATGCTAAAATTTCTGAGTCTCTGGGAGTCATGAAGAGAACTGATAAATAAATGATAAAAGAAAATGTGTGTCAAATACCTAGAAAAAATGAGTCAGAACTTTTTTTGCATCTTGCTTTACAATTTTTGGCCCGATGATCTCGATGGAACAGAAAACGAAAGGTCATTCTAAGCTCTGGGCAAGATGATGCTAAAATTTTTGTCGTCAAGAACTGTGCATCACAAAACCAGCACAAACAGTTGTTCTTGTCGATGATGATCTGAGTCTCTGAAGAGAACTGATAGGTAAACGATAACTAAATTGTGTTGAATAGCAAGAAAAATCGAGTCAGAACTTTATTTGCAGCTTGATTTCTAATATTTCTAATTCTGGGAAAACTCAATAAACTCATGCATTTTTTAAGATTCTTTTTAGCAGAAATTTTACATTAATGACATTCAAAAGCTTTAAAACATGTGTGATGAACGTTGCTGTACCATGCCATTCTAGATTGTCGGCTTGATTCTTATAGTAACTGAAAGCATCATGAGTACTTACTAAGGAAACTGAAGTATTCAGAGAAACTGAGGTTTTTTAGTGAGACTATAAATGATTTGTTTTTTTAGTGCAAATAAGTACAATCCGCCAATAATTGGTCTTATCAACTCCATTTATTTAAGATGATCTCGATGGAACAGAAAACGAAAGATCATTCTAAGTTCTTGGCTCGATGCTAGAATATCTGTTGCCAAGTGCTTCATGGTTCAACTGCACTAAAGTCTGCTCTGGAACCATGATGCAAACTTCTTTAAAATTCTGGACACAACAATTTTTGACCGAAAATCTTTGTAAATACTTTTTAAGTCAAACCCCTGGTAGAAAATGAGGATCAATTATATTAATCTTCAGTTTGTCCCCATGAGTTGATTGACAAAACATTGCCAGGTGAATGTTGTGTTCTCAACTAAAATGGTTGAATCAATCTCTTCTTCAGCTGAGTTGAAATATACTGGTCGCTGCTATTGCCCCGGCGGTTCGCGTGATTGCAATCGGTAAAATCGACAGTCCCGTATTAAAATTAAACCTTAACCATAACCCTAACCCTATCCCTAACCCTATCCCTAACCCTATCCCTAACCCTATCCCTATCCCTAACCCTAACCCTATCCTAGGTAGTCGCATAAATAATTCAAAATAGTTTTTTTCTAATTTAACTAATATTTTTAAATAAAGGTACAAATTCTGAGTTTGAATATACCATATAGTGTAAAAAAACTTAATAAAGATATAGCGAATGAAATATCCGTTAATACTATTGCCACGGCGGTACGCGATCTTTGATTCCCTATATCTTTATTAATTTAATTTTTTTACACTATATGGTATATTCAAACTCAGAATTTGTACCTTTATATAAAAATATTAATGAAATTAAAAAAAAATATTTTGAAATTTGTATGCTACTACCTAGGATAGGGTTTAGGGGTAGGGATAGGGTTAGGGGTAAGGTTAAGGTTCGGGTTAGGGTTAGGGTTAGAGCTAGGAATAGGGTTAGGGTTAGTAGCAATTTTACCGATTGCAATCACGTCGAACCGCCGGGGCAATAGCAGCGACCGAAAGATCGCCTACCGCCGTGGTAATAGTATTAACGTTTACGTCGGTCCTCGCATGATATACGAACAATTAAAAGATTTTAATTAAATTTAATTATTTTACATGAAATTAAAAATTTTATTTAGTTTTTTGGTATTTTTAACATTCTTTTTTACTACGTCAATATGATAGTTATTCGGTAACACACAGATGAAACGCTTTGCAGATCACGCAACAAAATCGAACCGCTTTGGTTTAGCAGGCGCAGAATAGGTTGTACAAGAAACTGTATTACTCTAAAAGTTTTGAGTCTATTTATTAATTTTTGACATTAAAATGTTTGTGAAATGTAGTAGGAAGTTATGTTGTGTATATAAAGAAATTCAATAGGCACATTTTCTTTAAGCATTTGTTCAAAGTAAACGGTATCTTGTGTGTTACCTAGGTCTATAACAATTGGTCAACGAATAATATATTTAGTTTAGGCTAAATAAGTTATATTTAAACTATAACATATTGAAATTTCATTTAATTTTTATCAGGTGTTTAATTTGAGGTAATTTAACGTGCAACGCAGCACATCCGCACCGAAGCAAAACCCGTAAACTAATTGTCATTACGTTGTTGTTTTACTGTATTTGTATTTTGTAAATATTAATTGATTTATATACAAACCAATGACTTGAGGTTTTTGTAGCAATGGGCTGCACGTGATATGATGTGAAGTTTCCTGCTGTGAAGTTTCCTGCTCTGCCCGGCTCTATTCTATAACTAAGGCGTATTCTATTCCCACAAACTCACTTTTTTGATGCTTTAACAAGGCTTAACTGATGTTGCGATTCATGATCTTAAAATCGAAATATCCTTGTTAAAATAAATTGTACGATTAAATTGCTGTTTGCATATTATGTTTTTTTGTTTAAATTGTCTTTAAAAATGTATCAATTATTTTTTTTTTATTTTTGTGCTACTGCTTTCCTAGCATTCAACGAAGCTTGAAACAAAGTCAGAAATTATACATTACAACTTAAAACTTAAACAAAAACTATTGGTAATCTTTCTAACGGACGGCCCGTGCCGAAAATAAGTGGTGAGAGTTTTAGAGCTGTAGTTAGTCTAGAAGTTTGTTACAAATCAATTGAAAATTCATGCGATTGATGTGTGCGCCAGCTTTCTCATGAGGACATTGAAATCCCAACCCCATATCGGTCAGCAATCACAAAGCTATTCACACAGAAGCTGTTAATGTGCAGAAGCAGTTGCTGAGTACGCTTAATCTAGAAAAATAAAGCTTACACTTTGAAGGCAAACAAATTGAGGGGTTTGAATATCAGGCCGTGGTCCTGAAGAATGATACAAAACAAATTAAGTTGTTTGCGTTCAACGTGAAAAATGGAGACGCTCAAACAATTGCCAAAAGCTATCAGGATGTGCTAGAAGAGTTCAACCTATGGGGATCAATTGTGATAATTGTTTCCGACACAAAAATGGTAAAAAACCGGCAAAACAGGTGTTGTTTTTCAGCTGTACCAATTGTTTGAAAAGAAACGTTACCACAAACCCAAGTTCTTCATTTGCCAGAACCATGTACTGGATCGCATTCTTCACCTTGTCATGGACGATGAGTTCCATGGGTCAAACAAATCACCTAACATTTGCGGGATTTGATGAGCAATTTTGGTAAATTTAAAGAACCCTTCAACAACGGTAAAACTGAGATTAAGGAAAAAGGCTGATGGAGAGACAATATAACGTTTTTTTACCATCTCACTCGTGTTTTCCGTCACTACACTGAGAAGATTGAGATCACCTTCGCAAAGTTTCAACAGATTCCCAATCTCAGCAAAGCACGCTACTCTAACACCTGAAACCCTAATAAAACTGTAATAAAATTAAAAATACGGTGGAAAGCAGTATTTATTAATTTTCAAAAGACAGACACTTAATCTACTAGTCAATCAATAAACGTCACATCTCGCGGAACCATGACATTGTTCAACCGGAAACCATCTATTAAGAATTTCCGAAATTAAATTAATTAATTAAAATGCCACTTTATTTTACACAAAACGTTATCGTCGACGTCGCATAGTTATATTGTCACAATGCAGAACTGCCGCCATTTTGCAAAAAGAACATTTTCATCGTTAACTGCTTCATTTATCGAAACAATCTCATCAAGCACCGCTGAAACAGCACGGTCATCACACAATGTCGCATCTACCAAAACCCGATTAAACGTATATGAGGAGTTGTCATGGACCAGCCGGCCAACGCTATCGTCTCGAGGGCCACGAGAAGATCCATAGCAGACGTCAACATAGACGAGGAGCATATATCTCGTTTCTTTCTCCGCTTGCTCTCCCGCTTCCGGTCGCTTTCCCGTTCCCGGTCACTTCTTTTATAATAAAATATATTAATATATATATATATATATATATATATAGATATATATATATATATATATATATATATATATATATATATATATATATACTAGCGGGGTTACCCGGCGTTGCCCGGGGTTTTTAGAGGTTTTTCTAATGTTTGTCTCTCTCGCTCCCGTTCCCTTCTCCACTTTCCCGTTTTCTTAGCGTCCCCGGTCGCTTTTCCGCTCTCGGTCGTTTTCCAGCTCCCGGTCGCTTTCCCGCTCAGAAGTTTTGTTATCGATTTTCTCTCTTGCTCGCGTTTCCCTCCAAGCTTGCTCTCCCGATTCCAGTCGCTTTCCGCGTTCCCGGTCGCTTTCCGCGTTCCCGGTCGCTTTCCCGTTCCCGGTCGCTTTCCCGTTCCCGGTCGCTTTCCCGTTCCCGGTCGCTTTCCCGTTCTCGGTCGCTTTCCCGTTCCCGGTCGCTTTCCCGTTTCCGGTCGCTTTCCCGTTCCCGGTCGCTTTCCCGTTCCCGCTCACGCTTGCTCTCCCGTTCCCGGTCATGCTTGCTCTCCCATTCCCGGTCACGGTTGCTCTCCCGTTCCCGTTCCCGTTCCCGCTCATTTTCTCTTTTACATTCTTTCATAACTTCTGTTAGCCTATAAAACGTAAAATAGATTTGCTAAGACTATATATATATATGAATGTTTGTGGGTTAGTTTGTCTATTATAGAAACGGGAAAGAGACCCGGAACGGACAGCGAGCGGGAACGGAAAAGCAAGCGTGAGCGGGAATGGGAGAGCAAACGTGAGCGGGAACGGGACAGCGACCGGGAGCGGGAAAGCGACCGGGAGCGGGAAAGCGACCGGCAGCGGGAAAGCGACCGGCAGCGGGAAAACGACCAAAAACGGGAAAGCGAACAGGAGTGGGAAAGCAGGTGGGAAAGGAAACGGGAGAGAAAGAGACAAACATTAGAAAAACCTCTAAAAAACCTGGGCAACGCCGGGTATCTCCGCTAGTACATACATAAACACACACACAGACACACATACATGCACATACACATACATACATACACACATACATACGCACATACATATATATATAGTTCCCGCTCACTCACTCGCTCCGCTCCGCTCATTTTGTGACGGATTTCAAAATTTTTTTTTTTTATTTTTGATTCCCATTGACTCTCAAGGTTGTGTGAAAATTTCATTACGATCGGATGAATGGTGTAGCAATGCATAAAGGACATTAACATATAAACATATATACATATATACAAACATTCATTTTTATATATATAGATATATATATATATATATATATATATATATACCCTTGGACAAACAGAAATAGAGATAGACAAGAAAGCAAGTTAAGAAAAACGTGGTAAAAGTTGAAATCGGTCACAAAGTGAGGGGAATTGTAACAGGAGAGCGAGCGGAAACGGGTACTGGAGAATGAGCGGAAATGGAAAATTGACCGAGAGCGTAAGAGCGAGTGGAAAAGAGAAAGTGAGCGGGAACGATTGGTAGCGGGAAGGCGACCAGGAGCGGAAAAGCTACCAAGAGCAGGAAAATGTCGTTAAAAGCTTTGCTAACTGATCTTATTTATTTAGTTATTACTGTATTATTAAAATAAATTTAATTTAAATAACTTTTATGTGTTACATTTCTGCATAACGAATTAAATTTTACTCAAATCGTAATTTAATTCTTTTCAATTAATTGTGTCTTTTACCTTTTAGTCACTGCATTTTATTTTCAAAAATTAAACGGTCTGAAGATGGCAACCACCAATTGCCGAAATAGATCACTGATCTCTATAATATTATATTATAGAGATCAGTGAAATAGATCTATAAGCCGACGATTCATGGAGTTTGTGTTTAATAATAAACTACTTTTAAACCGATATAGGCTATTAGAAAAACATAAAATAAAATCGATTCAGCTCAGTATGCAATTTTATTTAATCGATATTGATAATTTACCTTAATTACCGTTTTTCAGGCCATGCGGGAAAAGACGGAGACCATGGTCAAGCAGGTAAGGTTTTTTCGCTTATTCTAAACATTACCTACATAATTTGACGTCGATAATGTGTTGAGCAAACTCACGTTAGATAGCATATCTTTTGTATAACATTTAGCAGCTTTGGAAAGGTTTTATTAAAGTCGACAAAACGCCTGATGAAAGGCTAGGCTAAACGTGAAAGAAAATATTCAAGTAGTGTGTTGTGGAGTGTTACAAAATGTTTATGTACGGAACTTTCTAAAATAATGTTTTTGACGTTTTTGAATTATTTTATTTTTTTCAAAGATAGTTTGTTGTCAAAACACTTTTTAAAACTAGAAAAACTATTGAGACTTAATTTTCTAAGAACTGATTAAATATTTCAGGACCACAGGGACCTTCTGGGGCAAAAGGTGATACAGGTCCTTCAGGTACTGTAGGATCTCAAGGTAAATGAAATGTGTAGAACTTATAAATTTAAAACTTGGCCTAATTATAATTAGTTTTTAAAATAAACTTTTTGCTATGGTATTGTAAATCTGATAAACAGTCCTGGGGCCCGATACAAGTACAGAAGAACCATGTGTCACATACCAGGGCTCAACATATTTGAATATCAGAAACAAGCACAAAAGCGCTTTTTTAGATATTTCCTCGTCTCGTTATTGTGAGCAGACGGCTAAATATAAAAAACTGTAAACGTTTCAATTCCACAGATTGTTGATTTAGTTCTTAGAACTATTATGAAATTGAGAGTAATCCTGTTATTTTATATAAAAAATGTTAAATTTTACTAGATGCTAAATAAACTTGTTGGGTTTTAAAGCAAAGTGTATATTGGATTATGATAACATTGTTTGTTGTGTGTGATAAAAATGTATTTGAAAAATATACTTGTATCCCACCTGATGAAATGTTCAAATTAAAAATAAATAATTTTCATTGAATTTTTCTTAGTTAGAATAAAAGTTTGTGATTCTACTTATAAATTTAGTAAATTGATTTTTACCATTGCAGTAGACAAATAAGATTTTTTTTATATTAGAGATTGTCAGGCATTTAAAATAAATTTTTATATATGTATAGGTATGCCTGGAGAAAAAGGAGAAAGGGGATCAGAAGGTAGATTGTTAATTTCAGTTAGATAAATTTTTAGTAGTTAAAAGTTGCTTTTTCTAATATATTAAATACAATAACTAAAAAACAAACAAATAAATTAAAACTGTAGAAAAATGATTCGAAAAATTAATAAACAAAAAATTACAGAAAAACAGTCTCAACTAAGGTTGAAAAGTAGCTTTAAACACGCTTGACTGAAAATATTCTTATTTCCAATGAATAATTATATTTGTTTGCTAAACTCTGTGTGATACATTTAAACATGCTACAACATTTAAGAACGGTTGTTCTACTACAAACTCATGAGGCTTTATTTCTTTATCTTTCAATAAACTATAAAACCATTCCAGATTACCCAGTATACAATTAGGTGATGTCGTAACATATGGTGTCAGAAACAGGATCAAAATAACATTGTCTTGCAGTTATTTGAAAAACTTTCCATGGCTGATTTGAAGCGTGGGCTAAGAAAACGGGACTGAACGTTAAGGGAGTAAAGCCCGAGCTCGTGGACCGCCTCGGACGTCATTGAAAGACAATGGGTTTGACTCAGAAGATTATGAGTTTGATACAAGTTAGGATTTAACAAACTGGATAAAAGAAAGGATAAAAAATTAAATAAAGCAGCACATAAAAGAGTGGAAAGGGAGAACAAAACAGCTTTAAACACGATGAGGGAGGATTTATTTGTTTGTGTTCAAGTTTGTCCTGAAGACGGAATAATAGCGGCTGGTATGGCGATGCTGCTAGTAAACAAGCAAACCAATACAGATTTTGCGGAAGTTGTCGGATCGGTGAAAGAGGTTTCAGAGGATTGCTTCATCAGTGTTACCAAAAATAATCCTGTTGCAAAAAGTTTTCAACAGTCTCATGTTTTATGGCAGTAGCTTGAATAAAATGTGGGATGATTACACCTGTGAATCGGCGTCTGGATAGGGTGTTTCACAATTTTTGCATGGCGGGCCGAATTTATTAGGTGGTCATGAGTTCCAGGACATTGAGATTAGATTGGTCTTGGAGAAAAACAATTTTGGAAGAAATGGAGCCAAGCTCCAGGTGATGTCTGGTGATCGGAGCACCCATTTGAGTCATGTTGCCACGGATGAGTCGACTGAAAAGGTTGCTACCTCACCTTATGTCAAAACATGGAATGAGTCCAGACCTAGACAAGGTTTAAGCAATTGTCAAGCTGAATGAGCCGGGCAATAAAAAAAACTACATCGCTTTCTAGGTATGATGACTTACCTTTCTAAGTGTACTCCGAATTTGTCAACACTTACAGAACTACTGAGGACGCTGATGAAAAACAACATGACATGGACATGTGCAGCACAACACCAAAAGGCGTTTCAAATATTAAAAGATTGCATTCTTTAAGCACCTACTATACGCTTTTTCGATGCTAACAAGGAGATGCATCATCAACAGGTTTAGGATCTTGTTTGCTTCAAGAGAGACAACCAATAGCCTACGCTTCAATAGCTTTCACAGTTGCTGAGACAAGGTATGCACAAATTGAAAAAAATGTTAGAGATAGTTTTTGCATGCGAAAAGTTTTACCAATATATCTACGGTCAAATAACAATTATCCAAAGCGATCATCGTCCATTGGAATCAATAGCAGGCAACCATTATTCATCTTCAAAGAATACTACTCAGACTACCAAAATTCAATCTAAAAGTGTTTTACACGCCAGGTAAACTAATGGTTGTAGCCGACGTCTTGTCAAGAGCATATCTTACAGATCTTCCGTTTTCCAGAGAACGTGAGGTTAAAGAAGACAACGATGTCAGATTACTCACCATTCTTCGTAATACTACTGTAAATCTGCACATATTAGACATTTTACGTGAAGAAACTGAACGTGATACTGACTTTTCCCAACTACGTCAAGTTCTGTATACTTGTGACACACAATTAACAATAAACTTGTGACAAAATTAAAAGCATATAGTTATCCTCTTTCAGATATCTATGAAGCCGATGAAATTTTCTCTTACATGGATAAGACATCATTCCATCATCATTGAAGTCTGACATTGTGAGACGTAACCATGAAGGTTATCTTAGCATTGAGAAATGCATGGCGATGACGAGAGCTGCTCTTTATTGTCCAAACATGTCACGCGAGATTTAAAACGTTGTTCAGAAGTGTAGTGTTTGTAAGAAAATATAGAAGCAGTCAACCGAAAAAGGCTTTGATATGACACCCGATTCCAAATCGACCTTGGCAAAAAGTAGGGGTTGATATATTTTATTTATTTATTTTATTTGTAAACCACCAAATAGCAAAACGCAACTGAGACGCTGAAGAAAAATGTAAGCAAATTCTGAAGTAGGAACGAAAACATAAATAGTAATAACAATAATAAAGTAATTAGGTCAATTTGCATCGTAGCATCAGAAGTTTCCTAAAGGAAGAGAGAGAAAAAACTGTCCTTGCAAGTGTAAGTAGTTTGTTCCAGATGGTCGGAGATCCGTGTCTGAAACCTCTGGATTCCATCATCATTGAAGTCTGACATTGTGAGACGTAACCATGAAGGTTATCTTAGCATTGAGAAATGCATGGCGATGACGAGAGCTGCTCTTTATTGTCCAAACATGTCACGCGAGATTTAAAACGTTGTTCAGAAGTGTAGTGTTTGTAAGAAAATATAGAAGCAGTCAACCGAAAAAGGCTTTGATATGACACCCGATTCTAAATCGACCTTGGCAAAAAGTAGGGGTTGATATATTTTATTTATTTATTTTATTTGTAAACCACCAAATAGCAAAACGCAACTGAGACGCTGAAGAAAAATGTAAGCAAATTCTGAAGTAGGAACGAAAACATAAATAGTAATAACAATAATAAAGTAATTAGGTCAATTTGCATCGTAGCATCAGAAGTTTCCTAAAGGAAGAGAGAGAAAAAACTGTCCTTGCAAGTGTAAGTAGTTTGTTCCAGATGGTCGGAGATCCGTGTCTGAAACCTCTGGACGAAAAAATAGAGCTGAATCTGGAACATTTCAATGCTTTTCCCGTAGATCTCTGATTGACTTCATGGTCTTGTGAATGAAAGAGATTGTAGAGGTATGGCGGAGATGACAGATTTAAGACATATTAGGTGAGAGTTAAAATTTTGAGGTTAATTCTGGAGAGAATAGGTGCAAAAATAAATCCGGAACCTGGGCCGGGAATCCTCCCATGATTATTTGAACAATATCGTCGTAACAGTCCTAATCTTTGTATCATAGATAAATTCGTGCGTTGACTGCCGTTCACTAAATGTTATTTAGATTTGCATTGAAACGGCGTAATCAGGCGTAATGCCGTTGACTTTTTCTTATTCAAGATCAGAGTTGTATAGATTGCGAAGAAAACCTGGCTACGTTGAACTTTGTGACATCATTGATGCCGGTCTTCTAAGAATAAGATACAGAGGGTCGCGTGGTGGAGAAAGAGTCAGACTTAGAAGAATGCGAAACACGCGGCACCGAGGAATGAAAGTTTCGAGGACCTGGCTGCTGAAGATATCAAAAATATACCAGTCATTTTCCAAAATAACAGGCTTGCCGAGAAAATCAAAAATCGTAGGTCTCTGAACATAAGACCTCGGCAGTTGAAATACTTGAAAACTGGTCCATTTACTACAGTCGATGTTAATACAGAGATTAAGAATGATCAGGATGATAAGAATACATCCTCACTTTTCAATAGACTGCTCTTTCCGCCATTGTTGTATGTGATCAATGCAGCTGCTCTATCAAAACCTCACGCAATTGATCAACTAGAAGCAGAGATTCGTAGTCTGGCAATAGATACTGCGGTAATTTGTGAAACGCAATTTAAGCAGAAGAATTTGGATAGCGGGTTTGGTATTAATGGATTTCAACTGCATCGCAAAGACAGGAAAAAAGAGGAGGAGGGGTTGCTGTTTATGCTCGAACTGAGAACAGGTCTGTTGATTGGTTTGGTAAAACTCGAAATTCTGAAAAATTTGAGATGCTATGGTCAAATTAATGGTATCTAGCAGGTTAATATTCCTTGGTGCGCTTTATCATCCTCCAAAAACACAAGTATATACAGATGAGGAATTAATAGAAAACATTGCATTAGATGTTGAAAATATTATGGAAATGAATCCAAATGCGCTAATTATTCTTACGGGCGATATGAATCAGCTCAGCTGTCTGAAAAAAAAAGCTGATGGAAAAAACAGGTTTGGAGTCGATTGTGTTCCAACCTACACGAGGCGATGCATATTTGGACAGAGTTTACGTTTCTGATCCATGTTATGGAAAGATTCAGGTCTTAAACTCTGTTATAAAAAGTGGACACAAGGCAATCTTGGCTACATCAAATGATAAACAGATAGTTATTAAAAAACAATCTAAATTCTTAAAGTATCGGAAAGTGAGTCCAGCTCAGAAGGCTGGCTTTCTTCAATATCTGAAAGACAGCTTCTTCATACCAAATGATGAAATGTCTGTTGAAGAAGAGTTTGAACGTTTTTATGATATTTTGTTGAATCTGCTAAATCCCTTCTTTCCAGAGAGAACCATAAAGATGACGAGCAAAGATCCCAAGTTGAAGGCGAAATTACGAACAGGTAACAAACTGATGCGCCAAGGACACGCTGAAAAAGCAGACGCTTTGTCACTACAAATAGGACGACTTATCGCGAAAAAAATTCGATATATTTAAGTCGTTTGGGTTCAAGGACTGCGTCGAAAGACCTCTGGTAGGCTGTGAGTGTTTGACGGGTCGTGTTGCAGCCTTGGATGAAAAGATTGTTGATGGCATTGATGCAGATGATTTGAATATTCACTATTGGAAGATATCGATAGATTATTCCTATGTAGCACCATCATGTAAGCAGTCTGTAACTGGACGTGGGCGGGCATACTCAGAGTGTCAGGTTTTCCATATTCTGAACTGTCTGAAAAAAATTGCAACCGGTTTGGACAAGCTTCCGGCATGGTACCTGCGTCTGGGTGCCCCAATTTTTTCTGCTTATGTGACTTATCTCTTTAATTGCTCAGTATCAGAGGGAGTCGTGCCGAGGCAGTGGACAAAAGCGTGTATCCGTCCAATTTTCAAAATGGCAATACCTTCGAAACCATCGGACTACAGACCGATTTCGATAACCCCAGTACTGTCCAGAGTGTTTGAAAGATTGATGGTTAGAAATTTTATTTATCCAGCAATGATGGATCCACCCCCGGGATTGTTCTTTGAGGACCAGTTTGCATTCAGACCGGGTGGTTCGTGCACTGCGGCAATCATTCCCATTCTGCAGACGGTCAGCATCATGCCTCTGGAAAATCCATTTGTTGTGTGATATTTCTTGATTTCAGCAAGGCGTTTGATACCATCAGACACTCCACACTAGCTGATAAGCTTTCGCAGCTTGTGCCTGACAGTGTGCATAATTGGATCATCAAATACCTGACGCTTCATCAACATTTCACAGAGTTCAATGGCTCAAGGTCACAATTTGTATTTGTAAACTTAAGTGTGATACAGGGCTCAGGCGTTGGACTAGCGTGTTATGCCATGGTAGCGTCGGATTTGCGGCCTTCAACACTTGGAAATGAAATAATCAAGTTTGCAAATGATTTCAATCTGCTCCTGCCAGCAGACAATATAAACAGCCGTTCTTAAGAGTTGCGGCACATTTAGACATGATCCGAGAATAACAACCTGCAATTTAACTGTAACAAGTCCAGAGAAATAATATTTCACAGACCGCGTACAACTGTCGACGTGCCCGAGCTACCTGGCGTTCCTCGAGTTACGAGCTTCAAAGTCTTAGTGGTAACATTAGATAACAAGTTTTCAATAAAGGAACATGTATCCGACATAATATCCTCATCGGCTCGAGCATTTTATGGACTTTGTGTAGTGCGCTCCCATGGAATGAAGAATCGAGAACTACAAACAGTCTTCAACTCTACGGTGATGGCAATACTTCGGTATGCGTCTCCTTCTTAGTGGGGATTTGTTAATGAGGGACAGAAAGATCGACTTGATGGATTTCTTAGGTGGTCTACTCGTGCTGGATTTTATGACGGATTACGGACATTTGCCGAACTGAGTGACCAGGCTGACAGAAAATTGCTCCGGCGAATTGTGGAGGATAATAGTCACCCGTTGCATCTATATCTTCCATTGAAATCTCCACGTTTTTATAACATGCGTCCAAGACCCCATGACTACCAACTCCCAAACAAGCATAATAGTCTTTATTCAAAAAATTATCTGATTCGCATATTTTATGAACTGTAAACTGATTCGCATATTTTATGAACTGTAAACTGATTCGCATATTTTATGAACTGTAAACTGATTCGCATATTTTATGAACTGTAAACTGATTCGCATATTTTATGAACCGTAAACTAGGGTTGCACCGGACTTGGTTTTTCAAATCCAGCCGGGGCCGGTTCTGGCCGGATTCATAATTCAAAATCCGGCCGGGGCCGGAGCCGGGGCCGGTCTTGTCATTTTGTAACATTCATTATTCATCTTTTTGTTCAATTGCATGTTATCATTAAAAACCAAGGTAGTAACCAACAGACAATATCAGCTTTATTTCAAATAAACAATAAAGCAAAAAATAGTAAACAGTATTCGAGGAGGTGGCAGTGGCAACTTCAACAGCAGCCGCCATCGATCTTAGATCTTAGATGAATAAGCAGAGAAGACGTCGAAAAACTTTTGGAAGTATTAGTCTTGTCGCGTGACAACTCCGTGTAGCAGTGTTTACAAACAGCCTTCGAATTATTCGTGATTTTGACATCAAAATACGCCCAAATGTCCGATTTTTTCTCAGCCATTTTATGCCGTTTATTTTTAGTACTCAAACAAAAACAGAATAATTTGACAAAAAAGAGAAAGAAAGTTCAAGGTTCGCGAGCGTGACCTTATAGAGCTTCCGGGCGTGCTATTCTGTTGCAGCAATCGGAAGATTAATTTTATTAATGATTCAACCTAGCTATATGAAATAAACTGATAAGAAATAGATAAGCCATTTGAAAGATATATATATATATATATATATATATATATATATATATATATATATATATATTTATATATATATATATATATATATATATATATATATATATATATATATATATATATATATATATATATATATATATATATATATATATAAATGTATTTATTTCACTGAAATAAATAAATAAATACGTTAAATCCGGCTCCAAATCCGGCCATCAAATCCGGCCGGAGCCGGATTTGACCGGATTCGGAAAAATGGCCGGTTTTCGGTGCAACCCTACCGTAAACTGATTCGCATATTTTATGAATTGTAAACTGATTCGCATATTTTATGAACTGTAAACTGATTTGCATATTTTATGAACTGTAAACTGATTCGTATATTTTATGAACTGTAAACTGATTCGCATATTTTATGAACTGTAAACTGATTTGCAAATTTTATTAACAGTAAACTGATTCGCATATTTTATGAACTGTAAACTTTAAAATTTCTGGATTTCATTTTTTGCTTATTTTATTTTTATTATTTTTTTATTTATTCTTTAAAATTATTGCTTATTTATTTATTTATTTATTTATTGCTGTAAGCCATTGTGGTTTGACGATGGTCTGAATAAAGACGAATTGAATTGAATTGTAACTTCTTTAAAGAATATGAAGGAACGCCATAAAGAAGGGAGTTACAGTAGTCTATTTTTGAAAAAATCAGGCAACGCACTAAGAAGTGAAAAACTGCGTTTGGAATAACGTTCAAAAAGTGTTTAATAAATTTGATATGATAGAAAGATGATTTGATTACGTTGTTTATATGAAACAGAAAGGTGAGGTGTCGATTAAGTGTTACGCTTAGGATTTTTACAGATGTGGAAAGCCCAATGGACGGAAAGGTGAACAGCTTAACCATGGGCGATGCATATATATAGAATAGATATATCGGCCCGCCTGTTGTTTAGGAAGGCTTTTAGCGAGGCAGCCTAGTAGACCGGAGATCCAAAAACGAAGAACTGAGAGTTACAACCGTATAGTAACTTAATCAAGTATTTTTTTAAGAGAAAAAAAAGAATTTTTTATGTACAAAATAAATTTTTAACTTTATAAAAATTAACAAATTTTTTTTTATAAAAATTTCAGTTGACATTGAATTTTATTTGCGTAGTCTCGAGTTCGATGGTCTATTTATGTCTATTTAACGTCGCCTGTGTTATCGGTAAATTAGAATTGTATATTTCTTATGTCGGATATCGCGTTAAATTAAAATAAAGCTCATATCAACTACTTTTAGCGATAAGAAATCGACGTTTCTGTTTCTTACAAACCGGAGTTTAGTCTCCGCTGTCGTACCAAAAATAGATTAATACAAATAATGAATATTCATGGATCCAAAAGACTCTAAATCGTTTTTTCGGAGTCCATCTTGGCATCTCACTCAAAACCTGCTCATCTCCGATATATCTATTCTATATATATGGGGCGATGTGCCAAAAATAGCAGCTTCCGACTTATCAGGGTTGAGCTTCATTTAACTCAACTTGAACCAAGAATTAAGTTCAAACACACAATCTGTTATATCTTTATTATTCTAATAAAATGATAATAATTATAATCTAACTATTGTGGTTGCTAAACACTTATTAGATCTTTAGTCAATTATTAATGAAATTATATTTGCTTTGTTTTTATGAAGTAACTAAATAGGAAATAGAATAAAACTTAAAGATAAATAAGTATATATATATATATATATATATATATATATATATATATATATATATATATATATATATATATATATATATATATATATATATATATATATATATATATATATATATATATATACATATATATATATACACACATATATACATATATACATACACACATATATACATACACATACATATAGCCATATATATATTTATAGCCATTCAATAAATATGGCTATAAATCCATACTTCCAACACAATCAAATAAAATCTTAATTGAGTTGTGGAAATCATTTTTGGTGATTCCGATGAACAATTGAATGTCAACGGCATAAAGCTGGAAACTAATTGAAGGGTGACCGGAAAGAAGAGGGGATATAGGAGACGTGTAAACAGTAAAAAGAAGAGGGCCCAGAACTGAGCCTTGAGGAACTCCAGAGTACAGGGAAAAAATCGGCAAGCGGTGTCTGCCAACTTTGACATATTGTGTCTTATTTTATAGGTAGGACTTGAACCAAGATAACGCTTCATTTCGGAAACCGAATTTGTCATGTAATCGGTTAATGAGAATTGTGTGATCGACGGTGTTGAATGCTGCTAAGAGGTCAAGTCCCACAAGAAGAGAGGCCTTCTTTCCGTCAGCGTTAGAGTAGATGCAGTTGAGTAGATGAAGCAGAGATGTGTCAGTGGAGAAATTGTTTTGATAAGCAGGCTGGAATTGACTGTAATTAGGATTATTTATAAGATGTAGCCGAACACGATTTAGTACCAATCTCTCCAGCAACTTTGAGATGGTAGGAAGGTTTGAAATAGGCCAGGAATTCGCTGGTACGGTAAATAAAGATTATCTAATTATAGCGGACTAATTTTGTAAATTCTTGAAGAATTAAAAAGAAAATCAGCAAATGATGTGATCAATCAGTTCAAAAGACGTTTCGCTTGTTTTGGGCATCCCAGAAATTGTTCTTGCTGACAACATGCCTTGTTCGAGCTACATTATGCAGGAATTTTGATAAAAATGGAATTTCAGAATTATCACGTCTTGTCCTAACTATTCTCAAAGACGTTGCTGAGCAGAAAGAGCAATTTAAACAGTAAAGAAGCTTTTCAAAAAACATTCGATGGAGACGATCTTCATCTTGGTCTCTTGCTATATCGAAATACTCCAATCACTTGAAGTTATTACAGCCCAGCCCAGCTTTTAATAAGCAGAGTTCTTTAAACCAAGTTACCAATTCATTAATCACAATTGATCCCATAAGTAATCGATGGCAAAGAAAAACTTCAAAGATAACAAAAAAACAACAAAGATATTACGTCAAGTTTTCTTACAAGTTACCGGATTTGCAACTTGAGAAACAGTAAGGAATTGTCACCAAGGGCAGTAGGATAGGCACCAGGATAGGCAGAATTGAAACATGATGCTTCTCGATCGTAGGTTGTCCAAACAGATAGAGGTAGAAAACAAAGTAACCTCTGTCGTCTTCTTATATCCACAAAGGAGGCTGCATCAGTTCCAGTGACCTCAACATTGGATGACTTGTCAGAAAGCCCTTCTGATGCGATTCAAACAATTGCAGAACACAGTCAGACTGAAGCAGATGTCCTAAAACCAGGCAAAAACATGTCTCAAAGATACATCATCAGATCAGGAAAAAAGTTAAGACCTTCTGTCAAATTTGTTAAACTTTGAAACCTTAGGGAGAAGATGTAACATGTCTATGTTCTCATTAACACTATCTTTGTTGATTAAAACAAGAGCCAGTCTTGCGCTGAAATAGCGGTTATGTTCAAAATTCTTGCTGGATTATTTAAGACTGTTTTTGGAGTGTTTTTTTGCTTATAATAACGATAGACTTATATATTGTAATTAAAAATAAGCTCCATGTGAAAAAGAAAAATTAATTAGAAAAATTAATTCAAAATTAATAATTTACAGATATACATATAAAGTAAAAGTGTGTTAAAATATCAAAACAAAATGTTTTTAGTTTTTTTCATTTTGATGCAAAGAATTACTTAAATAAAACAGTAAAGTTTTATTTGTTTTTTTTAATTTTAAAATTTAAATTTTTGGTTAACACAGGTTCAATTGGGCTTGCCGGTCCACCAGGCCCTCCGGGTCAAAAAGGATCTCCTGGAATAAACGGTTATAAAAAAATAATTTTCTTCATTAAAATCTTTCATGTTTATTGGTATATCAGGAAAATGTTAACATAATTTATTTTTTAATGGGCTTCAAAAACTAATTTTTAAAAATAGTATTGTATTGTTTTTAAAAAATATTAACGAGGTAGTTTTTGTGTTTTTGTGCAATATTTTGCTTTTGCTCCATTAACTTTGCTTTTAATTTTTGATTTTCATTGTTTAACTTAGTTTGTGTTTTGTATTAGTTTATAATGAATTATACAAATTTTAAACTATTGTTGATAATTTAATTATTTTTTCGCAACAGGGCGACTTGGTTTGAATGGAATGCAAGGAATACAAGGTTTGGGGCAATGTTATGATAACAATTGTTTCTTCATAGTATTTCCTAGCAAAGTTTTCTATTTATCATATTATAGGAGAACCGGGAACAAATGGAGCAAAAGGGGAACAGGGAGAGCAGGGTCCATCTGGACGAAATGGTAAGTTGATTTTATTTTTTCTAGATACCAACTCCAATTATTAAACTCTAGCAAAATACGTCTTTAGTTTTATTAAAAAATAAATTTAAATAAACAAATGATTTGAATTGAAACAGGTGCTGATGGCAAAGATGGAAAAGTTGGGGCTGCTGGTAGTGTTATTTATCTGTTTGAATTTTTAAGATATTTGTTGTAATTATTTGATGATTAATGAAAAATAATGAACGGTCAGGTTCCGATGGATCAAAAGGTTCTAAAGGTGATATAGGGGAAAAAGGCTTGCCGGGACCTCAAGGTATTTTCTGAATAAAAACACATAAATTTTTTGTTTTTAACTTATTTTGTTGTAAATTTAGGTCCACAAGGGGAAAATGGTCAACCAGGTCCTCAAGGTTGTGAATGCAATCAATTTTAAAATGATGTGATTTTATTAAATTATATATTTAATTTCAACAATTACGTATTTTATTAGGTGTATCAGGACCACCTGGCTTGAAAGGTTTTCATGGAGCTCATGGAAATGCAGGAGATCCTGGTAATTGAAATGTTTTTATGTTTGTTCTGTTTACATCAATTAATGCTATTGTATCTAAAATAAAACAAGAATAAAAATTAAAAATACCGCTTGTTTTTTATTTATAAATCATAGGTCCAGCCGGACAAGATGGTCAACCGGGACCTCCAGGTAAATAAAAATTAATTAATTAAATAAAAACATTTTAAATTGTACATATGATGTTTAGTTGGTCTTTGCATATACTGTTTTAGAAAATGCTATGGAACGAGGCAAATAAGCAATCTAACAATACGCCTAATATACATATAGTCATTACTTGTTTTTTCGCAAGACCATTTTTTTGGCCAAAACTTTGTTCTCGAGACCAAGTTCAAAACTATTTCCTCCAGACCATGACCAACATCAAAAAACTTACTTTCAAGACCACGTTTTTTAATGATTATAATCAAGACTTTTTTTTAATGAAATGTGAAGTTTTAGCTCAAAACAAATTTTTTTTAAAAAGCCAACATTAAAGTTTATAGACTTGTATTTAACTTTTCTAGTCTTCAAGGAGCCTTGAAACCAAATCTTTGCCATCGAGAACTACATATCTGACTTAACTAAGCTAAAGTCTTGCGTGAAACTTTTAAATTTAATCATTATTAAGTTTGAATAATAAAACACTCCAAACATATAAAGTTACTTAAATCATGTTTATTAATTAGCTAACTGCGTCTGTCTGTAAATCAATATAATTTCGATACATTTGTACCGATTTCAATTAAATTTGGCATTTACTTACTCAGTTTTTAACGCTGATTCTGAAAATAGGATTAATTTTCAGATTTCAACATTTGTTTATTGCCTGTTGTGATTGTTATGCAATAAACGTTTATTGTAATTTCTTCTGTTTTGCATGTTTATAGGGTTAAATGGCAGCCCTGGAGCAGATGGCAAAGAAGGCTCCCCTGGACTACCAGGACTGGATGGTTAGCCATCTTCTTTATGGTGTATTTGTAGATTAAGAGAACTTTTAAATGAGCAAAAATATATATATTTACTGTTTTTCCTCATATTATTACATCATACAAAATTATTTATTAATAACTATAAGTAATAGTGAATATTTTTAGGAAACCCAGGTTCTGTCGGTGTTTCTGGTACGCCTGGTATACAAGGATCTCCTGGTTTAAAAGGTCTTCAACTCTAATTTTTTGTTTTTGTTTAAATTTTATTAGCAAGTACATATTTTGTCAAGGTATTTTAATTTAAAAAAATAATTCTTTTTCAACAACAAATAGGAGAAAGAGGCATCAATGGAGAAACAGGATTGCCAGGTATCTATTGTTGATAAGATCATTGTTTTTAATTTTCTCTGAGCCATTCAGATATTTTATAATTCTCATTTAGGTCCAAAGGGACTTGATGGTATAAAAGGCGAAATTGGCAATCCAGGACCTCCAGGGCTGAAAGGTTGTTAAATTTTATTTTGAATACAAAGATATTTTAAAAAGTAGAATAGTTTTTTAAGTCTCTTGTAATGTTTTGCTGTCAGTCTTGTTGGTTTGTTTGATATTTTAATAAGATTGGAAGTGACAATTAATCAACTTGCCGTCATCTAATCAAACTAAAATTTGAAATAAAAGTTGAATTTTCATAAATTACTAAAACTTCTGGAAAAATAATTTTAATTTTTAGATTTAAAAAATGGTTTTTCTTCGTCTTGAAAAAACAACTCAAACATAAATACAATAATAACTACTATTATAAACTTTAAAACAATTTAATAATTGCATTAAATAAGAAGCCGAATCATAAAATACTGAAAATTTGTAACAGAAATTTATTTTTTTACGGTTTGTTTGTTACTGTTTATTTTTAAATGTCAAAATGTTATCAAATAATGTTTATGTCAATAGGATCTCTTGGAGAAAGTGGAAGTAAAGGATCTGAAGGTAAAAAACATATAAAATGATCATACCAATCAATAATTATTCAGTGAAAACTTTATTAGATTATTTTGTTTAACGTAAGCATTTCCTGTACATATAAAACTATTTCACATTTCAGGACCAACTGGATTACCTGGTACACCGGGTGTACGAGGGGAACCTGGTACTCAGGGAAATCCAGGTTTTAGAAAACGTTTTTACAAAACAGACTGTACACGTTTTTATTATTTAATTATTTATATATTGTGGCTTATAAGGTCGTGAAGGACCAGCTGGAAAACAAGGACTTCGAGGTCAGAAATTGAAATAATTCATTTTTATGTCTGTTTTTTACTCAGCTAAACCCATAAAATTGATAGAAACCAGATGTAAGAAAATTTTAAAATGATTTCTAATAACATTTACAAAGAAATTGTTTGTTTTTTCGGTATTTCCTGGTTTAACCCATGTTTGTAAAGCCTTTTGTCAAATATCGAAAATAAATGTTTACACTACCAAAGCCAAAATTTTAAAATTTCTACGTTTTTACATTATGAAACCAAAATAAGAGGTGTCTATTTTCAGTGCTGTAAAAATGATCATCTTTTTCAGGAGAATCTGGACCTCCTGGTACTAAAGGTCAGCGTGGTGATAATGGACCACCCGGACAAAATGGTAGCAAATAATTGTATTTAAAAATTCTAAATCCATATTTTATTGTTATCTTAAATTTTCAATTTCAATTAAATAATAAAAACTGAACTTTTTTAGGTCAAAATGGTGTTGATGGAGTACCAGCACCACCAAGTAGTTGTGTTTTTATGAGTTAATAAACTTAACTGCTTTATTTATTTTATTTTTTAAAATATTACAGGTGAACCTGGTGTTAAAGGAGAACCTGGCGAACCAGGACCTATGGGAGAAAACGGTAAATTCCGTCAAAATTTTAATTTATATATATATATATTCTTAATGACAAATTGTAATAAGTATCCGTCAAATCTTAAAAAGAAAAATCAAATTACCAACGAACTTACTCAAACTTAAAAAAAAAACACACCAGAAGTATACCAAGTCAAGTGAAAAAATTTTTTGTATCTAAGCTTTCGGCTGGTCAGTCAGCCTTCTTCAGAGATTTTTATTGATGAAAAAAATGAACAAGTAAAAATTCAGGTAAACAAACCCGGAAAATTGCAAAAAAAAGAGTAATAATAAAATAATACAAAATAAAAACACGATAAAACATAATATATATATATATATATATATATATATATATATATATATATATATATATATATATATATATATATATATATATATATATATATATATATATATATATATATATATATATATATATATACATATATATACATACATTTTATATACATACATGAATAAAAAAAGGAATAAACAAATTGAAAATAAACATAAATGTAATAATTCATACATTTTCAAATAAGATCCTGCTACCTTTGAGTAGAAAATCAAAAGCTCAATTAAATAATGGCATTGATGAGAGAGGAAAACAGAGCAGGAAGAGAAAGAATTGAAGAATTAATTCTTGACGATCGGGTTCGTTTATCAGAAGTCGAAAACAGAGTTAATAAGCTAGAGAGGCTGGTGAAAGAAATCGTTGGAGAAATCAAACAAAATCGAAAGCTACATGGAAACAAGATTGAACAGCCTGGTCAAACAAGTACAGACAGGTTGCCAAGTCCGAGAAAGAATGCATTCTGTTGAGCATGCGAAGACCCCGATTTTGGACGGTACTGTGTTATGGTCCGTCTACAAAGCTCAATTTGAAATTGCTGCCAGGAAGAATAGCTGGTTAATCAGCCAGCGGAAGGCGGAAATTTGGTATTTTCTCATAGGGAAGAAGCATTGCAGCATCTCGAATTTATTTTAGATAAAAATGATAACAATGAAATCGTTAAGTCTTTCGAGAGTAGATTCGCTAATCATCACGCACCAGGTTTTGCTAAATGGAAACACATTCGTTGCACGACTGCAACTGGTGAGCTTGTTCCAGTAGTTGGTAAAATACAAACTGAAATTAGGCTAAAAACAGGACTTTTCAGCATCAGTTTTTGGTTGCTGACATAGAATAGAAATGTTTACCTGGGCTTGACTTCATGAGAGCACAGAGTTTTGAATTGGACTTAAAAATGAAAACATTTAGAAAGGGCAAAAATAGAAAACGGTAAAAGCTCAAGAATTGTTGGGTTCATCGAGCCCCTGAACGGAGTCGAAAAACATGGATTACTGATCGGAAAAACATTGGTACGAACGGAATCAGGAACCTACGTTCCAGTCAGAGTTATGAATTGCCAGAATGTGATAAGCTACAGCTATATATATATACTAGCAGTGCCCGTAGCGGCTTCGCTCGCATGAAATTTGAGAATTTGAACCATGCATACATAGTAGAGTACTGCACGGATCAATTTTTTAGGTCTCGGCTCGGCCCGTCGACAACTTGGCCCAAACCGTTTCAAAAACCGAAATTCCTGGCCCGGCACGGCCCGTCTAATATGGGCCCGGCCCGTTTTTACAGGCCTAGAAGTTCTATATACTTGATGAAAAACTTCGGCCCGTCCCACCTTGACTTCACGTTTAGCCTGAACACCCTAAAATCACTAAAATGTCTATATACTTGGTTAAAAATCTCGGCCCGTCCCACCTTGATTTAAGGTTTGGGCAGGGCCGTATGAAGACCCTAAAATAACGGCTTGGCCCGTCCGTCCGGTGATAAACTGAACTCATTTACTTTTAACCGGCACAAAACCTCAAAATACTATTTTTCACATCTGTAGCACTTACAGTTTTTGAGTAGCAGTTATTTTAAAATCAAATAACCTTTTTTCCACCTCACATTTGAGGTCCTGGAACTGGAAACCAAATTTTCAAAAAATGGTAAAACACGTATATCATTATTTCTGGAGTAGAAACCAAATACTAATTTTTACTCCTGTAGCATCTACTGTTTTCGAGTAGCAGTTACATTAAAAACCAAATAACCCTATTTTCTACCCCACATTTGAGGTCCTGAAAACCAAATTTTAAAAAAATGATAAAACACGTATATCTTTATTTTTAGAATAGAAACTAAATACTAATTTTTACATCTGTGGTATTTACAGTTTTTGAGTAGCAGTTACTTTAAAAAACAAATAACCCTATTTTCCACCCCACATTTGAAATCCTGGAAACCAAATTTTCAAAAAATGCTGAAACACGTATTTCATTATATTTGGAGTAGAAACTAAATACTAATTTTCACTCCTGTAGCATTCACAGTTTTTGAGTAGCAGCTACTTTAAAAACCAAATAACCCAATTTTCCACCCCACATTTGAGATCCGGGAAACCGAATTTTCAAAAAATGGTAAAACACGTATCTTTTTATTTTTCAAAAAAAATCTATATACCAAATTTCAAAATCTTCTCATTTTTGGTTTTCGAGATATACATTGTTTTAGAAGAAAGTTTGTTTTCCAGTTTTTTCCCCTCAAGAGCAAAATTTTTAAAAATCCTTTCTTAGCGGATGTTTACGCTATAAAAGTAATATAAGTTCCAAATTTCACATTCCTAGGATAAGGCGTTTGAGCTCGGCGTTGATTATCAGTCAGTCATCTGTCAGTCAGTCAGGACATGTTCTTTTATATATATAGACTAGCAGTGCCCGTAGCGGCTTCGATCGCATGAAATTAGAGAGTTTGAACCGTGCATCCATAGTAGAGATCAATTTTTTAGGTCTCGGCTCGGCCCGTCGACAACTTAGCCCAGCCCGTTTTAAAAACCCAAACTCCTGGCCCGGCACAGCCCGTCTGAATTAGGCCCGGCCCATTCTTACAGGCTTAGAAGTTCTATATACTTGATGAAAAACTTCGGCCCGTCCCACCTTGACTTCAGGTTTGGCCCGGCCCAACTGAACACCCTAAAATCACTAAAATATCTATATACTTGGTGAAAAACCTCGGCCCGTTCCACTTTGATTTAAGGTTTGGCCTGGCCCGTGTGAAGACTCTAAAATAACGGCTTGGCCCGACCGGTGATAAACTGAACTTAGCTACTTTTAACCGGCACAAAACTTCAAAATACTAATTTTTACATTTGTAGCACTTACAGTTTTTGAGTAGCAGTTATTTTGAAATCAAATAACCCTTTTTTCCACCCCACATTTGATGTCCTGGAAACCAAATTTTTTAAAAAATGTTGAAACACTTATATCATAATTTTTTGAGTAAATACTAAATACTAATTTTGACATCTGTAGCATTCACAGTTTTTGAGTAGCAGTTACTTTAAAAACCAAAGAAAACCTTTTTCCACCCCACATTTGAGGTCCTGAAAACCAAAATTTCAAAAAATGGTGAAACACATATATCCTTATTTTTAGAGTAGAAACTAAATACTAATTTTTACTTTTGTAGCATTAACAGTTTTTGAGTAGAAGCTACTTAAAAAACCAAATAACCCAATTTTCCAACCCACATTTGAGGTCCGGGAAACCAAATTTGTAAAAAATGGTGAAACACGTATATCTTTATTTTTAGAAAAGAAACTAAATAATAATTTGTACATCTGTGGTATTTACTGTTTTTGAGTAGCAGTTACTATAAAAGACAATTAGCCCTATTTTCCACCCCACATTTGAAGTCCTGGAAACCAAATTT
Organism: Erpobdella octoculata; assembly: GCA_963978895.1. NCBI lineage: Eukaryota > Metazoa > Annelida > Clitellata > Hirudinida > Erpobdellidae > Erpobdella > Erpobdella octoculata. The sequence continues at coordinate 27,367,788 of OZ022240.1, forward strand.
TCAAAAAATGCTAAAACACGTATTTCATTATTTTTGGAATAGAAACTAAATACTAATTTTTACTCCTGTAGCATTAACAGTTTTTGAGTAGAAGCTACTTTAAAAACCAAATAACCCAATTTTCCAACCCACATTTGAGGTCCGGGAAACCGAATTTTCAAAAAATGGTGAAACACGTATCTTTTTATTTTTCAAAAAGAATCTATATACCAAATTTCAAAAAAAAATTTTAGAAAAAATTTTTAGAAAAAAGTTTGTTTTCCAGTTTTTTCCCCTCAGGAGCAAAATTTTCAAAAATCCTTTCTTAGCGGATGTTTACGCTATAAAAGTAATATAAGTTCCAAATTTCACGTTCCTAGGATGAGGCGTTTGAGCTCGGCGTTGATTATCAGTCAGGACATGTTCTTTTATATATATAGATATATATATATATATATATATATATATATATATATATATATATATATATATATATATATATATATATATATATAAACAAAGAAATCGTTTTGCGGAAGGCGGACAAGTTGTCGACACACGTTATATTAGACAAAGCCGATTACAATAATAAGTTAAATACAATTCAGAGTTATGAATTGCCAGAATGTGATAAGCTACAGCTATATATATATATATATATATATATATATATATATATATATATATATATATATATATATATATATATATATATATATATATATATATATATATATATATATATATATATATAAACAATGAAATCGTTTTGCGGAAGGCGGACAAGTCGTCGACATACGTTATATTAGACAAAGCCGATTACTATAATAAGTTAAATACAATTCTTTCTGACGAAACCAAATTTTCAAAGATAAAAAAAGATTCGACTATCTCAATAAAAAAGGAAACAAATAAACTCATTGCAACTCTCAACTCCGGTCTGAAAAACAATAAAATCAAGCAAATAGTAGGCGACTACTCACCAGCTTATCTTTACGGCAATTTAAACTCCATAAATCAAACTGCCCAGTGCGACCAATAATATTTCAACGACCAGCACCTACGTTTCAATCGAATGATTGTTCCATATCTGCCAATTCGATATTCTCTTCAATCTACTACTGATTTTGTAGGACGCATGAGAACCGTCGATAACACCAATGGACTTATGGTAAAATTAGACGCAGAAAGTCTAGTTACAAACGTCCCGGTCAATGACACTATTGATATCATCCTCGATTGTGTTTTCAAAAATAAATCACTCAAGCCTCCTCCTGTCAAACAAAATGTTGTTAAAGAAATTCTTCGATTATGTACTCTCAACACTCCATTTCTTCATCCGAATGGTGACCTTTACATCCAAACAGATGGAGTCGCTATGGGTTCACCTCTCGGACCAACGTTTGCCGAGTTCTATATGAGTTACGTCGAAAACAAAGTTTTCACGTCAATAAAGCCACCAAAATTATATGCAAGATACGTAGACAATATTTTCGTTCTATGTCATGATTTGTCAGAAGCTGAGAACATAAAAACTCAACTTCAGATAAATTCAGTTTTAAACATCACAATCGAGATTAACAGCTTTGACAAGCAGCTTCCGTATCTCGACCTCTTAATAACTCAAACAGAAGATGGTCTCACGTCTTCAGTCTATTCTAAACCAAATTTTGGCGCTAACTGTCTTAGTGGCGACAGTTACTGTCCCGATCAATATAAGACAAGCGTAATATTTGGCTACCTGAACAGAGCTTTTAACTACCCTTCAACTCAGGTAGACTTCAATAAAGAATTAGCAAAAATAAAAACTCTTCTAATCAATAACGATTATTCAAATAGAATGGTCGATAATGCAATTGGGAAATTTATGGATACAAAAATTCTCAATTCTCGACAAAATGACGACTCGGCTAAGGCATCAGTACCACTCTTTTACAAAGCTCAAATGCATCAAGACTCTAAAAAATGTGAACCTGCAATAAAGAAAATAATCTACAACAACGTGCGTGTTGCAGACCCATCTTCACATGACTTGAAACTACATGTCTATTACAACAATAGTAGAACTCATAACCTCGTGTTAAAAATAATCCAAACAGTGGCAAACTTCAGAAAACCAATGTTGTGTATATGTTCACGTGTCCTTACAAACACGACCATCCAATGACATATATAGGACATACTCGCACAACTCTTTCTCGACGATTAGCAATGCACACACAGGGCGGAAGCCTCTTTGCACATCTTACTACAGTTCACCATCAAAAACCTAATAAAAAACTGCTTGGTGATAACTTTCAAGTTATTGCCTCTGATACAGACCCTGACCAATTAAAGATCAAAGAGGCTTGTTGATCTCGAGACACCGCTCCACGATCAATGTTCAAGATGATCGTTTCAATCGAACTTTATTGTTACAATATGGACGCTGTCCGACTGATCATATTGTGACAAATAACACCACGTTCAACTCTAAAAGACATACCATTTCTTCCGATAACATAGGTGGCAACTCGACGACAAGTTTACCTGCTTCTGTAACGTGTCATCAGCGTATAAGTGATGTACAAAACAATACTCGTGATAGATCTGTAGACTCTCATACCTCGGATCTATCACTTACAAAAGTCAGTTGTTGTATCTCTCGTGGTGATAGACCCGTCACCCTTTCTACAACTGAAAACGAGTCTGATGTGGACGATCAAGTATTCATGATGGCTCTAGACGGCAAAGAATTGTCCCTCGTTTTTTGCGTTTCTGTCGGCCGTGACAGCGGATCTCATTCGCTGAGCGCTGGCAATCAAAGGCGCCACACTTCAGTTCATTCTTTTGGATCGCGCGGTAAGCCTGATTCCGGAAGAAAAGTCGATCTTCATGAAATGGGCCGCTGTGCTTCAGCTCGGGACACTACACATGAAGATGGCCAAACACTGTTTGGCGATAACGTCGTTTTCCCCACCAGCTTCATCTCGTCTTCAGTCGATGGTGCTGCAGGCAACTTCGAAGAAAGTAATCTTCTATCGTTGTCTTATAGCTTGTTCTGCGATGAAGACAATACTTTGACCTTCGGGCAACTTGACGCTTGCGTCCCAGTTAAACTTCATGACGTTCAGCCTGGATGCGAGGATGATGTGGGGCTCAGTGGTTCGAATACTACTTTTGAGCATCTCACTTACAATGATAATATCAATAAGCGGCGACGGCGCTAATTGCCATCCGACCGTATACAATAGTCTTGTCTTACTTTATGTCACTGTCAATATTTTTGTACCCGTGCTTGTCGTTCTTTGTGTTGTTCACAAGTCGTACAACGTCGCTCTGTATGGTTACGTTTTTCACCTATCGAGCGTTTAACGTGTTTTAGCTTGGTTTTCCTGTGTTTTAATTAATTATTTAGTTCTAAATTATTGAAAAATATCATCGATTTTGTTGGGCTACTTTTCGTCGGACTCTATTTAATTTCAAAGTGAGTTTCGCTCTTTGTAGCTCATTTGATGTGGTCGCTTTTTTCCTTTTGTTCTTTTAACTTAAATTTCAATGGGTTTCATCTATCAATAGCCGTAATAATTTATTAACTGAAAACTGATTCAGCTAGGTCTAATTCAATGTCTCCCTCTAAGCCTAAGTATTTCTGAGTTTCAACTTTTATAATATTTAATTTATTGTTTAACATAGGGTTCTGAAGATGGCTTTTTATAGCTGAAACTGGCCAGTTAACCCTGATCGTTTTATTACTCATCAATTTTAACCAATAAATTCTTTAATTATATGTCTCTTCATTTCAAATGGATGAAAAGAGCTTTAAAAACTTGTTAAGAAAGATTAAATATAGAGAAAAAAATTGAAATCCTTTACAAAATGAGCGGAGCGGAGCGGGTGAGCGAGCGGGGACTATATATATATATATATATATATATATATATATATATATATATATATATATATATATATATATATATATATATATATATATATATATATATATATATATATATATATATATATATACACACATACATACATAAATGAGCGGGAACGGAAAGCCAACTGAGAGCAAAAGATCAAGCGGGAAAGGAAAAGCGACCGAGAACGGGAGAGCGACCAGGAACGGGAAAGCAACCGGAAGCGGGAAAGCAACCGGGAGCTGAAAAGCGACCGAGAGAGGGAAAGTGACCGGGAGCGGGAAAGTGACCGGGAGCGGGAAAGCGACTGGGAATGGGAAATCGACCGGGAGCGGGGAAAAAACCAAAAAAACCGGAACCGGAAAAGCGTATATAGATATATATATAAATCGGGAGAGCGACCGGGAGCGGAAAAGCAACCGGGAGCGGAAGAGCCACCGGGAGCGGAAGAGCGACCGGGAGAGCAAGCATTAAACTTTTAATTAAAAAGAAATAATTTGAGAAGCAAAACAACGTTTGCTGGGTCAGCTAGTATATATATATATATATATATATATATATATATATATATATATATATATATATATATATATATATATATATATATATATATATATATATATTTATATATATATATATATATATATATATATATTTATATATATATATATATATATATATATATATATATATATATATATATATATATATATATATGATTTACAGTAATTACTATTTTTTTATTACTATTTTTCAGGTCCTGCGGGAAAAGACGGAGACCATGGTCAAGCAGGTAATGATGTTTTTTTGCTTATTCTAAACAATACCTACATAATTTGACGTCGATAATGTGTTGGGTAAACTTACGTAAGATTGCAGTTTTTTATAACATTTAGCAGCTTTGGGAACGTTTTATTAAAGTCCACAAAACGCCTGATGAGAAGCTAAAAGTGAACGAAAATATTCAAGTAGTGTGTTGTGGAGTGTTACAAAATGTTTATGTATAGAACAGTTTAAAATCATGTTGTGACATTTTTGAATTTATTTGATTTTTTCAAATATTATTTGCTGTCATAACAATTTTTTTTAAATTAAAAAAAACTATTGAAATTCAATTCACTATTTGTTGATTAAAAATTTCAGGACCACCAGGACCTGCAGGGGCAAAAGGTAATACAGGTCCTTCAGGTTCTGCAGGATCCCAAGGTAAAGTAAATGTGTAGAACTTTTAAATTTTAATACTTATCCTTATTAGTTTTTGTTGCTACGATATCAATAATCTGATAAGCAGCCCTGGGGCACGATACAAGTATAAAGGCACCCTGTGACACATACCATGGCTCAACATAAGTAAATTTCAGAAACAAGCACAAAGCGCTTTTTTAGATTTTGCTTTGTCTGGTTATGGTGAGCAGGCGGCTAAATATAAAAAAAATGCTCAAAGTTTCAAATATAAGCCATACATTTGACTTATGATTGATTTAGTTTTCAGAACTATTATAAAACTGAAAGTAATCCTGTTATTTTACAAGAAGTTTAAGTTTAGCTGATACTAAACAAACTTGTTGGGTTTCACAGCAAAGTGTGTAATGGATTCTGACACTGTTTGTTGTTTGCGACAAAAGAAATACTTGAAAAATATACTTGAAACCCATCTGTTGAAATTTGCAAATTAAAAATGAATAATTTTCACTGAAGCTTTTTTGCTATAATAAAAGTCTGTGATTCTATTTATAAATTTAGTAAACTGATTCTTACCATTGCAGTAAGCAAATAAGATTATGTCTATATCAGAGATTATCAAGCATTTAAAATAAATTTCTATATTTGTTTAGGTGTGCCTGGAGAAAAAGGAGACAGCGGATCAAACGGTAGATTGTTAATTTCAGTTAGATGAAGTTTTAATAGTTAAAAATTGAATTTTTTAATATATTAAATACAATTAATTGAAAACAAACATTATCATCATCATCATCGCCGACTACGCTTCGTCCGGACTTGTTGGTCCCCCCCACTCTGCAGACGACAATATCTGAGTTTCCATTTCTCTCCATTGGCCTCTGTGGCTTCCCTTCTAACCTCCTCAGCGGTGATGCTCTTTCTGTCATAACCCATGTATGTTGATATCTGATCGAGGTATGACATTCTTGGACGGCCGCGCCTGTTACTAGCTCCTAAGTTTGATGTGTACAGCATGTATATATTTGCCGGGTCATCCCGGCTCATACGTAGGCAATGACCAGTGAAAGACATCTGTCGATGACGGATCAATGTGCTGATAGGAGCTGATTGAACACTGTCGTACAAACTCTCGTTTGTCATACGATTTTCTGGCTAAACCACACCGATCATCCTGCGATAACACTTTCTGGCAAACACGTCCAATTTATTCGCCAGAATTTTTGTTACAAGCCAGGATCAACATCCATACAACAAAATCGACACACATGCTGCGTTGAAAAAGCGCACTCTCAGCATTACACCGACGTGTCTGGAGGTGGAGATTCTTTCTAGTTAGGGGAAGGCCCCCCAAGCAAGTGCGATCCTGGACTCATTATCTCTGACATCTGAGTTCATGTGAGAACCAAGATATTTGAAGTCCTGGACCACTTCTACGTTTTTGGCAGGAAACTGTGTGATCCCATATGCACGAGCCGTTCCCGGCACCTCCGCGGTTTCACAACACTAGAGTGCGCCTAACTAATTCTCTACTACTACTACTACTACTACTACTACTACTACTACTACTACTACTACTACTACTACTACTACTACTACTACTACTACTACTACTACTACTACTACTACTATTACTACTACTACTACTACTACTACTACTACTACTACTACTACTACTACTACTACTACTACTAATACTAATACTACTTGTAAAACACTTATTTTCACAGATTTATAAAATCATACATTCGCGCACAGGGCAAAATTACAATGTCCTCGAAACCTCAACATAATTATCTAATGTCCCCAAATAGGCCTGAGAGATCCCAGAGACAAATGTAAAAGTTTAAATCATGGAAATGACAAACGCATCATAACATACAATTATTCCACGTTATGAAACAAGGTCTTTGTGCCGTCTTCTTCTCCCAACTCTCCACGTATTACATTTGAAAAATTTCCATATACTATGAGTATTTTATAAAACAGAGAGTATATAGAAAGTCAGTAATCTTTTCCCAACGCCGATAGTTAGTCCAGAACTTGAATGATTTTTCTGACATCACCCCTCTCCAATTGCACACGACTGCTGTGAATATAGGCCTCAAGTCGGTAGTCTTGCCTGGGCTGTTTTCTTTCATCCATGTGTAGACATCTCTGATGTCGTACTTTCTTACTTTTCTCTCGTGTTCTTCATTGAGGTTTGAAAGATCTGAAACGATAGATACATCACACACATGATATTGATCTTCTTTCCAAGCGCAGAGGTCCGGTATTCTAAGGCCCATTTCTGTTCTAATTCGTGGCTCTGTTTTTGTGCTGAATCCCATGGACTGAAATTTTTTATCGAGTTTGCGAACTATCATGTCATGGCAATTTCTCCTAGGTCAATCGTTTTTGGGACAGACCCAATGACTCAGGTATTCGGCAACCTGCATAACACGACGTATCAGCCATTGGGGGTCTCCACGATGCTCTAAGTTTATTATAAAGCACACCTGCATGAACTTTGATACATTTCAAAAAGACATCCAAAGGCACCCTGTCCAATCGCTCAAACCAATTCCCGTTGATAAAGATTTTAATCCATAGCCGTCCAAAGATTTATATAATCTCTCAGCCGTGTGCAGCATAAATTTCTTCTGTGTTCCATCAACTCCAGTTTTGAGTTTTCCAAACTTTCTCACTTCAGACAAAACAGAAAAATTTTCTCTCACCACATATTGCAGAAATACATCTTTGCTAATTTTAGCTTGAGTTAGCAGATTGTTGAGTTTTTGTATTCTGATAATTGGAGCCCACTTTGGCCACTTTCTTAACTGCGATATTCTCAAACCCCCAGACGCAGAGGAGCATGATAAAATGGCACTGGAACATCCTTGGGCAACCGAGGCCACCGCTTCACGGCAGCCCTGATCTGTACGTCGGTAGCAGTCAGTGTAGACAAAGTGAGCATGTCGAACGTCAGATGGTGTACTAAACCCGGCAGAACATGTGTCCGGAGTATATACAATCTTTGAAATGGTATTAATGGCGCCCTGGATATAGAATGTAATGAGTTCTGAACGTAACAGGCAATTGAAATGAATTTCTGTTTTGGCCCAACTTCAGTTCCAAGGTATTTGTATGCTTGTGTAATATCCAGTGTTGAAATCTCAGAGTTTTGTACTTTGAGGTATGGTATTGGATTAACAATCCACAGTTTCTTCTTGCTTACAATTCCTGTTCTTAGCGAAGCGAACTTTGTGGGATTTATGTTCAAGCCAACATTGAATAGAGCACTTTCAACCTGCTTCATTAACATTTGCATACCCACGTCCGTTGAAGAGAGAAGTACCAAGTCGTCGGCAAAACCAATGTAATTGCATCCAACTAAATCTTTGTCTCCAGTTATTCCAATTGAATCGTCGACTTCACTCATCACCATGTCGATTAACGCATTAAACAACAGGGGTGTGACATTAGATCATCCTGCTTTACCCCTCTGTTGACCGGAATTTTATGGCTGATATTTTTTCCCATTATTACGAGGTCAAAGCATCCGTCGTACAGATAGGCCATGTAATTCAACAACAGTGGAGATGTCCCCAATCTTGACGCCGCTCTAATAATTGATTTCAAAGAGACGATGTCGAAAGCCTTGCTGACATCAATGAAGGTTAAATTTACTTTCTGCTGCTGGTCTCGTTTTTACCGTATTAATGATTTGAGCAACCAAATATTGTCTGCCAACCCATCTCCAGAACGAAATGCTTTCGGTCGTGGCGATACTACTACCACTACTACTACTACTACTACTACTACTACTACTACTACTACTACTACTACTACTACTACTACTACTACTACTACTACTACTACTACTACTACTACTACCACTACCACTACCACTACCACTACCACTACAACTACCACTACCACCACTACCACTACTACTACTACTACTACTACTACTACTACTACTACTACTACTACTGCTACTACTACTACTACTACTACTACTACTACTACTACTACTACTACTACTAGTTCCTGTAGTTAATATGCGTGAAGACTTGGATGTCTTAAAAAAATTCAAAGACGAGCATAACCTGATGAAAAGAGGTTGATTGATGACAGGACCGGATTTGCGGCTACACCTCTTGAATGCGGCATGGAACTTGGATGTATAGACGTTGCTGTTTGTTCCGATTCTTCCGAGGTACGTACCAATATACCTGTGACTGTCGGCAAAAGCGCGCGTGATCCACGAGTATTCAACCACCTACTTGGTAACGTAAACATTACTACTAGAAAACGACGTTGACCGTATATTACATTGGTCCTTTTTATTGAACATATCTCCTTCCAGTCGATTAAAAAACGTTTAGCTTATAGGCGGACGTTTTTGATTTTTACGAGTTTATATATCGAATTTTTAACAATTTGCGTCAATTTTATTTCGGACTAGTGTTGATGGTTGGTTGGTTTTAAATATTCAATTTAGATTGTTTCATCATTGTTTCGTATTAATTTTCAATGTTCCATATCAATATTCAATGTTTCATATTAATCTCCAATTTTTCATATCATTATTCAATGTTTCATACCAATATTCAACGTATCATATCAATATTCAACGTTTCATATTGTAAGGTGAATGAGTCACATAACAAGTTTTATGAGTTTTTTCTAATACTTTATATAGTTTGATGTGTATATTATAGTGATTGGTTCTATATGGCAATAGTTATTTTTCTGTTTCTATATGTTTTTATATATATATATATATATATATATTGAGCACAATGAGAACCAAACTAACTAAAATACAAGAATAAACGAAATAAAGTGCCCAAAAGGTACATCCAAAAGGAATTACTTCCGCTAACGGACGACCTATATATAAAAAAAAACAAATCCAGAATGCCAAACAAGAAGCAATACAATTTAAAATTATGTGTCGAGTAGTAATAAGTAAAATTTTAACGTTTTTTTTTTAATAATGAAATACTTTTCAAAGAGGAAATAGATGTCGGGATGCTAGAAAAAAATCGTGGACCAAAACATTTTAGGGTTGTTTGAGCAAAATCAGATCGAAAGCAATGCAAAGAGCGCACATCATGAGAATGCACATGAGATGATTTCAATATATATATATATATATATATATATATATATATATATATATATATATATATATATATATATATATATATATATATATATATTAATGTAAAATCGCTGTTTTTATGATAGGTTTTCCCATTGATAGACGTTAAAGGACTTGGAATAACTATTATGGACATTATTAATAGACCAGAAGGTATAACTAGCCGTAACAAAGCTTCATTTATTATTTTCCAATAAAACTGCAAAACCATTCTATTGAGCCCGGTATACGATTTGGTGATATCGTAACATTGGTGATCAGAAGTAGGATACAAGAATGGTTTTGAAATCATTGGATGAGCTTTGGGCGAGTGAAATGAAAGACGAGCTGGAGAAACGTGGCCTGAGCGATACAGGTAAAAAGAACGAACTTATGGAACGCGTCTTAACCGCGTTAGTGAATGAGGGCTATGGGCCTGACGACGACGAATATCTATTCGACATTGACGAGGAAGCTGTGGTCAAGCGAAGGAAATTAAAAAACAAATTGCTGGAGGAAGAAAAACAACGAGCGAAAGAAAACATGGCAGCACAGAAGAAGACAGGAGAAGGAATGATTCTTGGCCACAAAAACAAAGTAGCAGCAGCCGGTACAACTGTTGAGAGTTTGGTCGCAGGGTTGGCTGAGGCAGTGGTGGACACGGTTCTGGACCAGCGGGCTGCTGGTGATGTGGGTTGCTGCGGCGAAACCCAATTTGAACTGGAGTCCACCAGCTGTGTCTCAGAGCATGTGACGGATGACGGCCGTACAGACTGCACAAGTCAGATGGGTCATGATGATGAGCCTGTCAAAGACGGTCATGATAAGGAACCTTGCAAAGATGCTCAAGATGAACCCTGCAAAGATGGTGACAGTGATACAGTCGGTTTGGACGTCAAAAACAAAACTAAAGAAGATGAGAAGAATGTTGAAAACAAAATGCAAAACGATGAGGATGAAAGTGACGATGATTATTATAATAATGGCAATAACAACTATGGCTTTCACCGATACAGCGACGGTTCTGAATCGGAAGACTCCATAACAGACGACGGCACCGAATATTCAGGGTCAGATTTTAGTGACGAATCTGACTCGGATGAAGCAACCGAGGATTTAGAAACGGACGAAACTCCAATGGAGAAATACATCAAAGTTAACTTGACAAAAAAAGAAGATACTGATTTGAGAGACGATGGTGATAATTTGAAGAAAGATCCGCTGGACGATACGAAAGTTGACACCGATGAAAGACCCGAGTTGGAATGTGGAAAGAAAACTTTCGATTGTAGCTTGGAAGAAAACAAACATGACGACGATGAACTTCTCCAAAACAACAATAGCAATGCAGCAAGCAAAAACTCTGGAAAAGATGAGACAAGAACAGAGAACGGTACCGAGGGTTTTAAATCAGATGAATCCACAGAGGATCCTAGATCAGATAGACTAAGAGTCATTGTAAAATCAAATAACAGTTTGATGAAGGGATTTATTGGATTTATGGAACGACGTATTTTCGAAAAACCTTTTGAAGAGTTTCTTGAGAAAGATCTAAAAGATGTGAAGGAAGAAGAAAAAGCAGACAATTCCGATAAACTGTGCAAAGATGTTCAGGACGAGGCATGCAAAAAAGGCTGTGATGAACCGTGCAGAAATGGTGACGATGAGCCAAAGAAAGACTCTGTTGATGAGCCAAAGAAGGACTGGAAGAAACTGTGTCAAACGGTCAAAAGACTTGACCATGTTGTTTGCGAATTGCGGTCAAAGCCACGTGTAAAGATCAAGGTATTTTGGTGTTCGTGGCCGAGTCGCATTTCTCAAAAGCGACTATGCTGTTCGGGACGAACAGAATTAAGAAGGGGGTAATAATGTAATATCACTGTTTTTATGATAGGTTTTCCCATTGATAGACGTTAAAGGACTTGGAATAACTATTATGGACATTATTAATAGACCAGAAGGTATAACTAGCCCTAACAAAGCTTCATTTATTATTTTCCAATAAACTGCAAAACCATTCTATTGAGCCCGGTATACGATTTGGTGATATCGTAACAATATATATATATATATATATATATATATATATATATATATATATATATATATATATATATATATATATATATATATATATATATATATATATATATATATATATATATATATATATATATGCTTGTATGTACGTGTGAGTGCATGATTTTATCTCGAATATATATATATATTCTTTTAGGCAAACTCGATTGAAAAAAGTGGCGCACTTGGCTGAATCGATTTTATTTTTAAATTTTTCCAATACTCTAAATCGGTTTAAAAATACTTTATTACCAAACACAAACTCCATAATCTTATATATAATGTATGTATATGTATATACATACATACATACATATGTAGAACAATGCCAGACGGAAGCAGACATCATAGAACCTGGCAAAAACTTGTCTGAAAGATACATCAGATCAGGAAGAAAGTTAAGACCTCCTGTCAAATTTGTTGAACTTTGAAACCTTAGGGAGAAGATGTAGCATGTCTATGTTTTCATTAACACTGTCTTTGTTGATTAAAACAAAACCCAGTTTTGCGCTGAAATAGCGGTTATGTTCATGATTCTTGCTGGATTATTTGAGACTGTTTTTGCTTGCAAGTAGATGATTATCGACGATGGACTTATATATTGTGATCGAAAATCAGCTATATGTTGAAAAGAGAACCTAATAAAAAAATTAATTCAAAATTAATAATTTACAGATATATTTATACAAAATATGTAAAAGTGTGTTAAAAATCAAAACAAATTGTTTTTAGTTTTTTTCTATTTTGATGCAAACAGTTACTTTAATAGAACAGTAAAGTACCAGTTTTGTTTTTTTTTTTCAACTTTTTAAATTTAAACTCTTGGTTAACACAGGTCAAGTTGGGCCTCCCGGTACAATAGGCCCTCCGGGTCAAAAAGGATCTCCTGGAATAGACGGTTATAAAAAATAATAATTTTCTACATTAAAACTTTTTATGTTTATTGGCATATCAGGAAATGTTGACATTTTTTTATTTTAAATGGGCTTTGAAAACTAATTTTTAGAAATAGTATTGTATTGTTGTTCAAAAATATTAACTAGGTAGTTTTTGAGTTATTAAATTTCTCAACCGAAACCTAATCATGTGCAATATGTGTGCAATATTCTGCATTTGCCTCATACATTTTTTTTTAAATTTTATTTTTTGAGTGTTCAATTTATTTTGTGTTTTTTCTTAGTTTATAATGAATTATACACATTTTAAACTATTGCTTATAATTTATTTGGTTTTTTTGCAATAGGGCGACCTGGTTTGGATGGAATGCCAGGAATACAAGGTTTGGGGCAATGTTAAGATAATATTCGTTTGCTCATAAGATTTCTTAGCACAATTTTTTATGAATCACATTATAGGAAAACCGGGAACAAATGGAACAAAAGGGGAACAGGGAAAGCAGGGTCCATCTGGACGGAACGGTAAGTCAATTTTATTTCTATTAGTTGCCTTTTCCAACTATTATATCCCAGCTATTAAACTCCAACAAAATACGTTTTTAATTTTTATAATAAACTAGCGGGGGCACCCGGCGTTGCCCGGGGTTTTTAGAGGTTTTTCTAATGTTTGTCTCTCTCGCTCCCGTTTCCTTCTCCACTTTCCCGTTCCCGTCGCTTTCCCGCTCTCGGTCGTTTTCCAGCTCCCGGTCGCTTTCCCGCTATATATATATATATATATATATATATATATATATATATATATATATATATATATATATATATATATATATATATATATATATATATATATATATATATATATATATATATATATATATATATATATAGTTCCCGCTCAATCACCCGCTCATTTTGTGACGGATTTCAATTTTTTTCTATATTTGATACCCCTTGACTCTCAAGGTTGTGCGAAAATTTCATTACAATCGGATGAATGGTGAGGCAATGCATAAAGGACATATATACATACATATATACATACATACAAACATTCATTTATATATATATATAGAATAAGTTTAAATAAACAAATGATTTGAATTGAAACAGGTGCTGATGGCAGAGATGGAAAAGTTGGAGCTGCTGGTAGTGTTATTTATCTGTTTGAATTTAAAAAAAAAACTTTTGTAATTATTTGATGATCAATTTAAAAATAATGAACTTTTAGGCTCCGATGGATTGAAAGGTCTTAAAGGTGATATGGGTGACAAAGGCTTACCGGGACCTCAAGGTATTTTTTAACAAAACACAGATTGATTTTCTATTTTGTTTTCATAGAACTCAGGAAAATGCAGGAGATCCTGGTAATTGAAATTGTTTTGACGTTTGTTCTGTTTCTAGCCTTTAATTAATCTTTCTTTGGTTACTAAAAGGTGTTGGTCTAGATTTGACAAAACTCAATACTCAAATTTATTTCTCACCTCTGGATTTTCTTCTTCTTTTACTGACGTTAATTTTTTATGGACAGTTTCAATCTGACAATTTCATCCATATTGAATACTTTGGTTCTTTTTATGACGTTTAAGTTTCGACTCTTTTCTAAAAAGTTCGTTGGTTTGATCAGCACGTAAAACTGAGAAAGCTTATCGTTCTAAACTATCTAGAGGTTTTTTGTACGAGTGGCAATACCATCTCAAACAATACCATAACCTTATCTTTTTTAAGCATTTTTCCTTTTTAAGAAAATCTATTGTTCTTGCTTCTTGCTCTGGGAATAGGTTGTCTTGTTTTCTAAACTCCTCAATACAAATCTCATCATTCCTCTTTTTCTCCTGATGACTATCATCATTTTCTTACTAACAAAATTGAAAACATTAGATTTAACAATAGTCAAACCCCTATTTTTCTAAATTCTCTACTGAAACTTTTACTTTTTTCTCTCCTATTACACTTGACTATCTAAATTAAACTTATCAACTCTATGTCTTCTTCTACTTGCTTTTTAGATCTCATTCCTACTCCTGTCTTTAAAGAGCTTTCTTCTATTCTTTATCCAATTTTACTTGATTTAATTAATCTCTCTTTATCTACATCTGTGTTTCCCTCTGTTCTTAAGTCCTCCTTTATCATCCCTACTATTTAAAATGCCTCTTTTGATCCTTTTTCTCTATCTAGTTATAGGCTTGTCTCTAACCTATTCTTCATCTCTAAAATTATAGAAAAAGTTGTTTATGAGCAAATAAGTGCTTATCTAACTGCTTTCTCACTTTTTCCTTCTTTTCAATCTGGCTTCAGACCTGGTCACTCTAATGAAACTGCTATACTTAAGCTTCATAATGATCCCATTGTTTCTTCTGACTCTGGCCACTCTACTCTTTTTCTTTGTCTTGATATTTTATCTGTATTTGATAAAGTTGATCACTCACTGTTGTTGGATGTACTTGATAAATCTTTTAATATAAATGGTGAAACACTCTTGAGGGTTAAATCCTATCTATCTGGTAGATCTTCCTATTTATCTATTGAATCTTCTAAATCTACTCCTGTATCTTTAAATTATGGTGTTCCTAAAGGTCTTATTTTTTGTCTTTAACTGTTATTCTCTATACTTCTGAACTTTTTCATATTATATCCTCTCACACTTTCAATAGTCAAAGGTATGCTGATGACTCTTATGTATATTCTACTTTCTCTAACTCTTTTCTCGAGTCTGTTCTTAATAAAATAACTGCGTGCATTCAATCTATTATATCCTGGAGTTCTTCTATGTGTCTTAAGCTTAATCCTGATAAGTTTAGGTTAATCTATTTCAATAAGTTCTCTAAATCTCTAATTCCTCTTCTTTTGGTTTTACCACCACAATCTTCTCTTTCCATTTCTTCTCCTTTGATTCGTAGCTTAGGTTTTCTTTTTGACTCTAATTTGTCTCTAACCCCTCAAATTACATCTGTTACTAAATCTTGCTACTTTCATTTTCGCCGCATTAAGCAGCTTTGTCCACTTCTGGATGATCCTTCTCTACAACTTCTAGACTCTTCTCTTATTCTGTCTTGATTTGACTACTACAATTCACTATATTATGGTCTTCCTAATACTACCCTTTATCTTCTCTCTAAAGCCTTCAACTCAGCTGCGCGCATAGTTTCTCGCAACTCTTACTTGTCTCACATTTTCCATCTCTTGTTCTTCACTGGCTTCCTCTTAGATATAGGGTAATTTTTAAAATCTGCTTACTAATGTTGAAATAATAAATTGTTCTTCTCTCTATTTAACTAACTTAATACAAATCATTTCTAAGTCTGGTATTCGTTCTTCTTCTCGTAATCACTCTCGCATCTTCACTATTAAGCCTTCTTTTGCTAAACGCTCTTTCTCCTACTCTGGTCCCTATCTCTGAAACTTTCTTCCTGTTTCTCTTACTAACTCTACTTCTCTTACAGTTTTCCGTCGTGGACTTAAAACACATCTGTTTAATAAGTTCCTGACCAAGCGCTATTGAACGCCACGGAAATAGCGCTATACTAAGATTGATTGATTGATTGAATAATTTATTTTTCTTGTACATTTAGGTCTTCAAGGAGATGTTGGCCAACCAGGACCTCAAGGTTTAAATAATTTGTTAATAAGTTAATGTAAATGCAATCACTTTTAAAGTGATGTGATTTTCAATTAAACGTTTTTTTTAATTTTAACAACTACATATTAAAAATAGGTATATCAGGACCACCTGGTTTAAGAGGTTTTCAAGGAGGTCAAGGAAATTCAGGAGATCCTGGTAATTGAAATTGTTTTAACGTTTGTTCTGTTTCCACTAATCAATGCTATTGTATCTAAAATAAAACAGATTTAAAACTTAAAAATACCGCTTGTTTTTTATTTATAAATCATAGGTCCAGCCGGACAAGATGGTCAACCAGGACCTCCAGGTAAATAAAATTTAATTAATTAAATAAAGTTTTTCTTAAATTGTACATATTTAATATGTTCAGTTTGTCTTGCGTATACTGTTCTAGAAAGTGCTATGGGTCGCGGCAAATAAGCAATCTAGCAAAACCCCTAACTCATATATAAACTTGTTTTTTATCAAAACCAAGTTTTTCTCCAAAACTTTGCTCCCGAGACCACGATCACAACTTTTTCCTCCACACCATAACCAACATCAAAACATTCACTTTCCAAGACCAAGGTTAAGACCAAAACTTTTTTTAAAAACTATGATCAAGATTTTCTTTTTCAAAGTGTGAAAAAAATGTGGATTTTTGGCTTAAAATAAATTTCTTTGAATAAGCCAACATTAAAGTATATAGACATGTAACTAACTTTTTTAGTCTTCAAAGATTCTCAAAACCACGATTTTGCCATCGAAAACTACATCTCTGGCTCAACTACGCTTAAGTCTTGCGCGAAAGCTTTAAATTTAATCATTCTTAAGTTTGAACAATAAAACCCACCAAACTTATAAAGTTACTTAATTTCTGTTTATTAACTAGCTAACTGTTTGTACCTCGATATAATTTCGATACCACTAATACCGATTTCAATTAAATTTGGCATTTACTTACTCAGTTTTTACGCTTATTCTGAGAATAAGATTAATTTTCAGATTTCAACATTTGTTTATTGCCTGTTGTGATTGTTATGCAATAAACGTTTATTGTAATTTCTTCTGTTTTGCATGTTTATAGGGTTAAATGGCAGCCCTGGAGCAGATGGCAAAGAAGGCTCCCCTGGACTACCAGGACTGGATGGTTAGCCATCTTCTTTTGGTGTATTTGTAGATTAAGAGAACTTTTAAATAAGCAATAAATTTATAATTAAATTACATGATATTGTGCCTAGATGTTTGGTTATTTTTGCCAAAAAACTGTTTTGGTTGTTTTTTATATACTTTGATTAAGTTTCACTTGTCCGGATGTCTATAAAATTACGTTTTGAAGTTTAAAAAATCATTATAAATTCACCCAGATCAAAAACTTAATGCTTAATTGAACGAAAAATTAAAATAGCAAAAATTATTAAAATATAAATTAAAAAATGCCCGTTGATTATGACCACAAAAACTTTCATCGTCATAATAACTATAAACATTTTTTGTTTACTATTCACCAATGTAATAAACTTTGATACCAAGTCATTATGGATTTTTTAACTATTTTAAAAGCACGTTTTTAATTTTTTAAATTAACTTTCATTTGTTTCATTTCAACATATTTACTGTCATTTTGGCTTAATGTCTTGACTCATTTATTGCAATGAAAAAAAAATAGTTGCATTATTGTGTTTTCTTCATTCAAAAGACATGTTCCTGAATAAGTTCAACTTCACGTTTTTGCCCAAAATCATGATTTCCTATTTAAATAAGTTTTCAAAACAACACCATTATACAAAATAAAATAAAAGTTAATTTACGCCTTGGTAATGAAAATGCGTTAAAATAATGAAAAATAACTGCAAATGGTTGTATTTATAGTTAGATTTTTTTTAAATTTTATCAAGTCAAATATGTAAATTCTTCATTAAGTTTCTATTTTTTGCCTTTGCAGGTAAAAATGGCAGAGATGGAAATCATGGTGTCCAAGGTAAATGGGGAAAATGTTTATAAATTTTAATTCAATATTAATAAAATAATATGAAGTGGTCTGGAATGTGACCGATGTTTTTGTTGAACTAGTTTGTAATTAATGTAGACAACGTAGCTCATTGGCACTATGTTCAGAAAATGTTATGAACCTGATGAAAAAAACATTAAAATAGCTGAAGAATATTGAGTACAAGTGTATATGTAAATATTTAATAGTTAATTTTAAGTAGATTTGAGTAGCCTTGGAAACAGTTTTATTTTCATTATTGATAATTGAAGTAGGAGTGGCTTGTAGAGGTATGTAGAGGGTTTTTTCTTTTGTTTTTTTTTTTGGATACTGTTTTCATCTCCGCCTGCTTTCCCGCTCGCTCCCGTTTCCATCCCCGCTTGTTCTCCCGCTCGCTCTTGTTTCCACCGCCGCCTGTTCTCCCGCTCGTTTTCCTGCTTCTTCTCGCTTTCCCACTTTTTTTCCCACTCGCTTTCTCGATTACTCTCGCTCTCCTGTTCCCGTTTCCGCTCGTTTTCTCGCTGCCACTCGCTTTCCCAATTCCGCTTGTTTTTCCACTCCGTTTCTTCCTAATTTTGTTTGCCTCTAAAGCGTAAAATAAATTAGGTAAAAGTTGCGCGTTATATGTTTGAAAATACGTTATTTTTTTCAATTACAAACCTTATCAAAAAAGGGTATAAATTATTATAAGACCTGTTTTGTCTGTTTTTATATTTGAAGTCAGTTGTCACAAAAACAGATCAACATAAAATAGAGTCTGTCGTTGCATAAATATATCGAAATTTGACGCTATATCAATTATTTATTTTTGAAAAATATAAAACTGCACATTGTGTCTAGTTGATAGCTTATAATTTAAACTAAAACCTGTTACAGGACAAATTGGACCAGCTGGTGCAAAGGGTGACCCAGGAGATCAAGGAGTTCAAGGAGAACGCGGTAAAATAAATTATTGAACACAAATAACTGCCATATGCAATTTAAACATATAACTTTCATAAAATGAAAAGGTGCTCCTGGTGAACAAGGAGAAATGGGCTCCCAAGGTAACCAAAACTGTCATAGTTACTCAAAAGTCGTATTTTCTTTTGGGATTAAAATAATTTATTATGAGTCAATAATTGAGTTTTAATAAATGTGAGTTATAATAAAATATGATTTGGTTATAATTAAGGACACCCAGGAGCGACAGGCTCAGTGGGTTCTGCTGGACCAGCTGGCTTGCCAGGGCAAACGGGTAATTTGAAAGTTCTTATCGTCAAAAAAATTCAATACTTTATCAGTTTTTTATTCCATATATTATTGGAATAGGAATGCATGGAATGCAAGGCCAGCCAGGACCAAAAGGTATGTTGATATTTCATTTTCTGTCGTCTTCGGTGATTGAAAAATAATACAAAATTATTTTTAAAACTAAAAATATTCTATTAATTATATTTAATTTTGACTTCTTTAAATGGCAAATTTCTAAAACTTGAAATTTTTTCAAACTCTCACCTACCTAAAAAAAAGTATTTTGTACACGGCCGATATTTTTCAGTCTAGCCGAACAAATTTCAAAATAAAATGAAACTGTTTTCAAAACTGTTATGTCGCAATCTAGGTGATACTGGATATCATGGGCAAAGAGGTGAGCCAGGTCACCAAGGAAGTCCTGGTTTGAAAGGTGACCTAATCATGTTTATGTTTGCTTAAACAAAAATAATGCTTTTCAGAAACATTCTTATGTTATATTTATAATAAGTTAAATCAACAGTAACAATCATTTAATTTTCTTTTACAGGCAGTGACGGTAAAAATGGAGAGATCGGAAAAACTGGTATTGTTTGATTTTAAATTACTTTTTTTTAAATGCGTTTAATTTTAATTTAAATGTTTTATAATACTTATAAATTCAACTGTGGTTTTTGTATTAATGTGCTTTTATTGTTACATCAACAAATGATACAAATTGTAGCGTTATTGACCACAAGCAAAAATACAATTTGAGTCGCGTAAAAATTTGATTAATACAAATCACTTCTTGCTTATTGTATGCAGGAAAAAACATACGCAATTGAACAAACTCTAAAAAAATACGTCACTAACATCCATACCTGATCAGGGCTAACCTACTTGACTCCATTGGGACAAAATCTCCAAACACCTATTATACACCCGCTCTCCGTCGTTTGCCTTAATAAATTCCTAATTTTTTTAACCCTGACAACGCCACAGCCTGATTTTAATTAATTGTGTTTGTTTTAAATGTTGAAGTTGTTGAAGTTTTCATCTATCAGAATTTATAAAAATTGTAGGAACACCAGGACTGCCAGGATCTAAGGGTGATAAAGGTGAAGATGGGCATGAAGGACTGCAAGGTAACTGTGTTTTGAAAATACAACTGCCACTTTTACACGTTTGTGTTATTTTAATATAAATTAAACAACATGGAAAACATACATCAACAACTGCGGGTGAAATCGGTGCTCAAAGTTAGCTTGTACAATGCAGGCACTTTAGAAAAGATAATTGATAAATGCTTGTCGAGACTTGATGGACTGGAAGCAAAAGGGAACGAAATAAGCGTGAAATAGACTCAGGAATTAAAAAAAATGCACAACACAACAATTCCGACTCAATTCCAAGGTTTTTGAAGATTGGAGGAGGAAAAAAGAAGACAGAAAAGAAGAGAAAAAACATAATTTCTGGCCTGCAAAAAGATCCCCAAATTGGTGATTGGCGATTGGTATCGTAGTTTTGTGACAAAAGTTTAATAGTCGATTATAGGATAACATTTTAAAAAATCACAGCTTGCTGAAGTAGACAAAATTTTATACTCTAGTGTCTTGCTGCGATTGTCACCGGACCCACTTGCTCAAAAGTCTTTCATCAATCGAGATCTTACAAAACAACAGGCAAAACCTAAATATAAAAATAGGTATAAGTGGCGTGAGAGGAAGAGGGTCACTGCACTAAAGCCCCCATCACTTTCTTTTTCTTGCACTCTAGCAGCCCTTTCGGAGTTAATATTGCTACTGATAACGTAAGAAGTCTTATAAAAAAATTGATGAGATCATTTTACTTTTTGGAAGAATTTCATTTAGATATTTTTGCGTAGTCGAGACATGGCTTTATGTTGAAATACCAAATGCTTTGTTTGTGCCTTCTTATTTTGTTATTGGTCGATGAAAACAGACCGACCAAGAAAGTAAAGGAAAAAAAAGTTAAGAAGGTTTGTTGGACTCCCTACTCCGATCTCCCGGCTCAGGGGGTCAAAAAACCTTTCCAGGCCAAAAGTGCCTATGTACGACCATAAAAAGGAATTGCTTAATAAAATTTAAATTTAGTTTACGTAACAACGTTTGAAGGCTTAAAGCAACTTCTAGCAAATCTATTTTACGTTTTATAGACTTAAAGAAGTTAAGTTGAAGTGGAAAAAAATGAGCGGGAACGGGAACAGGAGAGCAAGCGTGAGCAGGAACGAAAATGTAACAGGGAACGAAAAAAGGATCAAAAGCAAGTGTGAAGGAAACGGGGGCAAGAAAGAAAAACTATAAAAAAAACTTTTGAAAAGCCCGAGCAACGCAGGGTAACCCTGCTAGTCATTATAATAAAAATCATCTTCTACATACTTGTTACAGCTTTACCAGGATTTGAGCATATCGAGATAGTTTGTGTGGAGCTAGTCAATAAGACAAATGATGCTAGAATAAACTGTCGAAACGGCTACAGGAGTCGAAATAAATACTATCCACCGCAGCAATAAAACAAAACAAGCTGAACATGCTATGCAAAACAAAATAGACGAACTGGAAAACAAAAGTAATTTTACCAAACAGTGCGCACAAACGACAGCCACACGACCGGCACCTGAACTCGATCGTGAATGTCAAGTAAAGGTACACGGAGCCGCTTCATCTACTTTAATACTAACATTCGGAGTTCCGCATAGATCAGTTCTAGGTCCAGCCCTATTCATCATTACTGAGTTGGAACAGATAGTCAGGAAACACGGATTGCAATCACATTTTTATGCTGACGATACACACACTTGCAGCCATCGTAATCCAGATGGGGTTGCCGAGCTTTTATTGCTTGTCTCTGACAACGTCAGTCAGTGGATGCGCTCCAGTCGCATACAGATCAATTCAAATAAATCTGTAAAAATCTGGTCTTCAACTTGCCGTTGGAAAAACAAGCGCCCAAAAGACCTAATTCGCTTCTGTGTCGACTGGATCTCACCGTCTGACACGATCCGTAACCTCGGCGAAATCTTCGATTCTGACAGACATGTCCATGGGCGCACATGTTATTCATCTAACTCGAGCGTGCGTCTCTACTTTACGACAAATCAAAACAGTCGCATCATCTCTTACTATAAAACACTTGTGACATCCTTAGCTCTTATGAAACTGGATTATTGCAATTCAGGTCACTGACGTCCCGTTGGTGGAGTGCGTGACAGTATCGTTGTTATATTAGTTCATAAAAAAGTTTTGTTCTACTTAGAACTTGTCAACTTAATTAATTTAAATACACTGATATTATTTTTTTTAATCTATACAGGAATACCAGGTGAAGCTGGAGAAAAAGGATCAAAAGGTACGAAAAAACTATTTGATCTGACTAACGTTTTTTCAGATGAAGCGTTTAATCAAATAAATAATAAATAATATAAAATTATACTGTATTTATAAATACAATTGTTTTTTTTTCAATAAAAAATAGGAGAGGCTGGCTCTCGTGGAGATAGAGGTGATACAGGTGTAAATGGCCATCCTGGTGTCAATGGTAGATAACTGATTGTTTATAGATTGTAAGAAATCTTCAAAACTGAACTAAAACATTTAAATTGTTAAAGGTCGACCTGGTACAGAGGGAAAACCTGGACCACAAGGTGATTATAGATTTTAACGCATTTAACTTTACTTGTGTGTAAGCGTGTAACTGTAGGTTGGGTTTGTTTGTTTGTCAGGGACAAATATGACAATCTATATTTAAATATTTCTGACAAATAATAGTTCAAAAATTTGGCACCGAGACGTAATATAATATTGTTTCAATTTGTTACAATGATATTTTAGGAGTCTCAATAATTTTAAGGTTATGTAACGGAAACTCTGTTGGGAGGCTTGTAAAAATGCGCCCTATTGTTTTATTTTAGTAACATATGCATCTAAGGCTGGGTCGCTCAACGTATTGCAAACTGTATACAAGTGTTTTTGTGCATTTCATAAAAAAGTGCCTTTGTTTTTGTTTTATTCATTTTTACTTTTATATAACTTGTATTATAATTTTGTATAGGAATTGCAGGACCCACAGGCCCAAAAGGTGATCAGGGCCCCGAAGGTCTACAAGGACCAAACGGTAAATTAATATTTATTTATTTCATAACTCATTTATTCCAGAAAATAAGTTTTTAGGATTGCTCAATAAATATTATTTTTAATTTTTAAGGAGTGAATGGCAAAGTTGGAGATGCTGGACTACCTGGTAATAGCATTTTTTATTTGCATTTAATCGGGCAAAATGTTGTGTTTAAATTTGGGAATTTATGTTTTTGTTTTGCATTTGTCTAAAAATTCATAATACAAAATATGATTTACACAATCATAGGGTTACAGGGAGTCACAGGCGCCAAAGGGGAGCAAGGTGATATTGGTCAGAAAGGTGATCACGGTAAGTTTCATTATTTAAGTTGTAATATGCATTTTATTTTTATTTTTCAACTATAGTTATGACATTTAAAAATATGCAGGTGTAAGTGGAAAAACTGGAGAAAAAGGAGAACCTGGTAAAGTTTATAGAGTTATTAATAACTGAAAATATTCTTCATGGTAGTTTATAAACTAAAACATAAATGTTTAGTATTCATACTAATGACTAACTAGCACAAAAACAAAAATTTGCTCACAGGAAACATTGGACCCGATGGAAAAGAAGGACAAAAGGGTCAGCAAGGACAAACAGGAATCAGAGGTTTTTAATGAAATTTGTCTGCATGTCAATGAATTATAACAATGGATGATTATCCATTGTTATATTACATTGACATGCCGAAAAAAGACACAACATCTTTATTTTAACCATCAGATGAAACAGTATTCAATGTTTCAATTTACATATGCAGGTCTACAGGGTATGACGGGACCTCCAGGGCCTCTTGGTAATTATAATTTGAAACTTATTTAATTTTTATTTCTAACACCTATAACCTGTTTGATTATATCTTATTGAATTGTATTTTAGGACATACGGGAGCTGCCGGACCAAAAGGTAGACAAGGTGAACAAGGACCTCAAGGAGAAAATGGTAAGCTGTGCTTTCGAAATAAAAAACGTCAGCCAAAACAATTTGCTAAATTAACATAATTCATTGTTTTTAATTAATGTTTTTTAATGTTAATATTAGGTCAAGATGGCAAAGATGGAATCAATGGAGTAATGGGTTAATAAAAGAACATTTTTTGATATTTTTCTTTACTTTTGATTGTAAAAATTGGCAATACAGTAACTGTTCATTTGGGTTTTCTGTTATAACTAAATTATTACTTTTAAAAACTTTTATTACTATGTAATCCTTCTAAAATTGATATTATGTTGTTCATAATATTTTATTCAAGTTAAGTATTATACCGATTAACCCAGTAAGCTGGCTAAGCAGTTAATCAGTTTTTTCTTTTGAGTATCTGAGTATTAAAGGTTAAAATTATAACAATTAACACAATGTCCATAAACTTGTTTGTTTAAATTTATATTTTTATACTCTTTGGTGTTACGTTACCAAGTGTTGGCAAACAAGCCATTGTAACTTATGTGTATTACATTTATAAAAGGATCCCCTGGTTTGAATGGTTTCAAAGGTGAAAAAGGAGATGAAGGACAACCTGGTAATCAGGGTGAGAAAACTACCAATATTTTTCTTAAGTTGTGCATGTTTATGTAACATTAGAGCCAGTTTGCCTAAAAAGAAAAAAACACCCAAATGTTTAATTCTGACAGATATTTTTATTTTCGATATCCGCATAACAAACTAATATGCTAATTTTTTCTCAATCGGTGCAATCATATCAACATTAAATCGAGTTACAAATAGATAAATTTAATTTAATAGTAGAATAGATAGATGAATTTATAAAGGTAATAATGTTGTTATTTTTTATAAATTAACTTCAAAATCACCATAGGAATACCCGGAGAAAAAGGACAACAAGGAGTCCCAGGTTATTTCATTTCATTTAATTAATTTAATTTTAAATACTTTATTGGTTTTTTGGGTTTTCAATAAATTTTTTTTGCAATCTATAAAATATTTATGTTCGATGGCAGGGTTGTCTGGAGTGGTTGGACCAAAAGGGCTTCCCGGACTTAAAGGATCTCCTGGAGAAACTGGTGATAAGATGTTTTTGAATTTTGAAAAATACTAAAATGAAATCATCGATACTATTAAAAACGTTTCTCCATTATTTTCCAAACCCCAATAGGGCAACCGGGTGTCGAAGGAAAGACTGGAGAAGCAGGTAAGTTTTTCATATATTATATTGCCTAACAAAATTGTATCAAAGATTTTTTAGGTGGTTGATTTAGTGACAAAATTTTTAGCATGTTATTTAATAATAGTTCAAATTTCAATGAATTATGGTTTAGCAGCTGTTTCCAAATTATTTATAATATGATAGGTGAACGGGGATTCCCAGGCTCTAAAGGCGATCAGGGTTTCCCAGGACCACAGGGTATTCCAATTGTTTTAGTTTCTGTTTTCTTAAGAAAAATCCGTTAGTAATTAGTATTTATTTAGCCAAATATTTGTAATAAACAGGAATGCAGGGCCTGGATGGAGCTAATGGTCTTTCAGGTATTTAACTTTGTTAGTTTTAAGGATGCTGGTGAATTTTTATCCTAAAGTAGTTTTCCGAAAGTTATTGCTAAGACATTTCAAATAGAATTTTAGTCCTAAATATTCAATTTTTTTCCATCAAGTAGATCTTGTGCTATTACTGGAGGGGTTGTGTTACAGGGAGCCTCATGGCAGTGTAAACGTAGACGAATATGCTTTCTAGCGATTCGTTACATTAAAGCTTGAAGTTATTTATAACATAATATTTCTCGAATTATCTTTAACTTTAATATTCTTTGTTGGATATAATCTTTTACTTGACTCAAATCTGAAATATCTCACTTTGTAGAATTTAGCACAGTTCTATCAGATCTTTTGATAAATAAAATTTCTTTCGCCAAGATGACTCAAAATCAAAACAACGTTTATTTTTTCAATTAATAAATCTGAAATCCTTTCTTGGGAAAAAGCTAAATAACAACTATATATATATATATATATATATATATATATATATATATATATATATATATATATATATATATATATATATATATATATATATATACAAATATATATATAAATGACTATTGCTTAAACATAACCAATCACTATAAAATGCACAAATAATAAAATAAAATAAACAAATAACAAATATCAAAAAATACGTAAGATAAGCCATCTTCATCTTACAGGCAGTTTCATAATTTGTATGTAACCATGCCATATAATTAATTGAGTCAATGTTGCAGGGCCACCAGGACTTCCTGGCTCAAAAGGGGATTATGGTCCAATCGGTCCTCCAGGATTGACAGGTGATTTACAATATTTGCATTATAGAACTATTCACTTAATTCTTTCGAAAAATTTGTTATTTCATAATTATAAGAAATTTTTATTTGAAACAATTAGGTCATTTTGGAATCAATGGAGCAAAAGGATCCAGAGGTATTATTGTTTTGAAACTACAGAAATGTTATTTAAATTTATTTTATAATCTTGATAGAATTTTGAAAACATTGAGTTATTTGATTTTTGTGAAAATAAAAATGGAAAAGCGGAATTAAAATTTTTTTAACTATGTTGTTCTATAATAGGTTTGGATGGTCCAAATGGCTTGCCTGGTCCAATGGGTTAGTAAATTTTTTTAAGTTTTTTAATTGCCTAATTATTAGCAAATTTAATTTACAGTTCAATTCTGTTCATGCAGGAGAAAAAGGGATAGCTGGTACCAAAGGCGAACCAGGAAATCATGGCGTTCCAGGCTAGTACCATAAAATACTAAGAATAAAATTAAGAATTATTATTATTATTATTATTATTATTATTATTATTATTATTATTATTATTATTATTATTATTATTATTATTATTATTATTATTATTATTATTATTATTATTATTATTATTATTATTATTATTATTATTATTATTATTATTATTATTATTATTATTAGTAATACCATCATTAAAATGTATTATTAGTTGCAGTAGTAGTAGTAGTAGCAGTAGTAGCAGTAGTAGCACCAGTAAGTGTAGTAGTTAAATTATTATGTCTTTGTTGACTTTGAAGCTTTAAATTGACATTTGAAAACTTTAAATATGATCAAAATGTATATATTTGTTTAGGTAATCCGGGACAACCAGGTATCAGAGGTGAACCTGGCAAAGATGGTTCTGATGGGCCTCCTGGTCCACAAGGTTACTGAAGTTTAAATTACACATATATTTGGCAAGCCCTTTTTTCAATTGCATATGGTGAGAAACATTTCATTTTAGCCATTTCTAAGGTTGCACGAGTCTTCCGGCCACAAACAAACGTGCTTTGAGTGATTTTCTGAATCATTCATTTGAGGCAATGGCTGTTATTTCTGGTGAGACACAATTACAAGACTTTGGGTCATAACCACAAGCCTGTTTTCAGCCCTTTTTAGCGTAATTTTTGGTTCTTAAACAAGAGTTTAATTATACCCCTGATCGGCTGGTACAGAAAACAAACTCGAAAATTAGACATTGTAAAGAATTCGGGGTTTTATTCCGTAGGTTATTTGTTTAAATGCTCTCATCTGCGATTATTTTTGTCACAGGTGGAAATTTCTTGATTGAATTCAGTATTTAAAAAAAAATACCTGCAAACAAAATTGCCAATCAGCTACTGTTTAACGCAAATAATATTTGATTAAGTTTAAAATTCTGAAAGTTTAGGCAATAAAGTGCCTTAATTCAAAAATGTAGGTTATAAAATTGTAAAAATAACAAAACTATTTTTAATCGTAAGCATTTAAAAAATTATAAAACATTGGAAAGCAAACCATTTATATACAACAATGCTATGCAGAAAATACAACTATTGAAAATAAAAACTTTTATTACTTACTAGCGGGGGCACCCGGCGTTGCCCGGGGTTTTTAGAGGTTTACCTAATGCGTTTCTTTTTCGCTCCCGTTTCCTTCCAGCTTGCGCTCCCGGTCCCGGTCGTTATCCGTTCCCTGTCGCTTTCCCGCTCATTTTTTTGCTCTCAGTTCCCCCCCCTAGATCCGATTCTACATACATACATACATACATACATACATACATACATACATACATACATACATACATACATACATACATACATACATACATACATACATACATAGATACATACATACACACATACATACATACATACATACATACATACATACATACATACATACATACATACATACATACATACATACATACAAACATACATACATACATACATACATAGATACATACACACTCCCGCTCCCGGTCGTTATCCGTTCCCTGTCGCTTTCCCGCTCATTCTTTCGCTGTCAGTTGCTCCCCCCCCCCCCTAGATCCGATTTTACATACATACATAAATACATAAATACATACATACATACATACATACATACATACATACGTACGTACGTACGTACATACATACATACATACATACATACATACATACATACATACATACATACATACATACATACATACACACACACACTTACATACATACATACATACATACATACATACATACATACATACATACATACATACATACATACATACATACATACATACATACATACATACATACATACATACATACATACATACATACATACATACATACATAGATACATACACACACATACATACTTTGAATGAGCATTTAGTGCCGAAATATTTTAAAAAACACACACATACATACATACATACATACATACATACATACATACATACATAGATACATACACACACATACATACTTTGAATGAGCATTTAGTGCCGAAATATTTTAAAAAACACACACATACATACATACATACATACATACATACATACATACATACATACATACATACATACATACATACATACATACATACATACATAATCCCGTTTCCGTTCCCGCTCACCCTCACGCTCATTTTCTCCTTTCCACTCTTTCCTAACTTCTTTTAGCCCACAAAACGTAAAATAGATTTGCTAAAAGTTGTTTGAAGCCTTCAAACGTTGTTACGTAAACTAAATTTGAATTTTATTACACAAATTACCTTTGATGGTCTGGTAAGTTTTTTAGCCTACCTGAGCTGGGAGATCGGAGTTGGGAGTCCAAACATTCTTAACATTCATCCCCTGTATGAAAACTACCTCCTTGCCTAATTTCATCAAGATCGCTTTCCCGCTCCGCTCATTATGTGACCGATTTCAATTTTTTTCACAAAAACCTTTTACCATTGCCTCTCAAGCTTGTGTAAAGATACGATTCTACATACATACATACATACATACATACATACATACATACATACATACATACATACATACATACATACATACATACATACATACATACATACATACATACATACATACATACATACATACATACATACATACATACATACTGTTACGATATCACCAAATCGTATACCGGGCTCAATAGAATGGTTTTGATGTTTTATTGGAAAATAATAATTGAAGCTTTGTTACGGCTAGTTATACCTTCTGGGTTTTTTTTAATGTCCATAATAGTTATTCGAAGTCCTTTAACGTCTATCAATGGGAAAACCTATTGTAAAAACAGCGATTTTACATTATTACCCCCATCTTAATTCTGTTCGTCCCGAACAGCATATCGCTTTTAAGAAATGCGACTCGGCCACGAACACCAAAATACCTTAATCTTTACTCGTGGCTTTGACCGCAATTCGCAAACAACATGGTCAAGTCTCTTGACCGTTTGACACAGTTTCTTCCAGTCCTTCTTTGGCTCATCAACAGAGTCTTTCTTTGGCTCATCGTCGCCATTTTTGCACGGTTCATCACAGCCTTTTTGCATGCCTCGTCCTGAACATCTTTGCACGGTTTATCGGAATTGTCTGCTTTTTCTTCTTCCTTCACATCCTTTAGATCTTTCTCAAGAAACTCTTCAAAAGGTTTTTCGAAAACACGTCGTTCCATAAATCCAACAAATCCCTTCATCAAACTGTTATTTGATTTTACAATGACTCTTAGTCAATCTGATCTAGAATCTTCTGTGGATTCATCTGATTTAAAACCCTCGGTACCGTTCTCTGTTCTTGTCTCATTTTTTCCAGAGTTTTTGCTTGCTGCATTGCTATTGTTGTTTTGGAGAAGTTCATCGC